>OY282449.1:127558414-128158414 GCA_958295655.1 Palloptera scutellata | reverse complement strand
CAAAATCTGAATATAACTTATTCTATGCAATACAAGCAGAGGCGTCGGCTCTCTCAATGTTATCTCTTGTGTACATATGTGCACGGTTGCCACTTACTCATTTTATTTTGTACCAATATGTATAAAAAATGTACCAAATGGGAAGAAAATTTACCACTTTTTTATATATAGAATAAATAATTTTATTAAAATTTGTTTGCCATTTTATTATATAAAACACTATTCATTCATTTTTAATATACCTATGACTTTGGGTGGTCGCTGTAGCGTAGTGGTAGTGAGTTGGACTATTACGCAGAGTGCCCGGGGTTCGAATCTCGGCACAGTCAAAAATCAAAAAGTGGAAAAGACAATATTTCTACAAAGCAGCACCTCTTGACAAACCTACAGAGTAAAAATTGCCTATGTAAAGCTTTTCACTTCGCCGTTCGGATTCGGCATAAAACTGTAGGACCCTTCCATTCATGTACAAATATAACACGCACGACAATAATTACTATGAAAGCTAACTTTTCCCACAGAATGTACCAAATTTTAAAATCATGTACCATGTAAGCGCAGCAATAAGTGAGGAAAATTGTACAGTTTTTTAAGAACTGTACCAAAGTGGCAACCGTGTATATGCGATAAATCGAGTAATTTTCATAATTGCGAGTTATTGACTTCAGAGGGATTTATTGTTATTGTCAGTCGTGTTGTTTTTGCGAGAAATTCCTTTAGTGAAAATACATACATACGAGTAAATATGAAATTCGTGTTGTTCTTGCAGGAGTGGATTTTGTTTACTCGATGTTTTGTTTGTGCCGTTTCACTTCCCACTACTCTATATGTTACAGTCTTACATTTCGATGGTCTATGAAAAAAGCAATTGCTGAAAACAATTAAAATTTGTTTTAGTTTTTCATTATTCATGATTCTATATCGAGCCCCAAAGTTTCAAGCATAAAGTATACATGAAGTTTGAATCGCAGCCAGACTTGGCTTGGAATGCCCCATGTACGAAATGCGGAATTAAATGTCAGAATTCTAATTGATATTATATGTACATACATACATATACACAAATACTCATATACATACATATGTACATAAGCTATTCTTATAGGGACATCAACTAGTTTAAAAGTAGTTTAAAATTACTATTTTTCAACTATATTTGAAATTTAATTTTTTATTCTCATGAAACGAAATTACGTTTTTAGCATTGTGATGTCCCACGGGTAAACCAATTGTCTACCTCTGCATATAAACAAAATTTTTGTTTTTTAATAATAATTAAATTTTTTTTTTTTGACAAATTATATGTTAATTTTTTTTGAAATTTAATGTGCTCGAACCAGTGACTATTGATTATGGAGCCAAAGGCCTTTTTAGGTGATCCACATGAGCATTGTATGTACACACCTGGGCAAAATAATAGGTGCAAACATATTTTTTTTCAAAAAAAAGCTTGGCTTTCATATATTTTTTATTATCCTTCAAAAAATAAATTAGTTTTCAACATAAACATACTTCAGCATCATAACGAAACATAAAAGGTTTTAAAAAATAACTTAAATTTTGGTTAATTCATAAAATGGTTAATTCATGCACAAAAAACTTAGGAATAAATATTTAAATTATGCTAGTTATGGCCCCGTATTTTACTGAATTAGTAAGAACGCATTAATACCCAGAATATCCACCATTGTTCTTGATGGCTTTTTCGATTCTTCTGGGCATTGACGATATTAACTTCCAACAAGTTTCTACAGGAATGTTGTACCAAATTTATTGAATATTTTCCCATAACTGCGTTTTATTTTGGCGTTTAAGTTCTCCCAAGAGGTTCTCAATAGGATCTGGGGATTGACTTGGCCACTCAAGGACGTCTACATTATGCTCTTGGAACCTTGCTTTGACAACTCGCGATAGATGTTCAGGATCATTGTCCTGCTGAAATTCCCACAAAAGCGGCATATTATCCTCGGCATATGGTAACATTACCGTTTCCAACAAATCCTTATACACGAATCTATCCATAACGCTATTAATTTGATGTGTCGGACCAATACCTTTCCAAGAAAAATAGGCCCATACAATTAAGCTTTACTGTTTTCTTTGTGAACCGGATCTAATTATTTGCCTTTCGGGCGACGAACGTTTCTTTCCTCATCATTACCGAATTTATTTTTGTTTCATCGCTCCAGAGAATATTGCGCCATTTTTTTCTCCCTGTGAATCGCAACACGTTTTATGAACTAATGCAATATTTTTCCTCTTCTTCAAATTTGCAGTTCTAAGCAGAGGAAATTTGCGAGCAATCCTACCGGGTAGATTTGCGCTTACTAATCGCCTTGGAACGGTTCGTAATGATACAACCTTCCCAATTTCGCTTGCAATTCTTCTTTGCAACTTGTACGGGTCGCGTTTAGCTGATGTAACGATATGGTTGTCGGTTACTAATGAAGTTTTTTAGGTGCTCCACGCATTCAATAGCTTTTTTGTGGCTTGAGAGCATTTGTAACGAAATTCTGCGACCGTCCCATCGATCTGGCAATGAATTTGTATGTTTTTCCTTTGTCTCGGAGCTGACGAACAAGTCTTATCTCCTCTGTACTGCAATGAACTCCACGACCCATCTAATATTACTAAAAATTATAATTAAACCTTTATTTAGTTCACTTTCATCGAAATCTTACCTTCTGGAACTAAATAAATACCGCTTTAAATTTATTCACTTTTAATTTTTATCAGAACACACCTATTTTATTGTCCAGATCAATTTGAAGGTTGAACAAATAAACAAGCCGCAATATTTATCGAGAAGAACTTTTGTTGCGTGGATTCCCCCATTTCGTTCCAAGACGGTGCCACCAAACTTCAAATTTGCCTTTTGATTGTTTTGATTTTCATTCATTTTAAACATTTTTTGGTTCACACCCGTTATTTTGTCCAGGTGTGTAGGTACAGTCGTCTTAAAAGTAATACCATATTTAGTGTAAAAGCAACAAAAATAAATAACTGCTTTTCGCTGTTTGACCGCTGCCTCAACAAGTCAGTGTATAGCTCAAATAACTAGTCGCAGGTTCAATTCTTTGTGGGGTGTTATTATTATTTAATTTCTTTTTCACAAAAAGAAATAAGAAAAAAACATTAGCTATAGAGTTAAATTTTAAACTAAAGTAAGTGCACCTTCATATAGTTTACACTAGTTTTGCAATTCACTGTTTTCCAATTAGCTTTTCAATTAGTTGTTTTAACAAACTGATTGCTTTATTCCGATGAAGTAATAGCTCACATAATATTTTTAAGAGTCATTGAAGAAAAATCGTACACCGAAAGGGAATGATGAAAAAAGCTATGCGGGATGGCACAAAGAACCATTCATTATTCATCAATAAAAAAATGAGCAGCAAATCAAGTTACACTGGGAAAATTTACCAAGCTAGACACTCGAAAGTACTTATGGGAACATGTAACCTTAAACGCTTCGACAAAGAACAATCTAAGAATCATTAAAGTGTTTCCAACAGGACAATGTAGAATGACCAATCATTTTACGAAACTAAATAATGACACATTTAGGTTTGCCAAGCAGATGTGTATCTACGATACTAAGATGTGTAAGACGATACAACTAAGACAGTGCCTTGCACTTATGCATACCCGGTAATGGTATGTGTTTGACCAAATACTGAAACTTCTATAGGAGATTTGACTGTCGGTCCATGTAGGTTGCAATGCACTGCCCAACAATAATAATAACCGAGGAGCCGAAAAGATTTTCAACCTTGTTAGTGTATTAAAACCACGTTAAGAAAATGGAAAAGGCTATATCATTTATCTCCCATCAGTTGTTTTTCTTTTATTGACAACCATTTACTACTGTGGGCAAAAAGTAGTAAGACTTTGTTCATAATTTCAAATTTTTTTATTCATTCTTCCAAATCTATTTCGTCCCCTTCAAAGTAATCCCCCCCGACCCCAATACACTCGTGCCAACGGTTTTTCCAATTCTCGAAACAGTTGTTAAAGTCAATTTCCGGAATAGCCTTCAATGCGCTTAGCGATTCATGTTTAATGTCTTCAATTGACTCAAAACGGTCAAACGGTCTACGAAGCGGTTTTTTGAGTTTGGAAAATAGCCAAAAGTCACACGGTGCTAAGTCAGGCGAATAGGGTGGTTGCGGAACGATATCAGTCGAATTTTTGGCAAAATGGTCTCGTAAAACCAATGCAGTGATTTTGGAACCAATCGTGCATTCACTCTTCTTAGGCCCAAATGATGTTTTAAAATGGTTTTCACTGATCCTTCCGATATTCCAACGATGCCAGTAAGGTGTCTGACTGTTAATCGTCGATTCTCGAGCACCAATTCCTTGATTTTATTGACGTGTTGATCATCAGTTGATGTTGATGGCCGTCCTGGACGTGGTTCGTCGTCAACGCGTTCTCGACCATCTTTGAACAATTTGTACCAATCAAAAACACTTGCTTGCGACATACAATTATCACCGAAGGCCTTTTGCAACATTCTGAACGTTTCGGCACCAGAAATTTGATTCCGCACACAAAATTTAATGGAACTTCTTTGTTGAATAATTTCACTCATTGTGAAAATCACCGAATGCACTTTTTGTACTTCAGAAAGACAAGCGTATACTAAACACTAATGATTATTTTGATGTGACATTTGGCACAGATGTCACCGACAGTCATACCAACCTTAAAAAAGTAATATTTTGATGAATGGGTTTCCGCGCGAAATTTAAATTGAAAAGTCTTACTAACTTTTGCCCACAGTAGTACACTGATATTTTACTCTGACTCTTAGACATTGAATGAGAAGGGCTGACAGAAATTTCGCCAATGATACTCGGGTCTATGCTCGGGCTGTTGAGTAGTTGACTTTTAAGACGCAAATAAGTGAATAGGTAACTAAAATAAGCCAGAGTTATTAATTAACCGAGCATTAATGTATTCGCATCAAATTTCGAGTAACCGCATTCAAGTTCCCTATTTCAATTTGTTTAATTTTCTTTATAACATTTTGATAAACAATACATTTCTTTGTTATTCAACAATTTTATTACGAAAAATTTCGCGTTGAAATTAAGCATATCGTTCGCAAGAGGTTCATAAATCAAAAAACTTAAATTTGCAAGATAATTATACAGAAATAACTATTATTTAGTGCTTTATCCTGTGTAATCTTCACGCGAGAATAGACTTTGTCGTTATCAATTGTATGGAGTGATATAGTAGACAAATTGAAAAGTTTAAAAGCGTTTTTCTGAGAATTTACGTTTTTGGAGTTATGCCAGTCTTGCAGCAAACGAGCGATACATATATATAAGGAGATAAGTGTTAAGTGTTTATAAATTACAAATTATAAATTAAAAGAAATTAAGTAAAATATGTATAAAAACTTTTTCTCCCTCCTCATGGCAATTAAAGTGCTTTCATTTTCTCACGTTCCAGCGTATTCGTCTTCGTGTCATCTTGTTGCACTCTCCTCACTCCTCGTGACTTCTGAATATATGCTTTGTAATAAAAATCACAGAATAGCGAAAGCATAAAGAAATTCTGCAGAAATGCAATCCATGACCAGAATAAATCCAATTTGCACCAATTATTGAAGATCGGCTGTACAAAGTGAAATGTCAAATAACAAAATTGTATGATTTGTAATTGGGTTAAGCGACGCTTCCACGGTATCAAGTTAACTTTAAGTTGTAATGCCGCAACAAAATAATACGAATACATGCAAACGTGTATGAAAGAGTTGATGACTCCAGTGGCGGTATAATGCGAGCCTGGCGGATAAAGCAGTAAATAGTAAAAAGTAAGTGAATAGAAGAACAATTTATTGAACATTCATTTAATATATGTATTTACCAAAAAGCAGTGTTGAATATGCCCAAACACCAAATACCATCAATGCATGATGATAGACATGCAAGAATGTAATTTGATTGTATTTTTTACGTAGTAGAAAGAAAACCTGTAGAAAAATTTAAAATTTTTATAAAAAAGTTAGTCGAAAAAATTAGTAAATGGTGGTTTTTTTTAAAAAAGTGGTTTTCAATCTGGCAATACTTTTTTCGGAGTTGGTCTTTGTGACAGCTGTCACTTGATTTATGCTCAGTTTGGTTTGCCATTTCAAAATAAACAGACTTACTCCACAACAACGTTCACAAATCGTGCAAATTTATTACCAATATTCGGTAATATTCGTCCAATATTCGGTCGACATAATCGCCCAGCAGAGTCGATAATTCGAGCAACCGTGGATCGGTTTCGCGCCACGTTTACTCTAGTGGATAATGCGCATCCTCAGAGACGCCGTACAGTGCGCACCGAAGACGCTATTGCTGCTGTGGAGCAGAGTATCGAAGAAGACCCGAATGAGTCCATCCGCCATCGCGCGAAACAATCCACTTTATGGAAGATTTTGCTGAAGGATCTTGGCTTGCGATCTTACAAAATCCAACACTTGCAAGAACTGAACCCAAAACGAGATGACCACCGATTCCGATTTTCACAAGAATGGGTTTTGGTTGAATGGGTACGTTAATAAGCAATATTGTCGCATTTGGAGTGATCATAATCCACAAGCCATTGTTGAGACGCCGTTACATCCTCAAAAAGTCACTGTTTGGTGTGCTGTATGTGTAGAGGGAATCATTGGTCCATATTTCTTCAATGATGAATCCGGTCATAATGTTACAGTCAATGGGGAACGCTATAGAGCCATGATTAATAACTTTTTCGTGCCTGAATTGGAGGATGATGATGTGGACGACCTTTTGTTCCAACAACACGGCACTACATGCCATACAGCCAACGAAACAATCAATTTATTGAAGGAAACTTTTGGTGAGCGCATTATCTCGCGTCGTGGGTCTGTGGCGTGACCTCCATGATCGTGCGATTTAACACCGCTGGACTTTTTTTTGTGGAGTTATGTGAAGTCGCTTGTCTACGCAGGTAAGCCCGAGACGATTGACGCCTTGGAAGAGATTATTCGGCGCGTTATTACTGACATACGGCCCCAATTGCCGCAAAAAGTAGTCGAAAATTGGGCCTCTTAGCTGGAATTTATTCGAACCAGCCGCGGCGGCCACTTGCTCGAAATCGTTTTTAAATCATAATGGCAAATCCTTATCTTTATAATAAAGCTAAATTTTTGGCCATAACATTAAATTATATGCGTTTTATTTCTTCTTGAAAACCACACTTCTAAAAAAACACCCTGTACATGTTTTTTGTAAGCACTAAATCTTCTACTAATACTTTTCTCCCCATTTCTGAGTTGAATTTAGAGAATTTCTTGGCGAGACTTAGAAATAAGATACAAAATTTTGTGTCGTAATATTAATTAGGGGGGGGGGAGCGGTACTTCAACGGCGTCAGTGATTGGAATTTCCACAGTAGATTCCGCAATGGCGGGATTATTGCCGTCATCGCCATTAAGCAGCTGCGAAAAGTGCTCCCTCCATAATCTCATTATGCCCTGGACATCTGTCACCAGATCTCCGTCTTCATCGTTGCAGGAGGTCCATTGCGTCCACTGCGCGCATATATCATCGAATTGAGGGGTGTTTTGCAATAAGAGGAGTGCGAGTCGATTGGAGAATATTTCGTCTGCATGTTATGATTGCAGATTTTCGACATCCACCTTTCTCTTTGTACGTGTGCAGACCTTGGCTTTAGCCCAGTAGTGGTCTGTTTTTGCCACGTATTGAGTGCACGTCTATTACAACGAAAGCGTGCCTTGCGTCGATAACAACGTGATCAATCTGCTTTCGTGTGTTTTGATCAGGGGACTTCCAAGTGGACTTAGGGATATCTTTAATTTGAAATCTTGATCAGTCTCATACCGTTGTCGGCGGCTTCGCCATAGAATCTGAATTTTCCTATCATCGGACCAAAGAGATTCTCCTTGCCTACTTTGGCATTAAAGTTGCCTAACACGATTTTAATATTGAGGCGGGTGCAATGCTCATAAATTTTGTTGTGGAGCTCATAGAAGGCGTCTTTGGTCATTTTGTCCTTCTCATTCGTCGGGCATGGACATAAATTAGGCTGATCGACACAATTTTGCTTTGATACGGATAGTGGCTAGATGCTTGTTTACGGGCGTGAACCTCGAGACTAGGTAACGCAGTCTCTTCCTAACCACAAATACAACACACCAGGTTTGTGTCTCGACTCATGACAGCTGTAGTGGATATCAGAGGATGCTCTTTCCCACCAACGCTCTCCCATCCACCGCATTTCCTGTATAGCCGTGATGTCAGGTCGATATTGATGACCAGCTGGATACCTTTCCTGTAGAGGGTTCGGATATTCCAGGTGTATATCCGTAAATTGTTGTCCTTTGGGCATTTGCGCGGGAATCGTGAAGATAAGTGGGTTTCGTTAACCAAAGCTTCATATTAGGGAATATTTCTAAAAGTGGTGGGTTCCTAGCCCGATGCACAACCATTCATTCAAGGCCACGGAGAAACCCACCGCACACATTAGTTAACTCACTGACGGGTATCAGATTGCTATCCAAAATTCTTAACTTAAAAAGTTTTTTTTTTTTTATTATACATATGTACATGTGTAGTCAAAGTATGAATGTTGGAAGTTAGAGAGGGAGTTGACTTTCTAAAAGTAACAATTTCCCATCCTGCTTTTCAATGAATATTTTGTACTTACTGTATCAAAGAGATCCAAATATTTGCTAATATAGTAAGCATATGCTGCTGACACCAATTGCATGGCCGCTGGACGAAAATCTTTGGTATTGTATTCTTGGCAGGAGATCTTGAAATCTGGCTGCCAGTAAGAGTTGCGCAACGACTAGTAAGTGTATGTTAGCATTTAGTAATAGCTTTTCTGCAGTTGAAGTATGAGCGCACACTCACCTTAACGAAAACATATAAGTTGATGGTAACTTGCAGTACATTATACGCTTGCATTGCCAGCTTTACATTGTATGGTTTTCGATTTTCCATAAATTTGGGACCCCATTTATTTACCAGCAATAAATACAATGCTAAAATTATGACCATGGGCCATGGTGAACCCAATAGTGGTAAGTATGAGGTGCGTGTATCTGAAGCAGAAACATGTAAGAACAATTAGTAAGAAAATTGGAATGCACTTAAACCGACTGCTTTAACGAGTTTCTCGGCACACCTCTGTAAAATTGCTCGTCTGCTTCTTGCAGCTCATTGTATAAGACTTTTATTACATAAAACATATCGAATTTGTAGGTGAATAGTTACAGTTACTAATTTTTTGCAAATATATCTGCTGAAATTTTAGTTAACGTGACGCGACACTCGCTTGCAGTTTTGCAACTGTTTCATAACCGATTGTTAAACGAAGTACTTAAACTTGACAAATTGTTCACGTACGTTAATATATGGTTTAAGAAGAACAAATAATAAATAAATAAATATATGGGCACAATTTATATATAGGGTGGGCCATTTATAATATGGAATTTGATTTTTTCTCTTTTTTTTTTTGTTTTGCTCATTGTGTTGAATGGAAGGAAGATTGATAGGTGTGAGGGAGAATGAGAGAGGGAATGCAATCATACAGCACACGGATAAAGAAAGAGACGGCCATTGTGGTAAGTGTTATGCACAATGAACTTCAGTTTTATCAGTGTCGACTATGACCGCATGTAGCGCCAGAGGCCGAGCTTTTCGCATCCACTATTCGACAGCACAATCGTTCCGCTTAATTGTGGAACACTATTTCATTCAAATGACTTCCTTGGCTGGCCTTGCAGTAGCCCTTACAATCAACCAAATTTTTCAGTACATTCGATTGTATGGAGCTGTACTCGACCGATTTCGTCCTTAAGAGCCTCAATCGTTGCTGGATAGTCGGCGTAAATTACTTTACTTACTTTTAATGGCACATCAGCCCATGGAGGGCCTAGGCCGAGCTTTTCGCTTTTTGCATGTTGTGCGTGTTATATTTGTACATGAATGGAAGGGACCTACAGTTTAATGCCCAATCCGAACGGTTTAATGCCGATTCGAACCCCAGACACTCTACGTAACAGTCCAACGCACTACCACTACGCCACAGCGACGGCGTAACACTTATCTTTAACGGCTCCCCATCAAATAATAGTCCAACGGAATTTTGGACATAAGTTTCTTACACTTTCTGTAGAAGATTTAGAAGTTTCACCATTTTGCAAGGCAAGTAAATTTTTTAGTACTTCCCAACGTTTTTCAAGCGTGCATCGGCCCATTTCGTTAACCACAAATATAAAACAAATTTTCCGTCATAATATGAATGACATTACAGTTGTCACACTGAAAATAAGCAGTAGCTCAAATTCCAAATTTTAGATGAACCACCCTGTATGTATCTTATATGGTATATACAAAGTATTAAAAAAGTTGCGAAAGTTTACTTGCGAATTCTTATGTTGTTGTTGTGTATTTATTTGTTTACTTCTCTGTTCTGCTTTGTTGCGCATGCATTTGAAATGCATTTGTTTTATTTATTTGCATTAAATAAAAATTTATTTTCCTTTTCATTTCTACCTAAGTCAAAAGTGCAAAATTAACAGGTTATAGAACTTTTTTAAAAATGTTAAAACATTCTTACACACATGAGTATTTCAAAATTTGCATAGATATCTCACACATACATTGGCAAGATTCTGGCAGTAACTAGTGCGCATGTTTTGAATGCGACAACCTTGAACTATTCTGTGAGGCAGGGAATAAAATAAGTGCATAATTTCTTTCAATTTATTTACATTTTATTATAAAATAAGCTATCACATATCTGTGGTCCTTTTAGTTCAAAAGTTATAGCTAGTTGAGAAAAGAAAAGGAAACCTCTTATGTTGAGATAGTACGACTATGTTGTTTTCTCAAAAATACTCTTCTCAGCGGTCATTTTTCAAACAAAGCGGTATAAAAATCTATTTTATATTCGTAGGATTCTAATGTATCTACAAAAACAGCTAGAATATCCAGTGTTTTTCGGAGAATCAAAAATATGCTGGTGCCTCAAAATGATTAAAGAAGGCACAAAAAATATAATAGCAAAGTGTGCACTGAGTTATTTATAGAAATATAAAGTTATTATTTTCCAATCAAAACATTTTGAATAATACATTTCAGCATTTCGAACGTTACTCTCAGATCATTGACATTCTGGATATGATAATTTAAGAATTCATGTGATTTCATGACGTTTGCAATTGGTCTTTAATAGTTTTGATGTACCGCGAGGTTTAGCAAGTCGGAACAACTTTGTACCTAAGCAATCTTTCTAACCTCCTCTTCTGTTCAATCTACTCCCAAAGTATCGGGTTAAACTTATTAAGTGGAATGGAAGAGGCTTTCAAAGGGAATATCATCATCCCCAATTCCTGCATCTTCCGCTACAGTGTAGTTACTTGAGTCGGCGAATCTTCAGCGGAAGTTCCTTGTAATTGGTCTTCCTTTTTTTATTCTTCTTTGAAATGATTCAAGTTTACTTTTCATTGATGTACTACTCAATCATTGTGTTATCACTTAACAAATGTGATTGATACTTTTCTTGGGCTTAACATTTATGTAAATATGAGTAATTTAGGAGTCATTGTACTCTGTGCTGCTTACGGTACGATAGAAAGGTGTAATCACATTCATAGTATCTGCAACACTTTATGTAGAGCCAGAGTGAGTATATCTGGCGCTATGGTGTTGAGAGACTGCACTCTTTGAAACCACAAGATCTAATATTTTTAATCCAAATTTTCCACCTGTTACTGACAACAAGTTTGTGTACACGAATAAAATCCAAAAAACGTAAATAAATCGCTTTAATTTAAATTTTAATCTATTCAAGTACAACGAGTCATTCATAAAATATCAGAAAACGTATTCCAAAAAATTGGGTAATAAAAATTAAAATACCAACAAATATACAAGGAAAACAATAAACACCAATAATCATAATCGATTGTGCTAAAGCCAATAAATAAAATTTAGAAAAATCAGAATAAAACCAATAGCAATGCATGTTGCTGCCTAGAAGTCAAAAGCAAGAGAGAAGGCAATCAGAAGGTCATATCCAGTTCGCTACAGTCAACAAACAGGATGATGATGATGAAAAAAAAGGCAATTTTAATGTTCCTTGAAGTGAAAAATTATTATGTATTGTATTTACCTGGAAGGATATTGAAGATCAAAAGCCTAATCCGATAAAGTTACGAGAAAACGCGGAAAATGCGGCACACACACACACTAATAAAAACATACATACATACAGAGTAAATTGAAGATGGAGCAATGTGGTTAAGACAATTTGCCACAGACACACAATCTGATATACATCGAAAGCAAAACTGACAGACACACACAGCAAAAGTGCGAATATTTTTTGAGTATATTTACTTCGATAGCCTTAAACGAAATGTACAGAAAATAGATAGGTAGGTAGAATGCTAGGTTATATACGTATCAGTGGAGTGCAAATACAGGCCCGGGAAAAAAGGAAGATGCTCAACTTAAGGCCCCCTTATTTTTAAAAAATATACATATAGAACTTTCTTTTCAGGCTTTATATTTTAAACCATTTGGAAAATCTGTACGAATTTTCATACAGCAAATTTGAAAAAGCGCCAAAACTACATTTTTAATCTTTTTAATCCAACACCAATCGCTAACTAATATTTCTTCGATAGCCTTAACGAAATGGGCTCCCCCACCCCCTTCTCCTCCACCCCCTTCTCCTCCCCCCCTTCTCCTCTGGCTTATATGTATGTAAGTATAGGTAGTTAGATAAAATAATAACATTAATATTGAATTAATAATCTCACATGTTTCTATATAACCAAATTTTTGTAAAAGTATTATAAAAAAATACTTAAATTTCAAAAGAAGCTATTTTGTGAAAAATTAAAAACTTTTCTTTCGGACGTCCAGAAGCAGGGGCTCCTCTAAAAGTCCGGGTCTGGGGAGAATTTTACCGGGCTCCCCCACCCCCCTTCTCCTCTGGCTTATATGTATGTAAGTATAGGTAGTTAGGTGACAGCAAGCTGTAGTCAATAGTGCACGAAAGTATGCTACAAAATCTAAAGTAAATACTGAGTAAATGCCACACACAAAAATAGTTCAGTATGTGTGGTTGCGTGTGTGTGTGTGTGTGTGTATATATATGTATGTAAATACCTTTTCGATATTAAAGAGGAAATCGGATGTGTTACGTCAAAGTAAGTATGTGTGTGTGTCACAACCACAGCATTATAACATAGTAATATAAACATGGCATCTTTACTCCTTTACATGGGTGAGTAAGTATATGTTAATATTTTTATACCTGAGATAGGTTAGGAGCATCGCCTACACACACACACACACATACATACAAACTATGCATAACCCGAAATTGCTTTTTAGTTAATTAATAGTTGATCAATAATTTACAGCATACTCTCTTAGCTATAGGATTTTAATTAAGAGTTTATGAAAATTGTGTGCGTGCTGGCGTAAAATTGTTAAAATATACATATACACACACACACACACACATAGAACGAAATGCGTAAGTAAAATTTGTGAGAATTTTGGTTTGAGGAAATTGGAAAATTTTCAATTTTACCTACCAACGCATTAGCCCATAATGAAGTTAATATAGGTAGTAATTTACTACTAATTTCGAATAAAATTGCAATTTTAATGTAATTTTTGTGTATGTGTGTGTGTGTTTGTGTGTGTGTGTGTGCGCGCCGGTATGTTCAGCTGCCTATATGCAAATTTTTTCATACTTCCATGCAATTTCTAACGATTTCACCAACAATTTTTATAGGTTTTTTGTTATAAAAGTGTTAACTTCCGTTTTATTACACATTATTTTATTTATAATTATATTTTTTTTATTGTTATATTCTGTTATATTCATAATTTGCAACAATTTTCAAACAATAATTGTTAATTGTCAGTTTTTGTTGTTGTGCTGTTATTGTTGCTATAGTAGTTGTTTCTGTTATTATGATCGCACATTGTTGACCATTGCGTCAAATGAACTTTTACTCTACACATTTAAAACATGACAATATTTACATGAACTCTATTTTATTGGCATATATGTATGTATGTACTTGTTTTTCATTTTGTTGATAAGGCAAAGTGCTGTGTGGAAAAATTTGTTAAAACAATATGCGGTGAGACCGCTGACGAAATGGCCGTGGGTCGATTGCACTCTGGGTAAACAATGAAAAGAAACCAGCAAGCAACTCGTAATGACGGAGCAGAACAAAGTTCAGATGGAAACCGGCAATTTGTAGAATAAGAAATCTAAGTGAAAAATCTTTTAGGGAAATAAGTAATAATCTTTTGAGGCATTATTTTCCATCAGGATCTAAAGGAAAAAATATATTTATAGTATATCTAAGGGCTAACTATCTCTGGAAATATTTTGAAATTAATTTATTTATATATGTAAATAAAATGTTCTTAGAAAATCATTCCATATTTCAAATACCTACTTACCTCTGATATGTAAACATAATTCGCTCAGGTTCTTAATCCCCCAGTCTCTGTCTCGAAACCCCAAACCGAGTAAATCACTCTCAATAGATTCTTTAACATTAAATGTAAAAATTAAATTAAATTTTTACTTGGTATCTGATTCTTGAGAAACCTGAGGTAGTCATCCTCGTTTATTTATTATATAGTATGTAGGTACGTATTTTCTTGTCTTTCGAATATTCTTGTCCTGCATGAAAATTAAATATAGACTTCTGAATTGTATTCAGGCAATTTGGCTTTTGCATTCACTTGTATGTAGATTCCCTCTTCCCTCTGTATTCTATTTGATTATTCATTACTTTTTTTTCCAAATTTTTTTTTGTCTGTGTTACTACTATGCATTTTGATTTATTGTGTTAAATTGTTGAATATTAAAAATGCTGTTGTTTTTATATGGGTTTTTGTCTTCATTGTTTATATTTGTTTTTTTATTTGTGTCGTTTCCAGCAATTGTTCAAATGTTGCTTTCAAAAGTTCTGCTAATTATGTGGAAACATTTCACAGAAATGTAAAGCTGTTGCTTAATTAGAAAACTGCCAAAAACAAATACTTTTTTATAAAATATACAATACGAAAAGTCACACACAGAATAAACTACATAAATAAATAAAAAATAAATTTAAATTCTTTAAATTCCACTAGCTTGAAATTCACAAATATTCGTTAGGTCTTAATTTTAATGTGCTGTGCTTATTGCGTTTTTAGTTATTAATGATGGCTGGCTTTAACTTTCTGCAGCTGCAGCAGCAGTTGTTGCCACTTTTAATAACCTCCATGCACTTGTTGTTGTTGCTGCAGCAAACGAAATTCACTTGCATAATAAATAGACTCAATCAGCGACATAATCAAATGGATTTTTAATGAAAACATTGCAATTCAGAGTCGAGTGGAATGGAGGGGAAGGGGAGGGAAAAGCCGCACATTGCTGAACGCCAGGGATACTGTGCTAACAAAAGCACGACTGCATGCAAAATCTAGAAATGTTTGCTATGAAAATCCAAAATTTATAGAATAATAATTTTAGCGGGTATCCTGGTAGTTATACTACTACATACAAACAGTGGTGGTTTTAGATGTTTATCATGAAAGGATATTTCAATAATTCACCTTGTTATTTGCAGTATGTACATTATAATTTTGATGTAAATAGATTTTTCATGCATAAAGCTTGCCGAATTACTGCCTTGTACACGCCACTGGCATACAAACGTATGCACATAGGAAATTAGTTAAGCAGCTGATTAGTTTGCGGATATTTTCTATATTTTCGTTGTTGTTGATATTAAGTGCTTTGTATTATATCCTAGAGATTGAGGAGGCACTGAGTTTAAGTTATATTTAATGTAGTAAGTATTATGCCGAAAAAGTATCCGAGACCAATCAGTGTCTTAACTGCAATTTCTTGTGCTAATTTAATAACTTCTTTTCTCCCATATCTCTATCACTCATTCTTTTCCCTGTAAATAGGAGTATTTTATTTTTATGAAAAAATTTACTTTTGAAAAACATGTATCAATATAACGTACAACAGAAGTGGATGCGAGAAGCTCGGCCTAAGGCTCTCCATGGACTGTTGCACCATTAAACAGAAAAGAAGAAGGATGTTATTAAAGCTTTGCTAATTATCTGAAAATATTGCAATATCCTAATCTCTTTACATACACTTACGCTCGAGATTGAACTGACCGGAGGAGTCTTATGGCATGCATTTCTGCTCCTAAGTTTTTCATAGCTGCTTGCTGAAAAACTCTTTTACCAGTTTCCTCCTTTTTCCTAGAAGGCTGTAAAGCTCCTGATTTATTTTAAATTTTGGTGTTTTGCATATTATAACCTCACCCCAACTTGAAATCAAATAATTTTCAGATAGTCGAATCCAACAAAACATTCACCTTACTCTGTTTGTTTTTCGGAGTTTTTACTTCTCATGATAAATTACTTTCGAAAAAGTGGATTGAGGTGATCTCAAATTATTTTCCAATTTCCGTTTTGTATTTTGAAGATGGCTGCTAAGTACATAAGTTCAAAGAAATTATTCGAAAAAAATCAAAAATTTTTCTTTCCATGTTTAATTTTTAATAGAAATTGAAGTTTAGTTAGGTTTTGTTCTTCAGTGAGCCAAAGTATTTTTTTTAAGATTATTTGTAGTTATTTTGAAATTTTTTCCCGTTGAAAGATACATAATTTTCATTCAAAAGTATATTTCTTTAAAAAAAAATTGCGCTTGGGAGGTTTTGACTTTCGGTGACCTCAGCTATCTGAGGTTTAGGTGACTTTAGATTGTTTCCCAAAGAAACTTTCTTTATGGAAGTATTGCCTATGTAAGTCAAATTCATGACCTTCAAGGGTTAATTTCTTTAAAAAAAAAAGTCGGACTTATGTGGTTTTGATCTTTGCTGCTATTGCCACTATTTTTCGGTGGAGAATATTTATTCTCAAATCCTATGATCGTCGTTATTTATGAAATTTGGAGGTTATGTTTTTTATTTTGAATAGTTGCATGTTCTTTGTAAGTAACTTGAGAAACTGGCAAATTAAATATGAGACCCAAGTTAACACACAGCTGCATATAACATAAAATTTAATTAAACCAGCAACCTCTTATACATGGCCGCACAAACACACAGAAGACTGCATGTATCCGTAAATATTTGAATATCA
This sequence comes from Palloptera scutellata, assembly GCA_958295655.1. Classification (NCBI taxonomy): domain Eukaryota; kingdom Metazoa; phylum Arthropoda; class Insecta; order Diptera; family Pallopteridae; genus Palloptera; species Palloptera scutellata. The sequence goes on along the minus strand of OY282449.1, from coordinate 128,141,222 downwards.
AATACTTGTGTGTGTGTGTGTGTGTGTGTGTGTGCAGCACATAGCCTTGCAGCAAATTAAATTGCATTCGTACCACAAAAGCATTTGTACTAAAAATAGCAGCAGCAAGCGGTTTCTCTTTTATCAATTTTTTTTTTTTTTTTTTGTTTGACTTCTTTTTTTTTTGATTTTTTGAGTGTAACTTGTGCAACTGTTGCAAGTTGCATACGAAAAAATTTCGAAAAGAAATTTCAAAAGAGAACTGAATTTCCAGAGTAATTTTACAAAAAATTCCATAAGACTTCACAGCTTCTCTTCACCACTTCAAGCACAAATTATCCTTGCGAAAATGCTACAAATGTGGTTCATTAAAACGAAAAATGTCCTTGCATAAAATTATTTCACAATTAATTAATTTTTCAGCATTTTCCGTTTTAATTTGTGTTTTTTCTCAGTGTATGACTATAACAAAGCAGCGGCTGCTTTTATTCTGTGCTCTCTCTGTCTATTTCTCTCTCTTTCTCTTGCTCCAACTGTCTTAGCTATTGCTTATACATATGTGTGTAAGTTTGGTTTCCACATACATATTCTATCGCCAGCTGAACCAACAAATGTGCTCTTTCTCGTATGAATGAAGTACTTTGAATTATTTCGTTAGAGAAAGTGGACAAAAATTTGTGACAAGGAACTCAAAATTAGTAGCTGTGGAAAGGAAAACATACCGAAGGACATTGTCATCATCAAACAGAAACCGAAAAAGGGAGAATGGGGGAAAATAAAGTTAGATTACAAGTAGACAGAAAAAACAGTGACAAAACAAAAAATATGTGTGGTCATGTTAGCAAAGTACTGCTGACAAAAATGTTCAACGAAAAGAATGAAATAAATAGAAAAATTAAATGAGAAAAAGTAAATTACACAAATATTTTCTTTCGGGAAAGAGGATGAACGAACCAAAAAGTAGCGCATTAATTTAAACAGCTAATAACTAACTTTATTAAGCAACACATACACACACACACACTCACTCAGGGTATGTTAACTTTTGTTGGCAGTGGTGGATTGTGGTGGCGTTTCACATCACATCAAAAATGAGAAGAAGAAGAAGAATTGTAAGCTACCTTCATATGAATAACAATTTTCGAACAAATTAAATTTGCATTTTCACTTCATACATTTTGCAATTTTTAATTCCCTTTACATACAATGCACACACACATATAACAAAAGTTTGTTATAGCGCCATGCTATAAGCAAATTAGTTTTAATTTTAGGCACAATGCACATTCAAGTAAAACTCACACACACATTCATGCATGTGAATATATAAGCAAACAAACATATACGATAGTTGTTCATACTCGTAAACCTAAAACCAGCAACACAACAAAAACGGGGCACCGTAAACTGAGAGGTCTTTGGACATGTAGAAATACGAGCCTCTACTCACAGGCGCAGTCATGTGGTATGTTGGTATGTGTATAAGTAGTTTACCAATAGGACTTTCAGATACATATGTACATATATTTGTGTACGCAAAACATATATATATATGTACACGCACACATACACACAAACCTACAGAAGTACGTCGGAGTTTGCTTACAAGCCTTGCATTCTTTTGGCTGTCACAGCTAGAGCACTTAAATTAGTTTCAGTTACAGAGAACGTGATGTTCACTTAGGCCAGTGTATGTGTGTGTGTGTGTGTGTGTGTGTGTGTGTGTATGTGTGAGAGAGAGAGTCTGTGCTAATACACTGAGAGAAAATTTTTCATACTTATATGAAATTTCTCATACTTGAAATGCAAAACTTAATAATTTCATATATTACAATCGTACACTGAGAGAAAAATTGCGGTGTAAAACCATGCCCATTTGTAGCGCGTTCTCTTCTTTCAAATTTCGTTTAAACATAAAATTCTTACATTAATATCGACTGTCTTTCATGAAAACTGAATTTATTTTTTAATAAAACAATCTTGATTTAAGAACATAAAATCTTATCTAAAAACTTTTCAGCCGTAAACAAAAGTTTTGTTCTAGAAATTAAGCAGCTGTAATCTTAAAACCAAAGCCAAACTCTCTCAAAATAACTTATTTTCAGTCTTAAAATGAGAACGAGTGGTCTTGATTCTACAAAAAAAAAAACATCCATGGATAACCTCACCGATGTGTTAAGGGAAAATACAAAATTTCACAGGCGGTTATTTGCCTTACAATGTGAAGATGGGTTCTGTTAAATTTTGAAGCACTTTTTAATAATTCCAACTGTGCCATAATCTGTTATTATTGGTTAGTCACTTGAGAAAACTGCGCGTTAGAAAGGCCTGGAAAACATGTAATACACTTTCACACAAACACGCACACTTAACACACCTGTGAGCTTAATCATTGGCATGTTCATAAAGGTAGGAATAAAGAATTTTAGAATATACATTTTTTATTATCACTATTAAAATACGAATTTCATTATTGTTTTAATAATTTTCAAACTTAACCGACTTCCCTTAATGAATGGGTTTGATTTATTACCGTTTTTCTTGAATTTAAACTGGTTTTTCCGAGTCTAGCAACACAAAAGCATTGATGCGGTTCTGGAAGTCTGAACAAACCAACTGAGAGTTAAAGTCGAAAATAATGCTGTGTTTGAAATATTCTATAGCTCTTTGAAGACCCTAAAGACCTTCGCATAGAGATTGATTACTAATTTAATTTCAATCTCTCAATTATTCTCTTGATGTTGATGGCTCGCTATTTTCTTGCGTGGTAGTAAAAAGCTGCAAATATCGTTTTCCAATAAACTATGTTAGTATATGATTTTATTGCGTTCTGCCAGTAAATTTTGGACTATATTTCTCCATATTCTACTTTACATGTTCCACTTTTTAAGGGATCATAAAGTGTAAAATTCAATCAATAAAATTCAATCTCTTCATTTGATAGGTTTTTATTATCAGCAAATCGTTAGTCACATCTAACTTTAGCATGGATACTGATAGTAATGAATACCTCGCATATACAATTTGATATATATATAGGGGAGTTGTGTGTAAGTTGCCGTACTTTTTTTCTAAGGCCGATAACTCGCAGTTGAATAGGAACACATGTAAAGTTAGGTATACCTTTTTGGAAAGGGAGAAGTCTCAGTACAATTTTGCTAAGGATACCAAGTGGATTGACCTATGAGAAAAAAGTTATAACTTATTTACTGAAATATCCCAAAATGGCCACTTTCGAATTTTGGTTTGCAAGTTGAAATATCAATGAAATAGTAAGTAAATAAAGTTCGTTGAATTTATGCTATTTTAACGAATTTAAAGGGCCGCTAGAGGCCTTTTACATTTATTTGGTTAAAAAAAAAATACTTTAAAAGAAACAAATTCAAATGGGAAATTCATTAATCGCCCTCATCACCGGAATCGCAATTTGGTCAAAAATAGAATGTGCTTGTTTTCTCAATGCAAGTGGCGTGGACGAGTTTTCGACAGTTGTGGCATCGGTCTGAGTACTTGACTGTTATTTTTGGTGACATTTGTTCACAGCAAACGAGGCAAAACTCAGCGCTGTCCTCACTTGATGATTACCGCTTCTGCTTTATAAGTTGTGGCGGTGCTATCGCTTTTGCTGGTGATTTGCGTTTCTTTCTCTTATTGTTGTCAGAAAGTGGCTTTATTTTCTGGGGACAATTTAATGGAAGTGCTTTGCGCGATTTGTTACAACAATTGGCGCGAATAAATACAAAAAATGGTGAAAAAATGGTGCGGTAACTTACAAAAGCCTTGTGAAGTCCAAAAAGTTGTATTGAATCGCGATTTTTGCACAATCGCCATGAAATTCTTAAAATTTAGTTTAAAACCTTCAAAATTTAAAAAAAAAATATTTATCCAATTTCCACGAACAAGTAAAACATTAACTTTTTTTTAACTATTGACTATTTTTTTCTTGTTAGGAATATCACGCGTCCGAATGACTATGACGCGTTAAGTTTTTCTGCCAAATGACCTTATTAAAGTTAATGGAGATTCTTAACGTTTTGTGTCGGTGGTGCAATGCTGTCATATGTGGAACATAGTGCAACCACGCTGCCGCAATTTGCAATACTCTCTCTTACTTAATGTAACATACTTTATAAGCTTTTGATGCTAAAATTTTAATCCGAGGTTGGGTACTGAAATCTAGATCGGCAACCTTTTGTCTGACGAATGTTTTATTTGGCTCTCTGTACACATCAAAAAATTACAACAAACTCATTTCTCGCACTCTCTTTATTGAGGAGTAAAATGAATCTGTAACACATAGAAAGAATGGTTTGAAGTAAAACGGCGCCAACAAAACAGCGACTAAACAAAATCCACTCCTGCAAGAACAGCACGAGCAGCACTCTCTCTCATATTTATATATTTGCACTAAACGAATTTCTCACAAAAACAAAACACCTAACTAACTAACAGTAAATTTCTACTGAAGTCAATCACTCGCTAATATGAGAAAATTACTTCGCAGTCGTCCGCTTGCTATGTACACACCAAATGAGATTGAGAGAGCCGATATCCCTGCATGTAACTGCATGGGCCCTATACATATAATTTTCCTATTTAGTATGAAAATAATCCGATCACAATACCGGTTCTCACTGTCTGTTCATCTACTCTATGATACTCTTCCTCATATTTGAAAGGAACAAAGGGAATTTCGTGTGAGAATTCTGCGGCATGTCATTACTATTTTTCCATTGAGTTGATTTTTCCAACAAGTTGTTTTTACATTTCGAATAGAAATAATATCGAAATAATAGGTGCATCACCATCACAAACATAGAAAACGAAAAAAAATATAACTGATTGATGTATGGAAGTGAAGAAAGTTGGTCGTGATAAGTTTAACTTCACCCGCGAGATATGATGTGAATGAGAATTATAAGAAAGTTTACAACTTCGGAAATATTTTTCAGAAGCTTAATTGAACTTATTCGTTAATTTGTACATTTCCATTCAATCTGTTCATTAAAAAAAGTGTCAATGAAGACGCATTCATTGAATTTCAATAATTTTTCGTTGATGTTGTCAACATTTTGGGTTCCGTGTGACATAGAATTTCAGAAAAACTAAATAATATCACTCGCTTTTATATCAAATATTTGATAACAGCCTCTGACAGCTACTTGTAAGCAACCGTGGCGAAGTTCTTGGCATCTCTGCTCGGAGTCTATAAGTAGATTGCCCTTTCACAGCCTTCATATTGTACGAAGACAAACATTTTTGATTTTACAACTATTTTACAAATTCGGGAAACTATGTTAGATATTTTTCTACAAATGTTAAGTAACATATCCTGGCTAGGAATAATGATATAATATTTTTCTTAATTAAGAGAACATAGCGCTCGAACATCAAAATTACGTCCTGTCCCACCCATCTGACATTTTTCGGGGCATTTGTATCAACAACGAGGGGGTGTTCAAATTATAAGTTTTAGTTTTAGCACATATAAAAATAGGAGGCCCTAAAAACAACTGACATTTTTGCCTTGAACGAGAACAACACATAGGGAGATGGAAATAGAGACAGCTTACAAATGGCATAAGGTCAGTATAAAGGCTATTCAAAAGAAAGACGCCGACAAGGAAGGAGCTATATGTATGCAAAAGTCCGGGAGTTTTGAGCTTTAGTTCCTATGTTTGGTCATTATCACAAAACAACAGAGACCATTGGGTGTAAGAATTTTGTTAGTTTTTCCTCTTGCAAAGTGTGAGTTCGATTTAATTGTGATTTATAATTTTCTAATACAAAAATCAAATTATATTTTAATTTTTTTTTTTTTTTTTGAGTGTAATGCATTTTACACCATAATACAATATATTAAACAATAGCATTTCAGTATGTATCTAGTATATATTAAATGGTTTTGGTACTCGTAGCATGTAGCATGCCTCTAAAGTGTTGCCAGTGCGATTTGTCAGGGTGCAAATAAAAATTAAAGCAAAATTAAACAAGTGCCAGTGCAACAGTCACGTTGCCATGAATAGATTTCTAGTTAGTTGTACTGCTTGCCGCTGCCTAAATACACACTGAAATAAAAATAGAAATTCTATTTTTCGGGGTTTTATGTAGCTGAGATTTTTTGACTTTTATTTGTGCTGTTTTTTTTTTGTAGTTGTTGTAATTTGCTGAAATGAAACAGTTTATTTTTCTTCACAACATTTGACCACTTCTTTACTATTTAGAGTTGTATACATTGTGCAAGAAGAAAGGCAGAGTCCACCTAAACACACACACACACACTCACACACATGCATACAAACACGGAAAAACACACATTGTGAATAATTAAATGACAATGTACTTAAGTTAGCAAATTTTTGGAATTTTCCTCTCGGAATTTAGTTACAGTTTTGGGAAATTAAACCGAACTGAAACGAACTAACACAAAAGAATTTTTTATAATTTTTTTCTGCTCAATATTTTTTTTTTTTTGAAATACAATGGTATTGTATTGTATTTTATGTATACTACCGAGTCACAGCTACAAAAGAATTTGGATAGCACCAACGCCCAAAAGATGACCGCTCCTTTTCCTTTGTCATTTCCTCTGTTGGGCTTTAATACACACACACACACACACACACACACACTAACAAAAAAAAGAAGCCAAATAGGTAGTGGTGACCTCTTAAATGTTGGCTTTATAATTATTACCACCAATAATTGCGACACTTTTCTTGTTGTTGTCGTTGTGCAATTTAACGCTGTAAACGCGAGCAAGCCTAAAAGTATGCCATCGTTTTATATTGTCGTTCCATTCCGTTTTGTTGTTGATGGCGTCGCGCAGTTAAACCCAAAAAAATTTGCAATGAACGCGCCAAAATGTGCATAAATCAAATTTTATTTTCACGCTTCTCTCTCATGCATTCTCCTCGCACCTTCTGCCTCTTCCCTCATGCCTCATGCCAATTGCTGCAAAATAAAAATATTGCAAAGCAAGCATTCACTATGAAGACCACACAGCATATGCAATTTACTTGTTTTTGTTATTGTTGTTGCTGTTACTCGCGTTGTTGTTGCTATCGCCTGCTACGGCTGTTGATAGTGCTGCAACAATATTTGTCGCCGCTTGTTCTTGTTCTTGTTGTTGTTTTTTTTTTTTTTTTTATGCGCCTGTTTTTGTTTTTGTTGTTCTTTTGTTGGGTTGCATTGTGTCAAAGAAGCGACAAAATAAAAACCGCTGCCATTTTAAATTATGGCGTTTTTCCATGCACGCTGGGCGTGTTTTCCATTGCATCTGTGTGCGTGCGTGTGTGTGGTGTGTGTTTTGTTTCTCTTTTTTTTTTTTTGGTGTGCAGGTATAGTTGCATACATATAGGCGCGCGCTGCAATAATTACTAAAAGCCTGTGATTTATTTGAATAGTTTTGAAAGTATTCCATATCGCCGCCGCTGTGCATTCACTATGTAAACTTTAGCGCTAATATTCTCGTTAGCATAAATTACACCGATGTATAACATTCGCTCCTGTTCGCTTTCATGCACATATACATATGTACAAATAATACCTACCCATGCTGTATGTGAGTACGCAAGCAATTTTCTCGACTCTCGTTGTCGTTGTAGTTAGTTGTCTGCTTGTGTCTGATGATGAGTTTGGGCAATTAATTTTGCGTGCATTTTTGCCTTCTAACATATTGAAATTGTTTTAGAGACAAATTTTTCGTCATCAGAGGCAATGACCGTTGAAATGTGTACATTAGAATAGCAAATTGCGATGCATATTTTTCGGCATGCGAAAATTCAGGAATACTGAGAAAATAAAGAGCCACAAATTTTTGTAAGTAGAAGCTGAAATTGAAATTATTTTACAGAACAACTTTAATGTGTGTGGTTATAGAAAATTGGATTGCATATTTCAGGGTGTGGAAAATATTGAGAAATTTTAAGATAGATAATTAATTACTTACACATATTTCATATATACCATATGTATGTGAAATGACAGTAAAAAGATAAGTATTTAGGTACTCAAAAAAACAATTTAATTTTTGTAGTAAGAATGTACATTAAAATGCAATTATGTTGCACATCTTTAGGAGTGAAAAAATGATTAACGCCGGACTTTAATGACTGAGATAATTATACGAAAAACTCGAAAACCAATAAGTTGTTGAAATCCAATTGGCACCTTCCACCAGTTGTATGACTCTGTAAATGACTTAACCATCGACTCTTTTTCTTAGGAGGAGATAGGCTATTTGAAGAAGTAGAGGAACTGGTAAATAATCCCCCATAGACATAAAAAGCTCACGGACAGTAGTGGGAGGTTGAAGATAGACCGAAAAAAGTAAAGATATTCGAGGTTCCGCATAAAGGGATGTCAAAATGAAACATTTTTTGCCCTCATGGAATATAAATTTCCTAAGCACTTTCCTTTAATATTTAATACCAGAGATAAAATGGATGCTAAAGAAGTAAGGAGCATGTACCTTATAAAAAAAAAACAGTCCATAGCAGTCCATATACTTATTTACTCTAAACCAATATACGTATAATATAGGTATAAGTTCTTATTCAGAAAGAAGAGCGAGTACATTAGTCACCAGGGATCGCAGATTACTTACCAAATTACTTGCATACTCTTAGGCGCATGAATGAGAATCAGAAATTCATAAGTGTCTTAACCTATTTAGAACCAAGAAATATTTTGCTCCTTTTCTTTTACAAATTAAGGCGTTTTGATCGGAATCTGTTGAAGAAAAGGTCCTACTCAGTTTCCGTTGTCTCATTTTTAAAAGTATTCGACTAAACGAACACAGGCGCTTATCTGGTACGTATCTGGTATTTACATGAAAAATTTGATTTATGTAATACATTTTTTTTTTTAATTCATTTTTCATTTTAAGTAGTTAAACAAGTAGCAGTAGTAAGTAGTAGTCAGTAATGGTAAGTGATAGTAAAATTATTAGTATATATAATATGAATGCTGATTGCATTTGATGATTAGATTTTGTATGGAAGTTTGGTAGAGGGGATTAGCGCCAGTGTTTCATGGCACGAATACAAACTTTGACATATACCAGTGACATCCAGGTATTGTTAAGAGATAGCTTGGTTTATCGGTTATAAGACCTCTTCAATACCTTACTATACTACTTGCAGTTTGTACTAACTAATTATTCTATATTTTTAAATTACTTTGCAGCAAAGGTCTATCACAATGTTTTTATAAACCCACTCTTGTAAAATTGCGGGTGGAGGGTAGTGCGTTTGTAAATATTATTTGCAAAACGCCAAAACACCGTAGTGATTCATAATACAAAATTTCTTTCCACACATTGCTTACGATTGCATATAACGAAATCAATAGTGAATATTTCTGTTCGATAAAACCAACAACAGATCGAGCTGGGTTAAATTCAAGTTCAATCGTTATATTTATTATATTATATATATATAAGAAATAAATCAAATTTGAATACCATTAAATATGACAACGCCTAAAAGCATACTTTAATTTAATATTTCTTAAGGCGTTGCAACTTTTCTAAGATTAACGCAAATTTCTCATTAAATATTTATATCGAAATTAATCACACCTCTTAGTTGTATGCTGCGCAACTCAACTCAATTTCGAAATCCTCTATCTAACGTTTTCCCTAGTTGCGTCCGTCTCATCGTGAAAAAAGTATGATTTTGCTTAGCTGATTAACTTTCATCTTCAGCATTATTACCTTGGCGCGTATTTTTCTGCTTAGCCTTTTTTTCGCCAGTTTTTCTTACTTCAGAGAAACTATGTAATAAAAGGAAACTGGAAATTTATTTTTAATCGGTTTATTCACTTTCTATTTACCACCTTCAGCTAAGACTCTTTACTACTACTTTTCATTCTTTAATCCTTTTCCGGTTACGCTTTCCTACCTTGTGATGATTCTTTCGCCATCGTTGTCAACTCAAGTATACATTGAATAATTGTTCTTGGGCTGGAGAAAAAACCCTGAGGCAACAAGAATTTTTAATACAATATTATTCCTGTGTATATGGACAGCATTGGGTTAAACACTTTTCTATCATGCCATTTTTTGTTTGGTTTTGTGGTTGCCATTTCCATTTTAGTTTGCTTTTTATTTTTCAAGTTGTTTTAGCTATACTGTGCAAAATTTCGTATTCATTTAGTTTCCTAATTTATCTTTGGTAAAAGAAATTAAAAAAATGGAAACACCCGCTTTACTTAAATACGAGCTCATCATCGTAGATAAAGTTTTTTGTTTCATTGAAGGTGCGGTGTTGGAGATCTGCAGATTGGTAGCTTGCTGTGGTATTAAATGGAGTCTAGTACAGTAGTTCTCTAACTTTTGCATGAGAACTTTAATTATTTTATATCCGCTTGAGTTTATAGCTGCACCGTTTCATGTTTACATATATTTTGAACTGAAGCTGTTTCAAATCCATGCGATTGTTTGCTTTATTCAAGAAAACATATTTATTTTAAATCTCGATCTTAGTTCGAATTTTATCATGGTGCCTCTGTAATTCGAAAAGTTCGGCCTAGGCCCTCCATGGGCTCTTGTGCCAGTAAAGGTGCTTTCTAGCTTAAAATATATTTATATCACTCCAGATGTAATTCTAATTTTCCCATAGCTGATCTTAAGCTAACTCTATAGACTACCTACGTTGATTATTGTTAATACCGCAGGATCGCAGAGAGAATGTAACAGTGGCAGAAGGTCTTTGAACTCATCGCAAGCCGACTGATACCGGCTGAGCTCACTGTTTTAGTAAGTAGTACGTTCTATATTGCTTGCCTAAAGATGTATCAATGTATGAATGGAAACAATACAAATGGCCTGTCTGTTGTACAATTGTCCACTATGCTTCCGGAATAGTGGAGGTGCTAACAAATTCCATATCTTATCCCAGATATTTATTTTAACTCTCTAGGAGTAGGTTAATTTTATTTTCTTTCAAAAAACGCTGATTTCGCTAAGTATTCGTAAAGAATTGTGAAATTGAAAGTCTCAACATTGAATCTTTATCTCATGGTCAAAATTTTTGGCTGACCATCAAATGACAATCTATAATGTAGATCGAAATGTGTAATTGACTGTACTTTGAGTGTGAATTTGTGATCTGTTTTTAAACGCTGTAACGTGGAATGCATGCTAATCACCCTGTCGGGAAGTGTATCTAATTTAGAAGGTCTACATACATTCTACGCTAATATTCGAGTCAACTGATTTCTCATTACTGGTAACATTTATATTTTCAAACTTCAATAACTCACATTGAACATGGTATGTGAGAATCTCTGATATTTCCCGCACACTTTCATTCACACATGCATATATCTTGTATAAAATTAAACAAATACATTCATATATGTAGTAAGTAGGTATGTGTGTATAAAGAATGGCATATGCGCCAAATCAGATAGTAATAAAAAGTTTTCTCATTAAATTGTTTGTAGGTACTTTTTTATTTTCCTTTCTCAATGAAGCAAGCAGTTTTCTTTTTCTTTAGTCTTTATACTTTTCACTTCGATGTGAAAATTAAAAGGAAAGTTATAAGTTTTCATTAAAAAACATAGACACACACATACATATTTACATACGTTTGCATGTAGTATGTAAAGGTTTCACAACTACGTAAAAGAATAACATTGTAAGTAAATACTATTTTAATTATAGGAATGAGAGAAACGATTGCAAATGATTACTAATTAAATTTAACTGGCATTCTGGTATTCCACCAGAAAAATGATATTACTAAAAATAAATATTAACATAACAATTCGTTTTTTGGTACGGACAATTCGTGCAATACTTTCTTGCACTAACATAATCAAAATAACCTAAGCTGGTTACAAGCAACAAGCAATCAATCAATTGCTCAATCAATTTCATGCTTTTATTCGAAGTGAATTATAAAAATATTTTGCACATATCATAAATAAGAATATTTACATACTTTACTCTATACACATTTATTTATTAATATGTCATAGCATACATTCAGGCGGCAAAACACAACAATATTTATAACCAAAACTTTACCTGTTTATATGAGGTATGCGGAAAGCAGATCTTGAATTGACACATAAAAATATATTTACATTTGTGCATAGGAGTGTGGATGAAGATGAGTCTTTCAAGTTTAACGCTATGCAATTCGATTAAAATATCATCATTTTATAATTGACCAATGCATGTACAATTTATGACATTCAGGTAGATGCACATATATGTTTGCCCGTTTGTTTGTATGTATTGTATATACTTAAATGATTGATTAACAATACCTACTACTTACCTAAAGTTACTTTAAAATGTTAAAGTTATTAAATTGATAAGCAGCTGTCCACGTGGCTAATGATGACAATGATAGTAATAATATGGTTATACTCATGAATACTACATACATACATACCACAAAAGTTGTGATAGAAATTTGTTTTCGATTTGTGTGAGTGTATGTGACTGTGTTTTGCTTCTAGTGAATTTTGTAGTAAATACTTATTTTTATAATCACACTTGAATTATTTACAGTTATTTGAGTTAATAGCATATGAGAAAAAAAAACATAAATCGACTTATGTAGATTATGCTTTCCGGTCATCTGACGTTGAGCTGGCAACTCACTTACTTAGTAAATGTGAATTGTTGTCTTGCAAAAGGTTATGGATGACAAAATAATTATTTAGAAATAGCAATAGTGGAAAGACCGATGATGTAATAAGAGATTTAACTGAATGTGAATGAATAACTAGAAGGCAAATTGTTCAGCTGACCAAAGCTCACGTTGAGCGGTACTACCGTTTGATGATGATGGCTAAGAAAAGCTAAACCAAGTGATTGTTATTGTAATGGTAGAATTTGTAAGCTATATAAAAGTTCTGTTACTTTAAATAGAACAAACTTACGCCTTAAAGTATACCAGTATAAAATTTATGGGAGCGTCGTGAAATACCCAGAAAAAAAAATACCAAATGACATTTGTCTCAGGTTCTGAAAAGGCTGAAACTGTAGGTCCCTTCCATTCATGTACAAATATAACACGCACAACATGAGTGGATGTGAAAAGCATGGCCTTTGGCGCTACATGCGGTCATATTCGACACTTTATCAGTGAAGTTCATTGTGGTAAAGGCATAACACTTGCCACAATGGTTGTCCTATCCATTTATCGGTGTCCTGTGTGATTGCATTCCCTCTCTGATTCTCCCTCCTTATTTCTCCCACCTATCAATCTTCCTTCAATTAAACACAATGCTTTGCATTCATAGGGGTACACCCTGTGTGTTGAGAGTATCAATAAAGAAAAAAAATCAAAATCCACAAGTACTTACAAAATTCCCCAAGACGTAAAATTTATACACTGTGGCCTTAGATAGTAGCTATTCTATGAGAGCAGAACCAAGACGGTTGTTGGTTGTTAAAACTGAGAACACGTAAACTTATAAATTGAAATGCAAATAATAAGAATATATAAGAAAAGGATTGTAGTACAAACAAACTTAAAAATTCAATCAGGAGACACAAAAAATCAAAGGCTATCAATTCAAAATATGGATAAGATCGAATATTTAAAATGCATTAAATTTATCTGAGTTAGTCAGTTCTTCTACGGTAAAACTAATTACATGGAACTCCCAAAAATGTACAGAAGAGGGGTGAAATGTCAGGGGGGTATACAAAATTGTGTAGCAGCTACATGAAACTTGAAAAGGGAGTGTCACAGATTCTTATACAACTAGTTTCATCATCGAAAAGACGACTCTTTGTTTAGGGTGGTTCATCTAATATTTGGAATTTGAACTACTCTTTACTTTGAGTGTGGCAACTTTAATGCCATTTGTGTTTATATTTGCTTTTAACGAAATGGGTCGATATGTGCTTGAACAACGTCGGGAAATAAGTACTAAAAATTTACTTACTTATGCAAAATAGTAAAGTGTAAGAAAATTAGGTTAAATTTTCGGTAGAAGAGTAGGGCCTTTCATGCAATTTGTGGACCAATTTGTGAAACGTGTTCTTAAAACTTGAACTGTGTTCTTGAACTTTATTGCATAAAACAACAGGTTTTCTTACTCCCAAAGTGAGCACTACCGGAAACATTGCTGGTGTTGCTCAGGATGTGCAAGAAGAACCAACCATAACAACCCACTATAGTTCACTGGTAATAAACACTTCATGCTTTTCTTTGTTGCGTGTTGGTGATGTGTATTAACCACCACGCAGTTGCGATTTAACTCCGTTGGACTGTTATTTGTGGGCAGCCGTTAAGGATAAGGGCTACGTCAACTATCCAGCAACGATTGAGGCTTTTAAGAACGAAATTGATGCAGCCATCGGTCAAGTACAGCACCACACAGCCGAAAATGTACTGAAAAATTTATTTGATCATATGGGCCTAGGCAAGGCCAGCCTAGAATTTAATTTTGAATTTTCGGCTGATTTAATTTTAAATTTTTTCTCTACTTAATCGAACCAAATGATTTTGAGATGGTTTTATGATTAGTTTAACAATTCATTCTTAAAAGGAAACTTTTATTTTCGGCCGAAAGGTAATAATTTTTGGTCTTAATTCTGGAAAATTGAATTAAGATTGATTAATAGCGCAATTTTTTCCTCAGTTTGAAAGCACTAGGTTTCCTTAGGATTGAGAGGATAGTAGTTTTATTGAGTATACTTTCAGGCATAGTTTCAATTGCTTTACTTATTTACTAACCATATTATAGAACCCTAATTAGATTTAATTATGGCTGATTGTTAATGATTTTTGGGAGGGTATGTTTTTTTTTTTGCAACCGCAATTATAGTATGACCTTCTTCTCTGTCTGATCTCTGTACATAGATGGACTAACGTACTTTATCCTGCCCAGTATCTTTTAAAATTTAGAGCACACACATCAATCATGCTTATGAATCGATTACCTTGATAGGGTAAATTATGTAAATTATTTACATTCATTATATTTAATAGAAGAGCTAGCTGCTTGAAAAGAGCTAGGACATTATCTCATGGGCTCAAAATAGTTGGTCATCGTGTGAAACGACGATGATTATATTCTAAACACTGTCATGCGTTCTGATAACGAATTGCAGCTCTCGAAATGTTTTATGTATAATAGTTGCATAGTAAAATTCAAAAACACAAACTATTTCTTCGGTTAAATTGCAACTGCCTTCAAAAATATTCCCAAAAACACTTACAAATATTTAAAATTCTATTTCTTTAGCAAATATTCGAAAATATTTTAGCATTTGCATCTTCATAAATACTGTCAGACTTGTTAATTTTTTGGGTGTTGTATTTTGAGTGCCGAAACCAAAACCAAAAAAAAAACCACAAAATAACAAGCCAAGAGTAAAGCAAAGCAATGAAGAAGTGCACACATATTTAAAGGCATGACCAGTGCAAAAATAAAAGAAATGGTGTTTTTTGCACAGCCAGTGTTAAAATAATTGAGGAAAAGAAAAAAAAACAACATTGGGAAGAGAGAGAGAGAGAAAACGGAAGGAAACACTTTGACCGGATGTTAAGTCATTCTTTTGTTTTGGTTATGGCGGCGCTGTTGCTATTGTTGTTGTTAATTGTTGCGTCTTCATTGTTGGCAACACACACACACACACACACACACACACACACACACACACACACACACACACACACACACACACACATAAACACATACCCATTGTTCTGTTATGATGAAGTAGCAGCAGCAGCAGCAGCAGTCGAAATGAAAATGTCCACAATAACAAGCAAAAAATCAAAAAGGCGCAGGAAAAACTAAAATTCAAACCGGAGGCATTTAAAGGAAATGTAGTGTAATTGTTGTCGAGACCTTCTACATCCTGATTGTTCAGAGTCTGCAGACAATTGAACTGAAACGAAAAGATTTTAAGCGGATTTAAAATTTTCATTTGCCAGGCTTTATTGCTCGTATGAGTTGAAGTGGAGTGCAAAATTTCAATTGCTTTCATTCGTTGCTATGGGAAAATTGCAAAAATAACGCGTAGTTACTTGCTTCAATTTGTTTTTTGTGCAAGGCATAGCAAACAGACACAAACGCGCACAAATAACTCGTAAAATGCAATATCCTACTGTGGGTGGATGGGCAAGAACGGTAACAGCAGCTATTGGCATACCCTAACTAACAACTATCTAGCATACACTGCTGCATAGAATTTTCTAATTTGCAGCATGCGTTAAAAACACGATTGCATCGAGTAGTCATATATGTATATACATACATGTTGCTATGCACAAACATACACACCTGCATTATCATACCTGGCCACATTCACTGAGTATAATTTGTGCAGCAGCAGTAGCAGCGAATGCATTCAGTTTCATTTCCTGCATTTTAAAATCTCAAAAGAACGGAAATTGATTATGCATAACTGTAGCAGGCAACATGCAATATGCCGCCGCCGTCGCACTCTATGCCTAAATGTAGGCTGTAATTCATAACCATATTCGATTGCATGAGCAGCAGCATTACATAATAAAACCAAAAGCAAAAAGAACAGTCTGATTCACTAGCAATAGCAGCAGCAGCGATAGTATGAAATAGGTAGCATATTTTTAGGAAATGAAACATTTTGCATCTAATATACGAGTACATAGTTATAGCCAGTGTTGCCAACTCGCAATGGCAAGAACCGGATAAACTTCACGGGAAAAATGGCTAATATTTCTCATATTACATTTCAGCATTTTTAATACTAACATATTTCTATATGGTATGTACTTAGGTATATAAATTTTAAATAATGTCGATACATTTGCATCCATTGACATTCTATGTGGAACTGATATTAGTGCAATTTTGAAAGACGAATCATAAGTACAATAAAAAAGTGGTGGAGTGACAGAAACATTATCACTTGAATTTGCTCAAAGAGTTGTAATTTTTCCCAGGCTATTTTTGACAACTTTTCTTTTTACAACAACAAGTCATTTTAGACTTGTAAGTACAAGTTTTAAAAATATTTTCCAAAGTTTTTAGTAAAGCCAGATTTCACTAGGAGCCACATTCACACAATTGTCAATGCATGATGTGTTCAAATTCTTTTTCGAATAACAAATGTAAACAGCTTGCTTATCTACATTAGTTGGATGGCTCGAAAAACCGAAAAAATATTTGACGGTGCGATCCCTAACAATGCCAACTGATGCAATTAAGATATATATTTTTTTTTTGTTAATTTAAAAAATATAAAATGAAAAGCTATTGTTAATTACTCAGTAAAAAATTGTTAAAGAAAAGAGCTAAAATTTTCAAAAATGGCCGGAAAATGGCTAATTTGGCAACATTGGTTACATGTAGCAAGTTGCGTACGTTTACGTAGTTCTGTTTGCGCTTATCGGCCAGTATGTATGTGTGTGTGTGTATTTTATAGGTATTTAATGTCATTTAAATGCAATTGAATTTTATTATCTGTTGCTACTTTATCGTTATGGCGCATACTGATGCTGTTGACGCTGTTGTTGCTGCTGGTGCTGTGTTGGTACTGCTGGCGCTATTAGCGCTGTTGCTGTGGTTGTTGTTGTTGTTGTTGTTATCGAAAAACAGCTGTCGACATTCGAATTTCGTGTTGCATACTTTTAGACTAAATGCCATTTCAATATCATTTGCATAATTTGATGAATTTTTGCATATAGTATTGCTTTTTTGGTCGTGCATTTGTGTGTGTTTGTGTGTGTAGGTGTGCGTATGTGTGTGGGTGTGTATGTGTGTTGCATTTGTTCTATTCATCGACAAAAAACCTTAAGTATTATATTATTTTCCCTTAGAATTTCAAATATGTTTGCAGTGCACATGATTGCATTATTACTGGACCCCGAGAGTAAATTAAAACTTTCATCAAAACAGCAACAGCTAATCTAATGTTTTCCTTTGTTCATTTTAACTCATTCATGTGGGCACCACCGACATATTTGCGTATGATTTATGAAATATATGCAGCAGAAGGTTTGAAGAAACTTCAAAAATTGTTAAATGCTTTGCTGTTAACATTTGATTAAAAAATGTTGTGATTGACTGATTGAATTTTAGATTAAACCGAAATCGATCGGAGTTCTGCTTATCGGAATATCGGAAATGGTAGGCATCTGCAATCAGACGCGGCTGCACGACCAAATGTGCGAAATACCGCCAAGTTCGTACAATTGCGGTAACAGCTCCAGAAATGATCGGTAAAGGGGCGCACGATTTATACTGAATAACCCTAAAATTTAATTCGTTGATATTAATCACATTTCAGAAGCATGAGTGTTTAATATCGTGCATAAGTATTTTTGCATATGAATCATTTTGCAGCAGGATGGGAGCAGTCGATCAAAAACGTCAGGTTATAGATATTCTACTTTTGCGGATTTTGGTTTAATTTTTATTTAATGTTCTTATTTTTTTTTTTGTTAAATTTTTGTTTTATTTTGGTCTGGTTGTTGATCTAAATTAAGTCTGAGTATTGGTTTAAGTTTGGGCTGAGTTTTGATCTGATTTATGGTTTGACCTTTGGGATAATTGTTTCAATGTTTTCTAGTTAGAATTTTGTCATGTTTTTTGACCGAATTTTGGTATAAGTAGTTATTGGCATACAATTTATCGAAATCAGACCTACCAAACCCAAACATTAGATCCGAAAAAGGTTATGGCAACTTTTTTAGCAAAGCCAAAGGGCCTCATTGAGCTCAGAAAAAGGCACCGCGCCACAAATTGCTGAAGTTAATTGAACGAGTTGTCCTTAAGTTTGCTTCCACAATCACAGTATTCCCATCTGACTTTTATAAAGAGGATAATTACTGGAGAGCATTTTCAACCTGCAGAATAGATCATAACATAGAGCGACGCTAATTTTCGTGTTTATATTGTTAGAGTATATCTAATGTATGAGGCAGACTTAGTGAAAGTTTGGTTTAATTTACTTTTCGTTAATTTTTTCATACTTTCAATACACTATGCGGCAAATCTCAACTTCCTCTCTTGGGCATGGGGTTTTCCGTACGGAATAGAAAGGGCACATACCCTGGATCAGTACCCTAGATGGATTTTATTATTGATTTCAAAAAATATTAAAATGCGAAGGCATTTTTCGATTTATGTTATAAAGAACTCAAATCAAAAATAATATAAGGAAAAATATGAATTATTGTATATCTTTTTTTCACCGCCAGAGGGCGGGTGAACCACCTTGAAGGTATACATTTATATGGCAGAATAAGCAATTTTACTTTATTCATTGTCAATAGTAAATAGTTTTTACTCGGAAAAATTATAATTCACACACATTCACATTCAAATATTTTTAAAATATTTTTGTTGGTAGCGTTGACCAGTAACTGTTTCACCTGGATTCAGAAGCTCAAACCAGATAACACCTCGCTGATCCCAGAAAACACAGAGCAGTGTCTTCTTTCCGAAGCGATTTGCTGTCGATTTTAGCATATGATCGTGCATTGTTGGGTCACATTTAATTGTTCTGCAAGTTGTTCTTGCGTTTGACCATCATCCTCATCCTCATCGAGTAAAGCTTGCAATTCGACTTCTTCAAACTTTTTCGGTGATCTTCCACGTTCTTCGTTTCTCACATCAAAATCGCCACTTTTAAACTCATTGAACCACTCGTTGCACTATGTTTTGCCTAGAGCGTGCTGGCCGTATGAGAAATTCCAAAGCAGATTTCTTCAATTGGATACAGAAAATCAATGATGTCCGCATATTGTATTTTGTAGGGACAAAATTCGACATTTTTACGTGCGAAAAAAGTATGTGGTTATATGAAACTTGATTGTCTATGAGCTGTATATTGCTGACAGAACTAAATACGAAGAAATGGCACCAATTATTTGATTTCCCAGAGCGTATAGTTTTACCTAGCGGCACAGAGATGTACGCTTGGTAATTGTAATTGTTTGCTAAAAGAGAACTTTATTTAAGCCTAATCTAATAAATTAGATATACTCTAATAATATGAACTTAACAAATTAAGCATAAAACAATTACAAAGTTTTTATTCATTTTTCAATATCATATTTCATGCTTCATAAACTACATGAAGTGGTTATGAAGTACTCCTATTCACCAAACAACCCACTCGGTATTAATTATGGCTTCAAAAGTATAGTGTATACTATATGCATTTAAGGTATTCCAAGCATACATACATTTTAACATTTTTACCTATCGTTGTTGGATGTTATGTGCTCATATAAGATTTGTCCGAATGTTTGGACATTGTATGTACATTAGAGCGTTAAACCTGGCGCATGAAGCCACTTAGCTCAAAGCAATAGTAAATACAATCCGCCTAATTTAATAAGAAAATAATGTTGTGTATCTGATATATTGTTGTGTGAAATGAATGTTAACACGAGGTGTCACCAATGTTACTGTTGGCATTAATCGCTATTCCCTATTTTTGTTTCGATTTCAACTTAAAGGACAAATATGAAACCAAAGAAAAGGTGTTAAAAAATATCCAAAAAAAAAAACATATTTTATTGCATACACTTCATTTCGAAATAAAAGAAAGCCACATACAAATTCACACAACCTCCTACTCTTTTCACACACACACACGCTCAGTACACACAGAAAATTGTTCTTGACCATGATGCGATTTTGTTGCGCAAATGCTTGTGCTTTCCACAGCTGGAGCTATGGCTCATTTAATGCGAATAAGTAGAGAAAATGGTTTGCTTTCTTTTCCTGTTCGCTGCTGCCACTCATTGCTGGTTACAGTTGCACGCAATTGTCGTTGGTTGAATTTGAAATAAAGCGAATGAGTATACATTTAGTTTAAATACCATCAAAAATGAAATGATCCATGCCAAACGAAAAGAGAAAGGACTACAGAGAAAAGCCCTAACTGAATAGTTTCTAGCAATTTGTTTGATTTTTGGGTAAGCACTTTATCCCATGCCAAGCAAGAAATGTTAAAGAGAGAATTCTCATTTGTATAGTTTTATTTTTAATATTTTTGTGAGAATGTGTGTGAAAAGAAATTTAGTTGCAGCAAGAGTTTCTCTTTCAATTTCTCTATTTTTACGCTGAAATGTTGAAACTTTTTCGTGTGTCTAAAAGGAAATTCGATTTTCAAGTGTTTCCAAATCGACAACAAAATCTTTTGGCTGTTGAGTTTGAAAAGTGTGTGTGTGTGTGTGTGTGTGTGTGTGTTTCTGCTATTTCTTTTATATTGTTTTTATTTCGCACCCATTTTTCACCTATTTCAACAAATCTTTTTATATCCATATATATTTATTTACTACATTGTTGTTACTTTTCTTTTGATTTCCTTCCGATTGCTTTGTGAACGTAAACTTTTGCTATAATTTTACGCTACCTAGAAAGAAACTACTAAAGAAAAGCAAGCGCTGTAGCAACTTGCTGCTGCTGCTGCTACTGCTGCTATTTTCTGCTGTTGTTGTTTTTGTTTCTGCTGCTGCCACTCTAATACAATTTCATTGCTTGCTTACGCTTAAATAGTTTAGTTTCTTTTCTTCTTCGGCTACTGGAGATACTGGCAAAGGTGCGAGTGTTTGTATGTGCTGAAGGGAAATAAAAATCGCAGGCAAAGCAGCAAGGAAAAAAGAAGAAAACGCCATTTTTTCCTTTCCGTGCGCCATGTTTGTTTGCACTTTGTCGCACAAGTTTCTTTCACTTTTTTTCCTCTCTGGAAAATCATCGCTTTTTCTTTTCCTTTGCAGTTCCTCTGTTGCTGGTTGTTGTTTTTTTGTTTTCCTTCTTTCAATGAACTTTTTAGTTTTGTTTTTTTTTTGTTTGCTTTTTGTTATTCTGATTACCTTAGTTCAAGTTGAAGTTCGTCCGAATGCTAGCACGCCTGTGTCACCTTCCCCCTTTCGCACACCTTTTCTATGTGGCGTTGTTGCGTTCGTTGCTCTCATTCCGCTTCCCTTTCGCGCAATGTTGTGAACAAAAAAAAAAAACAAAGAAACACATTAAGTAACAAACTAAAAAAGTGTGAACAAATTTAAAAATTTGCAGCCACGCTGAAGTTGAACAAGAACAACAAGAAAATCAAGAAACAGAAATGAGCCGTGTGCACAAAAGCTTCAGTGTTCTTTTCTATTGAGTGTAAATTGAAGTTTGTTTTTAGTGATTTCATCTTTTTTGTGCTCTTCCATTCTCGCTCTCTCACTTCCTGCCTCCGCTGGTTTCCCTGCACATTGTTCGCCTTGTTCTTTAGTTGAAACCATTTCAAAACGGAAACGGAAACTTGTCTTTGTGCATTAGTGTTAAAACTGCAGCTACACACATACAAAGGAGCAGACAAGTAATAGGCACCAGTTCCACAGCAGCACAAACTACAAGAAAAGCAAAGAAGCATGTAGAATAATGTGTGTGATAAATTTTTGAAATTAGAAAAATGTAACTTTAACATTCTTTTTCTACAAAGTTTAACTGGAGAATGGTGGGCTGTGAAACATAGCCGTAATAAAGTATGAGCTGCAAAGAAAATAGCACTGCTTCTTCTGTTTTTCTTCGCATTTCCTCGCCAAAGGAAATCTAAATTCACAAAACAAATTGACACTCAATTTTTATAATTCACTGCTTGCAGAAGTTGATTTTAAGATTTACTACATACAATATTTGATAGTTCAGTTTAAGAGTTATGCACTTAAAGGTTCAATACATAGATATTAATACTTATATACTCGTAAATCCAGGTTTGTTTTTGAAGCAAAGACCTTGAGGCATTAACCTAAATATCTTATGAAATTACATATCGCAAACAAACTAACCTATACTTTACATAGTTGTTTGTATGTATGCTCAGTGAGTAAAAGACAACAGCCGTAGCACTTAAGTTAATTTCCCTTCACACACACACACACATGCACACATTTATTCATTGTAATATGTGCAAATATACTCAAGCAATTGTTATGCCCAACATGATTATCCTTTATTACACTAAATATTGTCACATTCAATTAAAACAATTCGACCATAAGCAAGTCTCAAATGTCCTATATTCAAGTTTATATGAGCAGATTTACATATCCGCTTGCATATATACATACGTAGGCAAAATTACAGTTACGAGTTCAGTGGCGGATCGAGATTGGTCTTGGATTCTACTTGTAATCTTATGTTAAGAGAGAGCGTCTAACATTGAGTATAAAATACCCCAAAAGTAGATAAAATTGTGACCTACTTTAAACCAAAACTAGGACCAATTCCTATTTTCAAACCAAAAGTATAATAAGAGTATAACAATCAAGAAAACTAAAAAACAAAGAAACAAATTGAGAGCTAAAGTAGAACTCAATGACTTCGGTATTCACACTAATTCTGGTTGCCGTGACGTTGTTAGTAGTGCGCTGGTATGCTACGTAGAGTGCCCGAGATTTATATCTCAGCACAGGCAACATCAAAAAGTAGAAAAAATAAATTTTATTATGTTACCTGAGAAAAGTTTTGACGTTTGCATACGGTATGAAACCGTAGGTCCCTTCAATTCATGTAAAAATATAAAACGCACAACATGAGTGGTTGCGAAATGCTCGGCCTAAGCCCTCCAGGCGCTATTGTACCATTAAAAGAAAGAAAGAAGAAGACTAATAATAGCTCACACCAATATTTACTTACTTACATAGTTGGCACTACAACCGACAGTCTTGGACAGTCGCCATTGCTATGCTCGCGCTGGCCTTACTTGGTAGGGCCAACTCTCGAATGCTCCTAACAACCTCTCTCCATGGGTGGTCAATGTCCATGTCTTTTCGCCATATATTAGGACGGGAAGGATGAGGCATTTATAGAGCATTCTAGAGAGAGGGCTGTGTTTCCCAATTGCCTTCTGTACATGTAGTAATGACTGTTGGCACGAGTTAATATCCGCTTGATCTCAAGGCTGGCATTATTGTTTATGTTGATGTTAATGTGGTCGCTGTGGCATAGTGGTAGTGCGTTGGACTGCTACGCAGAGTGTCCGGGGTTCGAATCTCGGCACAGGCAAAATCAAAATGTAGAAAAATAATCTTTTTACACGGCACCACCTCTTGGCAGGCAAAACCTACAAGTGTAAAAATTGCCTATGAAAAGCTTTTCACTTCGCCGTTCGGATTCGGCATTCCATTCATGTACAAATATAACACGAATAACATGAATGGATGTGAAAAGCTCGGCCTAGGCGCTCCATGGGCTGTTGTGCCATTATAAGTAAGTAAGTAAGTTAATGCTGGATTCGAGGTAAACGAAATCCTTGACGACTTTTGATGTCGTATTATTGTCAACAGTGATATTTTGTCCAAGATGCCGTGACTCTTTGTTTGTTGACACAAGGTATTTCGTTTTGTGCTCGTTCGCCGCTAGACCCACTCGACGAAACTACCTTTCCAGTTTGGAGAATACTGTTGGAGAATGATGTCAGTATAATCAGCATATGTTAGCACCATAACACACTTGTAGAAGATAATGCTACAGATGTCGATGTTCGCAGCTCGAATTATTTTGTCCAGCATAAGTTTAAGAAGTTGCACTATAGGGAATCACCTTGATTGCAACTTATTTTGGTATCAAATGGCGCGGAAAAGGTCTGTCTCAATTTTTACTGCACTGGTAGTGTCGGTCAGTGCCACGAATAAGCTTTGCAGGGATACCAAAATCAGACATTGCGGCATACAAGTGGCCCCTAATCGTGCTGTCGAAGGCGGTTTTATAATCGACGATATGGTGAGTGCCGATTTGTGGCCTCGGGGCGGAGAATACTAGGTAAAGTTCCTGATAGTCCATGTTCGATCCTTGCACTTCTCCATCTTAAGTCAACACACTGCCTACTCTTGGCGCGATCTGGTTAGCGATCTGACACCCGTCATTGAGTTAACTAATGTATGCGGCGAGTTTATTCGCGGCCTGAATGACGGGTTGTGCATCGGGCTTAGAACCCACCACGTTATAAAACAATTCCAATGAGCTCAGACCAAAATTCAGACCTAAGCACCGACCTTATTAGACCTAAAAATTTAATCTAAGAACTAAACTTAAACTCATACAAAAAACCAAACCATAAACCCAGGCCTAAAAGATATCAAAAAAAATTTTTTTTCGAAAGCCAGACCAAAAAATTATCAACTCTACCGCTCCAAGAGTTTAACAGTTGCGTATGAGAAAAATAAGCATACGAAATTTTCTTACAGTTTCAATTATTTTATTATTATAAATTAGTATATTCAAGGTTTATTATAGCATCCTCCTTTAGATCCGCCACTGCTTATACCATATACATATGTTTCACTTCTTCTTTACACACGCACTCACAAACACACTCACACACACACACACACACACACACACACACACACACACACTCACACACACACTCACACACACACTCACACACACTCTCACACACACACACACTCTCACACACACACACACTCACACACACTTAGACTCTTTTCCTTACACACACTTATTACAATTATTTTATTAGCAGATTTCAACGAAAATTGCCGTTAAGCAATGACCGGCGCGCACATTGCCACAAATACAACAACAACAACAATAACATCAACAATGAAAACTTTTGTTAATCTCATACGATGTTATGGAGCAAACTATAATATAACATTGAATTTCAATTGTCATGTCATAAGTTTCTTTAAGATGTAAAATATTACTGCAGCCTTGCTATTACCAAACTCAATCCTGGCTGGAGATTAATGAAGAATTTTGTGATGCAATTCTGTCATGTACACATGTTAAATGATTGTATAGGCAACTATAGGCAACTAGAAGTATAAAATCTGATGTATCCTTTTTATGAACTTTTGGAAACTTCTTTAGTAAAAATATTATCAAAAATACTTAATGCCAATGCTGACAAGTGATTCCCAGTGAGCTGTATAACTTTAATTGTTCCTGTTATTGTACCCATTCATATATAATGGTCTCTAACATGCAATGTAACAAATATATTTTTTTAAGATAGCTAGGACCTATCTATACTAAAGTATATATCAACCTCTCTACTTTTAAGTCCACCCCGTTTTCATAGCGTACTGCGAATTTTAATGTACAGATTGAGTTTTTGAGGATACCATAATATGCAACCAGGTTTTTGCTTATGCGTTATTCCATCAGAATCCGCAAAACAAATTGGTCAGACAACTTGTTAGGGGGCGCACTGCACGCTACAATGGCTACTTTGGAATTGAAAAAAGTACCTGATATGAGTACAAAATATAATACATATGATATTTTCCCATTCCTATCAGGTACCAAAGTAATGAACTTGTCGAAATGATATAATTCAATTGTAGGTTAAGACACGGTAAATTACAAAGGGCCTAATCTTTGAAAAAATCCAATTTACAAAATTGCCGCTATTGTAGTATTTAGTAGTTTTTTCTTATTGTTTTAAGGAACATTTGATGGTTAAAACATTAAAGTAGAAAAAAAAAGATTATTTTCAACACACAGAGGATCAAGTTGTCAACATGACAATGGGATCTTGAATGGATGTAAATTTTTAAATGTCAAACAGATTATTTTCAACGCACAGAGGATCAAGTTGTCAACATCACAATGGGATCTTGAACGGACGAAAATTTTTAAATGACAAACTAATTTTCAGCATGTATTTTGTATATTCAATGGTTTCCCTGAATAAGGCTTAGTAAAGTGAAAAGAGTTAGATCTGCTCTTCGTAAGTAATATCTCATGCTGATTGGTTTTATCAAATTTTATTCAAATTTCTAGAAATAGCGAGATGAGGTCGTTGCACAGAGAAAACAAGTAATCAATACTCATATTGCGATCACCTTTACACATGTTTATCTTAATAAGCAAGTACACTAGTCACTCGATTTACATGGTAATTGAATTACACCGTTTCGCTTAAACATGGCTATCGAATTTGTTACACGGTTTTACATTTATTACTTACCTACATTATTTCGAAAATAAAAATAAAAAAATATTTTGTGTTTTATTTTAATTACAAATTTTTATTTACCTTGCACTTACGTGTGCGCGTTATTTTTAAGTTTTCCATATCTTTCTTTATTTCTTTTAATGGCACAACAGCCCATGGAGGGCTTAGGCCGAGCTATTCGCATCCACTCATGTTTTTTTTACATGAATGGAAGGGACCTACAGTTTTATGCCGAGTCCGAACGGCAAAGTGAAAAGCTTTTCATAGGCAATTTTTACTCTTGTAGGTTGCCATTACCTGCCAAGAGGTGGTGCCGTGTAGAAAAATTATTAATACTACTTTTTATTTTTGACTGTGCCGAGATTCGAACCCCGGACACTCTACGTACTACTACTACGCTACAGCGACCGTATCAAATGTTCCTTATATTCTTTGATTTACACTGCTAAATATTTAGTTCTGATCCTTCTGTTTTGCATGAAAGCCCGGCTTTTATTAGAGTGTTTTTTTTTTTGTAGAACGTATCTACCGTGTAAATCGGGGGATAGGTGTACTTATGTCTTATCGGCATCAAGAAGAATGTAAACAGGTTTACTATGAAACATTTCACTGCAATTGTTCTGTAGGACTATATGACATGAGAAAAGGATAATGAGACAAAGAGAAAACTAAGAATAATTTTGAAAAACAATTCCGATAAGGAATTGGTTCCGGACAGAGCTGAGCAGAAAATAGTTAAATCCGTTAAATTTTTTCCGTTAAATCAAGTCCAGTAACTATAACTAGGAATGTCTGCTAGCAGCTGATTGATGAAGCGCAATATTGTCACGATCGATAAGGTAAATCAACTCTTGGAATCATGGCTTCTCGATGAAGAACGAGACTGGTATTTCGTCCTAGAAAAGTATAATAAGAATACCGATAATTTTTTGAATTTTGTCACCCAGTAAAAACAAACGTTCAAAATTGTCATCCACTATTATGTTAATAACTCGCTGAAGCGAAATTCCACGGAATTGGTGACAGGTGTTCCCTTTCCGAGCGAGACGATGTTGGTGAAGTTTGTTATTGTTTATCAAATAAGAACGCAGTCAGCCGCTATAGTGCAATTAAACATCTGTTCTCTGTACATAGTCGTAACAATTTTGTTTAAGTGTTTTTGGAGAAAATAAAAAAGTACGACAAAAGTATAAACGTTAAGATTAACTTAAGATTAACCGTCAATTTTTTTTTTATATTAATATTTAATGAATTATTTTTTACGACGTTAATTTTTTATTTAACGCTTTTCGGGTTTACTGAGTTAATTTCTTGATTAACGATGCCCAGCTCTGGTTCCAGATGGAATTATTGTACTATATACGAGTGGATATAAATATGGTAAATTTTTCTAAATAAATTCAGTAAGCAAAAAGTATTTTCAAATACAGTTAGCCTTGAGTACCTTAAAAACTTAATGCCACCACTGCACCAAGTATGAAGTCTTAGTATCCAGTGCAATCACATACGCACATCATCTTCACTTCATATACAAACTCGCTGACGGTGATCGGACAGGAACAAGAATTCTATATCAAATTTTGGGCAGTGTTTGGGGAACGTTTTCAATTCGACTGTTCCAAACATCAAACCCGCAGACATCATGATTAATCAATTCAAAAAACGTTCACAAAAAAGAATAAATCAATATTTTCTAGAGATTACACTAATTGATGCCAGACGTCTTTATGCTGCACTTATACTGCTTTTGGCAATAACAGCAGACCACGTGTATTTAGCTGTGTCGTTTATATTGAAGGCAATTGTGATATTAATTGAGCAATTAGTGAATGGCTGTAAACGGTATCAACAGTGCGACTACAAAATTAAAGAAGTAAATTACCAAAAAATTATCACTGAAACCGTTCAAACGAAACTTTATTACGAAAAATTTACCACTTTTAACAGCGATTATTATAAGTTAACCTTTATTGAAGATTAATAATATTATTTGTTGTCAAACCATTAATATTTGAATATATTCTATGTAAGGTGTGTAAATGATCGTATGGTGTTGCATGTGATAAAAGCGCACCTGATTCGAATTTGAGTTTAAGTATGTATGTAAATAAATTCCATAAAGTATTTCAAGTAGAATATTAAGTATAAATATATCACTCTATGTAAATGTGCCGGCAATTAATTAGCAAACAAAAGTAACGAAAAAAAAAAAAACAAACAAATCTAAAACTAAATGCGAAAAGCTCGGCCTAGGCCCTGCATGAGCTGTTGTCCCATTAAAAGTAAAGTAAGTAAAACTAAATACTGGTAATAACTTAATTTAACAAATCACAAAATTCCCAATAAATTTAAAGTCAAAGTTGAAAATAATAGGACAACAAAAGGAAGAAGGAAATACGTATGCATCATGTGGACATGCACCTGCTTACGTATGTGTTTACGTGTAAGTATTTAAGTGAACAGAGAGTGTGTGTTGATGAAATCAATAGAGATCAATTACGAGTATGGGCAGGATTTATTTTAAATGGAATTTATGAACTTATGCTTGATCAAAAGAAGCTCGTGCACATAACTACTTAAGTACAAATGCTTCATAAATTTATTTATATGAAATCAAATATCTTTGCAAACACTTAAAGACTGTCATTTACATGTTTGTTGTAGTCAATGTACAAAAACAGCAATAAACAACACATTTTAAATGGGGATTAAAACATAAGCAGACTCAGAAAGCGAAAGATCTAAGTCAAGTAAGTATTTGTAGGTAAATATAATACCAAATTTAAATTTACATACACATATATATAGGAATTATTACTCATGTGGAAATGAAGCAATTGAAAAGCGTAAACAATGTTGGCAATTACTTTGTCTATATCATTGCATATTTTTTGGAGCTACCCCACATTTCTTCACCATTGAGAATTACGATTGCGTTTGTGTGTGTGTGTGTGTGTAAGTGTACTCAACATGTTTAATGCAATTGCTATCAATTTGAATGCATTTATTTGCTTGTTTATGTCAGTGTGTTGGGCATATAATAATAAATTATCTGACGTGCTTCTAATAATAATGGCAAATAATAACAAGAGACATTAATCTTTGAGAAGTTCAAAGGCGATTGAGTAAATAAATGCATTGTAAGTAGCTTAACAAATTCTCCCATATTATGAAAGTCTTTTGAAAATTAATCAATGTTTTGTATTAAAATAATGTGCTTAAATTCTATACACTACCTACCTACATATACAATAATACATGAATAAAACTATATATACTTATGTAGTACATAGGCATGCTATTTTGATATTCAATACCAATGGAAATTTAATATAAAATAATGAACTAATTACTGTCATACGAACATTTTCTGCTGCTCCTGATGCTGGTGTTTTGCAATTATCTGAAAGCATACATAACTACATATGGACAAAAATATACTATACGCTTGTATTTGTACAATATGTGTATAAGTAATGCATTTATTTTGTATGTTGACCAACAAGTAGGCATGTTTAACTTGAATTACTTGAATATCAAATGCAGACCACGCACATTGTTCAATGTTAATTAACTACGACTAAATTAAGAGTTCATTTCTAAATATTTCTTTTGGTATCTAAATAAGTATGTGTCTATGTGCATATGTATAGGTATGTGTGAATGAGCACAAAAGCATATACAGTGATACCTGGTTCACTGTAATCTCGAAAAGAGAGAGAGAGAGAGTTAGTATAGTATAATGTTTTATTCCAAAATATACTAGAAGTGAATTGCAAAGATTTCTTAATTGCATCAATTAAATGTGCTTAATTATTGATGGAGAATAAACTAGTTATTACTGTCAACGTATTTCAAAATAATGAATATGGGTTTCTAAACCATATCGAGAAATCTCTCACAGACATACGAAATACATAAGCCCGTATGTAGACCCACAAGCGAATAGTAAAATTTATGATGATGCCACATAAGCTCAGCTGTGCAGGAAAAGAGAAGTTGTGGAACAGCATAGTTTCGAAAATAGTTGATCTTTCTACGAATAACTCATTCTTCAAATTTCTTCTCATCACTGCTTTAGAGCTACTGCTGATTTTATTCCCATTAAAGTACTATAGTAGAGCCAGAGTTGATACAGGATTTTTCTGCTAGTTACATAAACAAATAGTGAATATTATCTTTGTATAATCAACTATATTTCTTTCTTTTAGTACATATATCATGTGTCCATTTACAACTGGGAATGACAAGTTAAATGCAGACAATTAAAAGTGCAATTATGTATGAATGTATGTACGTTTTCTACATTAACATATGTACATTCTTGTGAATTTTCATTTTAAATGTTATTACTTCTTATTTAATTACTCAATAAATAATTTTTCTTAGAAAAAGCAAAAGTAGATAGCAAAACAAAAAATGTTTGTAAACTGAGTAAGTAAATAGAAGAAAAATTTACCTGTGCACATTTGAAACTATATATGACTATTTGCTTACATGTACATATGTAAGTATATAGGTACTGTGTAGAATACATGCATATAGGCGTACATGTTTTACGAGTATATGAACGAACACATGAGTACAAGGATGTAAATATGTGTGACGACTCGTATACGAGACATTAACGATTTCCCACAAGACGAAAAGAACAACAAAAACAAGTAATACAATTCGAAACAAGAAAACTCAATTAAACTTTTTGATCTTGTTTTGCATAAATAAGCATTCATATACATATAATTTTTATTAGAAAATAAATTTATTTCAACTTAAATATAATATATAATATTGTGTCCTTCAAATCAACGGAATGCTTTAAATATATATAATATTTAAGATAAATTTACCAAATTTTACTCGGAAACTCTGAAAATATATAGTAAAGTGGTCGCTGTGGCGTAGTGGTAGTGCGTTGGACTACTACGCAGAGTGTCGGGGTTCGAATCTCGGCACAGACAAAATCAAAAAATAGAAAAAATAATTTTTCTACACGGCCTCACCTCTTGGCAGGCAATGGCAAACCTACAAGAGTAAAAATTGCTATGAAAAGCTTTTCACTTCGCCGTTCGGATTCGGCATTAAACTGTAGGTCCCTTCCATTCATGTACAAATATAACACGCACAACATGAGTGGATGCGAAAAGCTCGGCCTAGGCCCTCCATGGGCTGTTGTGCCATTAAAAGTAAGTAAAGTAAAGTAGCGCTAGGATTTACTACACTTAAATAAATAAATAAATAAATAAAGCTTTGAATATCGACTCTATTCCATCATCTCCTTCATCGTTATCACTGTCTTAATCTTCAACATTATCACTTTGTATATATGTATGTATTTAGCTTTTTGTCAATCTTCTCTTCTGTTGTACATGAATACGAGATTACTCTCGTATGTATATGAAGTTATATTGAATTTCCACATTTTGTGGTTGCAACAATTTTCGGACACATTTCTCTTTCCGTTGTCATTGTTGTTGCTATTGTCATCGCCTTTCAGATGGCTACAATAAATGTTTTTGGTACTGTAAAAGCAACAAAGAATTGCATGCTTGAGAATAGGAAACAAATCCAAAAGGACTTAACACTTGGTTTGAAATACAAACGAATCTTTTTCCAAATGATATTTTTGTGTTGCAGCTATCTTTTTATCTCACCGGCGGCATGCTAGAATTTGCTGGCAATAATAAAAACACAAATAGCTTTGTTAAAATACTTGTCGATTGCTGTGCTCGTATGCAACAAAGTGAATTCTTTGGAAGTTGGTGAGTGAGTTGCCCGTTAAAGCGTTTTCTATACAAAGAAAGTCAAGGAGGCAAGAGCGTTACAGTTCAGTTAAAAAATAGAATAAAATTAGTGACAATTATTGAGAAAATGTCAAATGTAAGCAAGCAAAAAAAAAAGCTAAATTAAAAATATTATGTGTGGAAATTGCTGTAAATAATTTATCAATCGCCAATTCATTTACTATTTACTTACTTACTTAGCTGCCACTACAACCGATGATCGGTCTTGGCCGCCTCTACAAAGCTTCGACAGCCACCTCTGCTATGCGTGCGCTGGCGCCAGTTGATAAGGCCAAGTTCAGTCAGGTTGTCCTGCACTTGGTCTTTCCAACGGAGATTAGGACGTCCTCTTCGGCGTGTTCCTCCACCGTGGTTCGAATAAAACACTTTTCTAGCCGGAGCGCTTTCTTCCATTCGCTCAACATGACCCAGCCAGCGAAGCCGCTGGAGTTTTATACGCTTGACTATGTCAGTGTCGGCGTACAGCTCATCATTCCATCTTATTCGATACACGTCGTCCACGCATACTGGACCGTAGATCTTACGGAGTATCTTCCTCTCGAACGCTCCTAACAGCCTCTCATCATTGATGGTCAATGTCCACGACTCTGCGCCATACATTAGGAAGGGAAGGATGAGGGACTTATAGAGCGTTATTTTCGTCGGTCGAGAGAGGGCTCTACTTCTCAATTGCCTACTGAGCCCGTAGTACCACTTGTTGGCAAGAGTTAGTCTCCGCTTGATCTCAAGGCTGACATTATTGTTGGTGTTTATGCTGGATCAATTCATTTATTATGTTCGAATAAAACGATAAAGTTGTTAACTTCTGTGTTTCACGTGTGGCTGTTGCCACTTCGAGGGCAATTTCCAGCATATCAGCGTGGGCATTTAGCTACATAGATGTATACTAAGCTGAGGACACGCAGAAAACGTCGCCTAACGAAAATCAAAAAGCATTAGTACATTTTGTTTGAAACATCGGCTGGCATGTGAACACTATGTTCGCGTGATATGACGATTTATGGCCGCTGCCTTAGATTTAGATTAGCGTGTGTAGCGATTGTGTTTCCGAACACAATTTGTTCCTTAATCGTTTAAATATGAGCGTTAGTCGCTTTGTTTACATTTTGCCATTGTGTAAATTGTGAAAAAGTGCGCGCAGGTATTAATTACCATAAAGCTGATAGTCGTTCTCTTGTTCGAATTGCTTTCCGGAATGTTGAATTATTTTTCTTTATGCCGTTCTTAATTGATTCATGTATTTGTTCATATTATTTTATGGAATCATTAGCTTTCAGTTTCTCATTCACAAATTTTACAAACTCTCCACAACTATCTCTATTTATATTAATCCTTTGCAACCAATATCTTTTGTTTACTTTTTGTTAACGGATATTCATATTTTAAGATATCATCATCTGTAACGCTTTCATTTAGAAAATATGTAATTTATCGTGATATTTCACTTAAAATTTTTTTATAAAAATTGATTTCCTTCAACAACAATTTGCACAAAATTTCATAATGCGAGTACATTTCCATCTACGCATCACATTGCGTAGCGTAACGTCATGTAGCGTCAGCCTAGTCTGTATCTACCTTTTCTCTTCTTTATTATATGGTTGCACACGTCTTTGCGCCACCAAAAATATTAATTTAATTGCATTTCTGACTCACTTCTTTAATTGGCGGTCATTTTGGCATATTTCTTTTCTTTTTTTTTTTTTGCCAAAACGTTCTTCTGCTTTCATTAATGACAGTTCACAGTAGAATTGCTATAGAAACCAGGGATGGTATCTTTACAGCTTTTGTTATTGTTTCGCGTAAAATTAACGCTGCTAGTTATACATAAGCAGCAGCGAGTAAAACGCAGCTAATATTAGAATTATTTGGTTTGTGCAAAAGATCTTCCATACGAATTTTGACAGCTTATTTGCGAGGGTAGAAAAATGCATAGTTAGCGATGGTTTGGCACCTTTTAATGAATCCCCTATTTTGAACATTTATTTTCACTGTTGTGTGATAGATTTATTTTTTATTGCTACGCTGTGGAGTAGTAGAAAAAAAAACTCTACACAGCACCACCTCTTGGCAGGCAATGGCAAAGCAAGAGTAAAAATTACCTATGAAAAGATTTTCACCTCGCCGTTCGGATTCGGAATAAAACTGTAGTTCCCTTCCATTCATGTAGAAATATAAGACTCACAACATGAATAGTTGCGAAAAGCTCGGCCTATGCCCTACATGGGCTGTTGCGCCAATACAAGAAGAAGAAGAAGAAAGCTTTTCTCCAAAATGTAACTTTTCCTAAGAAATTCTCAGTTGTTTTACAATACCATATATGTGAAAATAAATACCAACTAGTCGGAAAACTAAGACCCTGTGAAATAAACAGCTTAACTTACTTACTATGCTAAGTTTTATTGTAAAAGGTGTTTTTCTAAATGTGTGGTTTTCAAACTGCAAATACTTTTTTCGGAGTTGCTCTTTTTGACAACTGTCACTTGATTTATGCTCAGTTTGGTTTGCCATTTCATAATGAATAGACTTACGCCTGAACAATGTTAGCAAATTATTGAAATCTATTATCAAGATTCGTGCTCTGTGAAAAATGTGTGTTATCAGCGACGATGTTCCTTTTTGGCTCAACGGATTCGTGAATAAGCAGAATTACCGTATTTGGAGTGAAGACCAGCCAGAGGTAATTCAACAGTTACCAATACATCCCGAAAATTGCACTGTTTGGTGCGGTTTATGAGAAGGCGGAACCATTGGGCCGTACTTCTTCAGAGACGATGAAGGCCTCAACGTTACAGTCAATGGAGAAAGGTACCGGTACCGTTCGATGATAATAGAAATTTTTTGCCGAAAATGCAAGAATTGGACTCGGTCGTTATGTTGTTCCACATGCTACATGTCTCACTACACGCGAAACCATGCATCAATTGCGAGGCGAATTTGGTGAGCAGCTGATCTCACGTTTTGGCGTAGTCAATTGGCCACCCAGATCGTGTGATTTGACCTATTTTTTGTGGAGCTATGTTAAGTCTCTTGTCTATAGGGACAATCCAAACACGATTGCTGCTTTGGAAGCCAACATTGAACGTGTCATTTGTGAGATTCCGGCTGAAATGTGTATAAAATGTGACAAAATTGGACCTTCAGAATGGACCACTTGAAGCGTAGCCGCGGGCAACATTTAAGTAAAATTATCTTTAGAAAGTAAATGGCAGGAATTGATATATCGATGAAAATAAAAATTTCATTCACTTTTGTAAAATTCCTGTGTTTTTTTTTATTTTAAAAAACTTAACTTTTATAAAAAACACTCTTTACAATACAATCTTTTGTAACAATAGTTCCTTTTACATTGGACTTTGAAGATTTCACTTGTATGGGATATAGGAATGTGTGGCTATTACCCAATATCATATCAATCTTATCCCTTATTTTTAGCGGTGTCCACAGAATTTTATTCCATTTGCATACTTCACTTGTACGGGAAGTAGACCTGGCTTTTTCTTAATGTTGACAACAGTTGTTAAAGATGCTATTATTTGTAATGATGTGTATCTAATTTATTGCAATATATTTTTTCATTTGTTTATTCATGTTCAGTCTATATTTCAATTACTTACAGTTTAGTAAAAAGACATACATACATATATAGTTTGGGAGGAGGTAATCATTTCCAGATTGTAACGATCACTGCTACTAAAAGTAGCGTAAACAAGTATCGAATAAGCACTTGAATCGAATACTCACTTAAGAAATTATGTTATTATGATGACGTACAAACTGCTAGCAAATTTAACAGGAAAATTGGTCAAGAGATTATAACATCAATTTTTATATGATGGTACTATAAATATAATGAACGTCTCCTATAAAATGTTTTCCAAAAGATTCGAGTAAACGATACTGACCTTTCTTCCGATACCGATTTAATAAGTACTTGTGTTGTGGTACCGAATAATAAAAATCGAATATAATGAATCCAGTATTTACTCGTTTACTACTTACGTATATCGAATAATCACTATGCCTACGTCGCCTAATTGTGGGGGTTACACACAAAGGTGACTCGCTCATAACCAATATAACATGTACAGTGTACACGGTGTGTGAAGAGTAAAAAAAAAAAAAAAAAAAACTGAAACCGATATGAAGTGATTAACTGAAATACCTCGTTTCTTTAACAAGTAGGAAGCAATTAAAACTAACAGCAATAACAATCACTCACGTATATACACATATTCACAACAATAACACACACACACACACACACACACACACACACACAGACACACACACACACACACACACACATACATAAACAAGCATTCACGTGTTGAAAGTGTTTTGCACGAGTGGTCAGTTATACGTTGATAGTTTTCTGTTGCATAAAAGAGCATCATAGTATCTTTAAATATACACACACAAAATTACACACAAACATTATATGTAAGTATACATATATATTATATGTCATGTAACTCACGTAACTCCAAACAATGTTGTTGCGGAATGTAATCTCACACACTCACATAGTAGGTACAAACATATGTACATATTAACTCACACCATATGCATATGTGTTCTAGCGTGGTCTTTCGTTTTTATTATCCTTTTAAATCCTGCATTGCGTTTTTTTTCTCTTTCCTATTTCTCTCTATACATATACCGAGTAGTAGTTAAGTCCAGGGAAACCGCTTTAATTTTCTACTTTTCATTGTTAAATTATTTTTCTCTTTTCCTCTTGCTTTGCACTCACATAATTTTCGTTTTCTAATAATTATGCAAAAGGATAACCGGGTGTAAGCTGGTAACATGATGAGCATACATAATGCAAGATTTTGTATGTGCATACAAGAAGAGAGAAGTATATGTTTCATAAGAGATTACAAGTCAGTGCTTGTGCGGCAAGGCATTAGCGATGGATCACTTTTGTAGTATGCACATGCAATAAAGTGCAATTGAACGTTCATATTTTTAAGTACTTAAATTTAATTTTCAACTTGAACAATTGATATTACTTGTTAAACCATAAATATTTACTCTCATAAAAAGCATTAAAAATAATTAAACATTCTATTCTCTACTTAGTTGGACGTGATCATTGTTTACTTTTTCAAGTGTACCAAATTTCATAATTAAAGCAATATGTCCTTATATTAACTTCTTTAATTAAATCGGTTTTGTTATGAAAATAAATTAAAAACATTGTTATTGTCCAATGTTCACAATAGTTATTGTGAGTTTGCCAAATTTCTTTTCAATATTTCACTTTCATGAAGTAAAAACTTTTGTTGTCTGTACTGCTACTTAGTTTACATTCAAATTTTTGACATTCAAATTTTATGAATAGCCGAAGTTAAGTATTTTCAACGAGAAACATAAATATTGAATATACTTACTTATGTAGGTGGATACATTTGAATACTTGAGTTTTTACATAATATTAACTGAATAATACTTGTGCAGTTTTGTGCATGCATCATTTCACTATTATGCCGTAAAGTATGCAACACATTTGACAGCAGTACCTGCTACATGTGGGAAATCACTTTCAGTTTATTTAATGGTACCATATTTATTAAAGAAAAAACAAAATTATTTTTTTTCGAACATCGCAAGTTTTTTATTCATATTCTCTTTAAATAAAGGGTGACTTTTATAAGAGATTAGTTTTTGAAAATGAAAAAAAAAACACAGAAATTTTACAAAAGTGAATGAAATTTTTATTTGGATCGATAAATAAATTCCTGCCATTTACTTTCTAAAAATAATTTCACTTGTTTTTTTTTTCGTATAATAACAATTTCAATATTATCTGTGATACTTTATAGAAATTTGAAGTAGATCGGGGATCTTTTCTTAAAATGTATGGAATCAATCGCCAAAATTGCATCGTTCCAGTCCATTTTTCACAAGGTCATACATATTAAATTACATACATTAAACGTACTTTTCAATGGTCTGTCGTAATATCAACATACTTCTTTAGGTAGTTAAAAAGTGTGATCTTAAAAGTTTTTTTTTAGTAACAAAACACATAGTTAAAACACACACATTTCTCTCAAAAAATTGCATTATTAAATAAAAATGCGAATATTATAATTTTTTCCAATTTTAATGTCTGAAAGATATAATTTTTCCCCAATGTTCTTATCAAAATAAAACAAAAAACAATGTTTCAACTTTTTAATACTTCATCTATTGAAGTGTTACCAACTTCACACCAGTATAATTGGCAACGCGACATTGCCAACTATGTCAAATTCATACCGATGACAGCTGTTTATATTGTTTATAAGCTGCCATAAGCATTTGCGTCTAAGATTTATAGAACAAAAGTTATTCGAAAGGGAATTTAAACGTAATACTTAGTGTGAGTTAGTGGAAAATCACAACCACCTATTGTTCGTGAGCTCAGGCATCTTAAAGTGAATAAAATGTTTGTGTATCGCACCATAAATCGTTATAATGATACAGGCAGCATTGCCAAACGCTATGGTGGTGGACGACAAATATAGCAACATCACCTGAAATGGTTCGGAAACTGAAGGCTCGACTTGAACGAAATCCACGTCGAAGTGGTAATCAAATGGCCAAAGAACTGAAAATATCCCATTCAAAAATGAGCTAAGGTATAGCATTACAAGTTCCAAAATGATCGTGTTTACGTAACTGAACGCTGAACGCACTTACGAAAATTTGAGCCTACGATCGACCAACCTGAAGTAATTTGCCATCTCAAATAATGGTATGGGCAGCTGTGGCCGCTAATGGACGCTGTCCAATCGTTTTCATCGAGCCTGGTGTCAAAGTCAATGCGACTTATTATCGGATAAATGTTTTGGAAGCTGCTTTAAAGCCATGGGCACGCAAACTTTTCGGTCGTACACCATGGTCGTTCCAACAAGACATGGCATCGTCTCATAAAGCTCGTGTGAAACAAGAATGGTTAAGAAATCATGTTCCACACTTCATTTTGTCCACACAATGGCTTTCGAATGCACCAGATGCAAATCCGATGGACTACTGTGGCAAAAGTTAGTAAGACTTTTTAATTTAAATTTCGCGCGGAAACCCATTCATCAAAATATTATTTTTTCAAGGTTGGTATGACTGTCGGTGACATCTGTGCCAAATGTCACATTAAAATAATAATTAGTGTCTTAGACGCTTGTCTTTCTGAAGTACAAAAAGTGCATTCGGCGATTTTCACAATGAGTGAAATTATTCAACAAAAAAGTTCCATTAAATTTTGTGTGCGGAATCAAATTTCTGGTGCCGAAACGTTCAGAATGTTGCAAAAGGCCTTCGGTGATAATTGTATGTCACGAGCAAGTGTTTTTGATTGGTACAAATTGTTCAAAGATGGTCGAGAACGCGTTGACGACGAACCACGTCCAGGACGGCCATCAACATCAACTGATGATCAACACGTCAATAAAATCAAGGAATTGGTGCTCGAGAATTGACGATTTACAGTCAGAGACCTTACTGGCATCGTTGGAATATCGGAAGGATCAGTGAAAACCATTTTAAAAAATCATTTGGGCCTAAGAAGAGTGAATGCACGATTGGTTCCAAAATCACTGCATTGGTTTTACGAGACCATTTTGCCAAAAATTCGACTGATATCGTTCCGCAACCACCCTACCACCCTATTCGCCTGACTTAGCACCGTGTGACTTTTGGCTATTTTCTAAACTCAAAAAACCGCTTCGTGGACACCGTTTGACCGTTTTGAGTCAATTGAAGACATTAAACATGAATCGCTAAGCGCATTGAAGGCTATTCCGGAAATTGACTTTAACAACTGTTTCGAGAATTGGAAAAAACGTTGGCACACGTGTATTGGGGCCGGGGGGGATTACTTTGAAGGGGACGAAATAGATTTGGAAGAATGAATAAAAAAATTTGAAATTATGAACAAAGTCTTACTAACTTTTGCCCACAGTAGTATTCCATCTTTGCCATTTTGGAGAGCAAGGTGAGGACTAAAAAATATGCCAGTATGGATGCGCTGAAGAAAGCCATTGTACGGGAATGGGCCAAAGAACCGCAAGATTATATTCGTGCAGCATGCTGCTCATTTTTTAACCGCTTGAAGGCCATAGTCAAGGCAAAAGGTGGCCACATCGGGCTAAAGTGAATGGATTCTAAAATTTTTAGTATTTCCACACATATTTGTAATAAAATAAAAAATAATCAATAAAAAATAATTTACCACAAAAAAATTGGTAACACTTCAATCGCCTAACCCTGTATGCCCCTATTAGATTAATATCGTACTTCATTAAAGTGCAAATAACCAGTGGCAACAGTGATGTAGACTCGCATTTCAAATCATGCAGCGATCGTACAGCTTCTATTTACTGGTGGTCATTATTAGTTGCAGCAGAGAAGATGCAAATGAAATATTTACGTGCCTGAATGAACAAAGTCATCATCGTTATCATAATTATTACGCTTACACCACATGCAACATTATGGTCGTTGTCATCATCATCATCAAAGCATAATTTACGCATTCATAAATTTAATAAATTGACTGCGTATGTTGGTTTTCTGCCACAGTGAGTATCTACCACACATACTCGATCACATGTAGGGAATTTATGTGCACAATTTGACAGTGATGTGTGGGTGTGTGTTTGTGTGGCATACTTATTGTCCAATGGAGCGAAATAGAAGCAGAATACCAGCAATCGCTTGATTGCCAATATCAACATTAAGCGTTTAAAAGCAGTAGATGTCGACTAGTTATTACCATATATTTTCCCCTCAACTTCAAATTAGAATAATTACATAAATGAATTCAAAGAAATACATACTCGACTTCGGAAAAATATTTCTAACCCTAAACTAATTTTGATTATATTGAAATTTGGTTTTAATATTATTTTTAATTTTAATTTTATTGAAATCGTTAACTCTTACCTTTTGCAAAATATATATATTATATATGTAAAGTGCAATTTTTTTGCTACTTTAAAATTATTGATTTTATTATCAATATTTTTGGTCCCTGAAAAATGTGTTTTATCGCAAAATTGTCTTCAGCGACGAGGCTCATTTGTGGCTCAATGGGTACGTGAATAAACAGAATTGCCGTATTTGGAGTGAAGACCAGCCAGAGGCAATTCAGCAGCTACCAATGCATCCTGAAAAATGCACTGTTTGGTGTGGCGGCATGTTATGGGCAGGCGGCATCATTGGGCTGTACTTCTTCAAAGACGATGAAGGCTGCAACGTTACGGTCTGTCAATGGAGAAAGGTATCGTTCGATGATAACAGACTTTTTTTTTTGTCGCAAATGCAAGAGTAGGACTCGGCCGACATGTGGTTCCAACAGAACGGTGCTACATGCCACACTACACGCGAAACCATTCATCAATTGAGAGGCGAATTTGGTGAGCAGTTTATCTCAAGTTTTGGTACAGTCAATTGGCCACCAAGATCGTGTGGTTTGACCCCGTTAGACTAATTTTTGT
This sequence comes from Palloptera scutellata, assembly GCA_958295655.1. NCBI lineage: Eukaryota > Metazoa > Arthropoda > Insecta > Diptera > Pallopteridae > Palloptera > Palloptera scutellata. Next base: position 128,099,058 of record OY282449.1, on the reverse strand, counting down.
GCGGCTATGTTCAGTCTCTTGTCTATAGGGACCAGTCAAATACGATTACTGCTTTGGAAGTCAACATTGAACGCGTCATTAGTGATATTTCGGTCGAAATGTGTGAAAAAGTGTGCCAAAATTGGACCTTCAGAAGGGACCACTTGAATCGTAGCCGCGGGCAACATTTAACTGAAATTATCTTTAACAAGTAAATGGCAAGAATCGATTTATCGATCCAAATAAAAATTTCATACACTTTGGTAAAAATTTCTATGTTTCTATGTAAAATTTCCCTTTACAATCGAAAAAAGCTGATGAAGCTGCAAACTGCAAAACAAACAAAATTATTCAATTGAAGAAACTGAGTTATTCAACTAAGGCTTCAACTTCTTACAACCTACTGGTAGTTAATGCTGGATGTGAATAGTACCATAAACGTGCTGTAAAGTATAGGTATGAAGCAGGAAGTTGTTGTGTAAGCTCAATAATGTAACCATTTTCATATTACTACTCCTTCTGCAATCAAATATTTTCTCTTTTACATAAACGGAAGAAGTGCAATTGAAAATGAATTTCCTTTAATGCTTGACAATATACAACGCCAACATAATTGTGCTATGCCTTACACATGCATTACATGTCACTAGACAAACTAAAACTCACTTCCTCCCCCGCTGTCTCCTTAATCATTGTCAACATTTTCCCATTTCCTTTACAGTGACACAGTGTGGCAAAATATGGAAAATTATCCACTGAGTCCTTTGCTATTTATTACGTAAACAGTTAAGCTTATGCAATTTAGATTGCATTAAGGAAATCGGTTGGTTGAAGCCGTTTTGGTTTTTCAGTTCAGCCTGTGTTGCCTTTCAGCATATGAAAGGAGTCGTAGTTGGAAATATGCTTCGTCTTTTCTTCATGGACTGCTCGTATTCTCAAATATATTCGAATGAAAATTTAGTGTTCAGTCCCAGACTGTACCCCACATGAAAACATTAGTTTTAAATAAACAAGAAATATTCAATGGATTACTGATGACAGCAATTATTTGCAAGGTGAAGGGCCTATGATCGCCTGACAATTTATTATATTCTTGTGCCCTTCCCTTTCAATTTGACACCTGCCTTTGTTGTTGTAGAGGCTGCAATAAAATATGTTTAAAATATGCGTTACAAATTTATTGAATTGCTATCATTAAAATGAAGGCCCAGGACCAGGCCTCATCAGTTGTGTGCATTTTCAGTTAGGGAATGATGAATCAGGTCATTTGGGTGCAGTGGGCAGTTAAAGAAGCGAATAGTGTCGCTAGGGTAGTGATGGCAGGTATTCACTAACTACCTCATCGCTGATCCTCGTCATGCGAGATTTCAGTACACCAGATTTCGAGTGAGCTGCTGTACGTCGAGGTTCTCTCGGTAGATGCTTTTCCTTGCCAATTATGATTGTTCTTCTAAAGTGTTAAATGCAGATGCAAGTAGTAATTTCTTGAAGCGTAGCTTACTATGCTCACTGAGCTTTAGCACTTTGACCTCCTCCAGCAAGTGATCATTGCATGCCATTAAGTACATGGTCGCTTTAACACATTTGCAGGTTCTTCAGCTGCGGGTAGTACTGAGCCATAGAGTAGATATAGCATAGCTAGCAATCAATAGCCTTGAATGTGGTCAGAAAGATTCTCCGTTACTTACACTTCATACACTACTTCATTCCTTTGAAAAGGTTTTATTTCATAATTGGCGTGCGCTGAGAAGGTGAAAAGATGGTGACGTTCATCATCTTGAGAAAGTTCACTGTTCAGTATGTTTATCGTCTCCTCCTTGACCAAGAGATGAAAAGTGTGGCGGTTGAATGCTTGTGTCCTGTGATTGCATTCCTTCTCTCATTCTCCCATTCTTCCTCCTTCTTCCTCGACCCCTATCAATCTTCCATCCAATCAACACAATGTACTGCATTCATAGGAGTACATACAGGGTGTGATGAAGACAAAAAAAAAAGTAAAAGTTTATTTTCTGAGCTCGAAATCATTGAGCCCAGTGCCCAAAAATGTGGTTCAAAGGAACCTTACCATGCGAGAACCCTTGCTATATGCTTCGTTTCTTTGAGTTGATGTTCCGTAAGAACAAGCTGCAAAATTTATAAAATTTTTGATATTTTTACTGCTACACTGTGCTCTTCTATTTCCCAAATATTAAGTACATATACAGTTGCTACTACCTTCTTCTATCGTGCGGCTTAAATGCGTTTCCGTTGTGGCAGTTCTGCCAATACAAATACAACTCCTTAATATGCAAGTACAATCTGCTTCCTCTACTGGCTCTTCTTGTCTTTGTCTACTTAAAATATATTTACTTTATTTAGCTACTTTTTATTTGCTCTTAAGTAATAATTGCGTATGCATTCATACATACATACTCGTTTAGCCATTTATAAATATGCGAATAGCATTTAGCAACAAACGCAACGCTCAACTTATTTTTGCTGATCTAGGACATACAATAAACTGATATGCGCCTTTGCCATTTGCCGCTTTTGGTTGGAGCCGTTTGCGCCTCAGCACAGCAGCGCACTCACACATTCAAATACCCATTTCCGTTTGCAATTTTCGTGTTTTGCCAACTGCACACGTAAAGATAAGAGCAGAAAATTTAAATTGAAATTGAAACTAATTGAAAGTGAAGCAATGTAGCCGCTAAAAAGCATAAGCATTTATAAACGCAGAAGGAGAGAGGAACCATAGTAGTAGAAAGGAAAGAACAGGATCTCAATTAGGGGACGTGGCGGCTACCTCGCATTCCCACTGCCAGTAGATGCGGCAACGAAAGTAAACTTAAGCACAGTGGCAATGAAAAGTTGTCGGTCGTCGTCTTGAAATCATTTGCCATTTGCAAAGTCAACAAATTTTAATATTAGCTAACAGTATAAAATCTTAACAAATCTACGAAAACACCTCGCCCTTATTTGCGTACTAATGTAGAAAAATATTTAAATTTAATAAGAAATAAAAAGTCTCTCACTAATATCAGCGCGTTTCGCACAAATTTCGTCCTTTATGCGTAACTAAAATGCAATTAGTACTTTTTATGTACGAACTCGTACTTTGCAACTAATTTGCACGTTTTGCACTTTTTTTGTGCTCCTACCTACTTTCCAGCTACTATAGGTAGGTACCAAATTCTTTTCTCTTTTTTCCTTTTTGGCTTTATTAAAACTTTTTTTAGTTTCTCGCGAATTTCGCATTTTCTTGCATCACAATAAATTGACTCGTATTTCTCTGCTACTGCTGCGTAATCACGCTTAACGTGTCCTTTCCTTTCACTGTGGTGAATGAACCCACAAAAAAAAAACCAAAAGCATAACCAACAGCAAAAAGGACGAATTCTAAGTCTAACACATGCCCACCCTAATACGTTCATTATTATTGCTGATGTTGTTGTTATTGTTGGTAATTAACTCTTTTGCGCTGACTTTTACACTTTGAATTATATTCGCTTTATACTTTTCGTCATTTATTTTGTTTATTAGTCGTATTTTTAATGTCCTTAATCGGATTTCAAAAATAATTATGTTTTTTTTTCCTCCGAAACATTTTTCGCATGCATTTGCAGTTTTTTTTTGCTTTCTTTCATATTTTCAAATCGTTGTTAGTACATTTACAGTTTGGATACTTTTGCTGATTTAATCACAATTAATGCTTCCTTCGAAAAAAGCACAATATATCCTTTTTTAATCCGAGTTTTATTTTAATTTATGATTTCTTTAGCATAACTTTAGGCTTTAGATTTTAGAATTATCAAAACGTCGCAAATTTGAAGATTATTAAGTAATTGAATTTTGTTTTTTGTAACGTTCAAACATTTTTAATTTGAATAATAATTAAAATTTATTAAACAAATAAAATACTTATGTTTGTGGAAGAGAGGTGGAAAAATATTATAGTTAAATAATTTTTACAAGTGTATGTTAAATCCTTGACCGTGTAATTAAAAATATTACTAGAACCATAAGTAATAATTACAAATCATTAAATATTACTCATTATTATCACCTGGTAAAATGTGCTACAATTCCTAACTATACATATTCTACAATATATAATATTATTATACATATGTATATTTATGAACGAATAGGCTTTAAATAGGGTGTGTCTTAATAGAATGACCTGCTACTCAGAGTATCCGGGGTTCAAATCTCGGCACAGGCAAAATCTAAAAGTAGAAAAAAACAACTTTTCTACACGCCACCCCCTTTTGGCAGGCAATGGCAAACCTACAAGAGTAAAAATTCCTTAAGAAAACCCTTTCACTTTGCCATTCGGATTCGGCGTAAAACTGCAGGTCCATTCATTTACAAATATAACACGCACAACATGAGTGGAAACGAGAGGCTCTGCCTGAACCCTCCACGGCCTAGAAAGAAAGAGAAGCGCCTTCAAAAGGACTTTAATTTGAGTAACTTTTTTGACTTAGGATGTATTCTTTCATCAGCTATTCTTATTATGATTAAGAACATTTTCACATATCGATTTTTTTCTTGAAGGTAAATTTTTGTAAAAAAAAGGAATATTCAAAAATCAATTTAAATGACAGATAGGTTTAGAGAAGTATCTTTTGAAATATAGTAACTTACGTATTTATTCGAATACTATATTAACCACGTTGATATTTTTGAAGAGTTTCCATTTCAAAATTGTTGGTTTTAGAGCGCAACGAACGAAGCACAAAATGTAAAAGAACAAGTATTTGTTGCACACAACCAAATCATTAAATCATTATTTTTAAGAATTCCTTCAACACCTCCCCATTACAATTGAAGCACCCTATACTTACAGCAAATAGCAGCATTTATTTCACTGTTTGCATGTATAAATTATATCGTAAAAGAATAAATGTTGCCGATACAGTGAAAACAGACATATTCAGAGGCATTTACTACATTTAATATTAATGATAAATTAACCTACAACTAATTCAGGTTTTTGATTTTGAGGTTATTTTTTGTTTGCCTAATTTATTTGCATGGGTAATTGTATTATTTGAGCTTATTAAAATATTAAAATATATTTACATACATAGTTTCGTAAATTAGTTCTGCATTTCATTTGCGTTCTATGCAATTAAGTTACGCCTGTTGGCATACATAAAAATTTTTGATGGGCAATTAAATTTATTTAGGTTAAGAACTAAAAGTAAAGCATAAATTAACAATTTGTGTTACAAGAATAACTAAAACTTCTAGCACAATATAAACAATTTAATTGATAATTTTACAGTGTTATTTGTTTGAAATAATTAACAGAAATAGACTTGAATACTTCAAAGGCCTTCAGACTGTACTAAATTGAAGACATTCCGGTACATGAATTCACTTGACCTAACTCAATAATTCAGTACTTCGTGTATTCAGTCATCAATTCACCGGCTGACCAACTCAAGGCATGTAAGCGTTAATAAAATAACCTTCAAAGTCTAGTAGGTGTAAGTAAGTAGTAAGGTCACAGGTATGTTTAGTGACTGAATTGTGTCGGAAAGGTATTTGTGGCATCTATCTATATACTTATACCTAGTCCTGCCATAAGTTCTGTTACAATTTGAATATAGTGTAAAAATTAAAGAAACGAGTTTTTCTTTTTTTGCGAAAAAGCTCGGCCTAGGCCCTCCATGGGCTGTTGTGCCATTAAAAGTAAAAGTAAAGTAAGTTTTTCTAATGTATTGTTATTTTTTGTTTTGTACTAAACTATAATGTTTCTGAAAATCAACGTCCCATTCAAAATGGTTGCCTCTCGCTTTAATGCACACCTTTAGACGATCAGGCCATTGGGGTATAGTGGCACGTATGGTTTCGATGGGTATTGATGACGCTGCTGAAATAATAGCTTTCTTAATACTCTCCAAATTTCGGTGGCGAACTTTGCAGGCCACATCCTCTAGCTCTGACCACAATTTGTAATCAAGAAATTTCAAATCTGGGATTCCCGAGGGCCAATCTTCAGCATTAATTGAGGCTGGAATATTCTGACGTAGCCACTCTTGAGTTGTTTTGGCTTTGTGTGCCGGTGCAGAGTCTTGTTGAAAGACCCAGTGCTCTCCATTAAAGAGGGTTATTGTCAAGTGTTTCACCACGCCTTCCAAGACATCTTGTTGGTACACTTTTGCTTCAGTTTTGCAAAAATGCAAGGAACTGACGCCTTTATGGGATACTCCCCACCAGACCATAACGGATGTTGGATGATGACCTCTCTGAACCCTGGCACAATTAATTTAGCTTAATTCAAATGTTCTCGCATAGATTTTCTCGTTTTACTTATTAAAAACTTCCTACACCGTAAAAATTTTTTCATCCGTAGAAAGGAAGCGTGCTACTGCAAAAGCTTCTTACATCTTTCCAATCGTATTTGTTTTAGCCCTGGAGTTAAAAGATGGCCTGTGCACCTGCGAAAGGCCTTCATGTGGAGGTCATCACGGATTAGTCGTGACATGGATCTGGAAGACAAATCCATTTCTCTAGCCATGATCTTTTGCTTTCCTAAGGGATTTCGGCGAATTCGCTCCCGCACAGCTTTTATGGCTCCACTCGTACGAACAACGCGAGGTCGACCACTTCTCAGCCTGTCTTCCACTTGAGACGATTCCAGGAAACGATCGATGGTACGATAAATAAACATTTTCAATATTTCGAGTTTTTTAAGCAACGTGAATATTTGACTTGCGCTATTTCCGCATTTGTGCAATGCAATCACCGCGATGCGATTTTCGTTAGTGCCCCACTCCATATTTATTACGCAAAATTTGAAACCAAACTGATTTGAATTTGTTTTGCAATAGAACATTGTACCAAAAAATGCGAATAACGGGATCATGCAATTTAAAATTTCAAAGCCTAATACTTTGAAGAGCTTGTAACAGAACTTATGGCAAGACTAGGTATAAAAATGTTGATATGTTACTTTTGTGTGTGATGAATGATCTCGGTAACGGTTAGATTTTTTTCAAAAATTCAACTTTCATGTTAAAGTACATGCTTTTCTGACGGACATAGGCTATTTATCCGCCCACTGCCACGCCCGCAAAAAGAGTAAAATGCCTATAACTTTTGAACCCCTCAACGCATTCACTTCAAATTGAAAACAAATCATTTGTTTTGATACAATTTGCTTATCTTTCCATAAGTGAGACAGTTTTTTTCTGAAACAAAGCGATCGTTCCGTGTAAATTAGCGAGCCGCTCATAATTTGGAATTTGGAATTGAATTTCTTTCGATTTTTCATTATTCATGATTTTCATTGTAAAAGCAGAAGTGTTTGGTGAAGTGCGCTGCTGGATTTACTCAATTGAGTGGCAGAAACGTGGATTGCCCCATGCACACTTTCGCATTTGGTTAGTCAACAAAATTACACCAGATGAAATTGAGTAACGAGGCGGTGTGGCACATTTTTTCATTTTCGTTACATGAACGTTACCCAAACGTGCAGCATTTAGCTGTTCATCTTGAAAACGGACAGCGTGAGTGTTTTACCTCGGAGAAAGCAGCGCAAAGAGCGGAAACGATGGTGTAATTCTACAAAAGTTAACCGGCAACGTAATCAATCGAGTCTCATCAACAGGCATTGCACCATTCCCAATTGTTATCAATTGCTTTGAAAATTCAACAGCTTATGCATCATTTGCAAATGAACACGAACATTTGTTGAAAGAAAAGATAGTTTTACATGTCTCCACAAATACGATGATTTCAACCAAGCAGTGGTTGATCTTGATATAATTGGCAAAGTTTGTTGGAAATCTCCTGACAACAAAATTAATCCTCCACCAAACAAATCGGATATTTCCCGAATATCTCTCATTGTCAATGAATTAAACTTTGCTATACAATCAAAAATACCTGGTGTTTTGGTTTTGTATAAGTCTATTGATACTGCTACCAATGAAGAAGATGCGGTTAACTATCCTACAGAATTTTTGAATTCTTTGGATTTACCGCCGCATAACCTTCAATTGAAAGTCGGTGCAACTATTATTATGCTTCGTAATTTGAATAAACCGAAACTTTGCAATGTTACGAGGCTTGCTGTGAAAAAATCAATCATGGTCAATGTTATTATAGCAACTATTTTGATTGTTTGGAAATTCAAAGGTGAAGACGTGTTAATACCACGAATTCAGATGATTCCAACCGTTTTGCCTTTCAAATTCAAACGTGTACAAATTCCAATTTACCATTAATAAAGCGCAAGGTCAATATTTGGAAATTTGTGGTACCAGTATTTTCTCATGGACAATTACACGTAGCCTGTTCACGTGTAGGCAAACCATCAGTATTATTCATTTATTGCCAAGATAATAAGTAAACTAAAAATGTGGTTTACCGTAGAGTTTTACAAGAAATATAAACTTTAAATTTAAACTGCTTTGAATTACTTTTTTAATTATGCACAGTGAAACGTGCATGGGGCCCGCTAGTTAAATATAAAAAATTAAAACTTATTATAACTTACTTATGATACTTTATTTTCGATGGTAGAGAGTTCCAAAAACGTACAGAAAAGACCAAAAATTTACGTTCAGATATTAAATTGCTGTATTTACTATGAATTAATTTTGATGATCGCATTGAAGGTGTAAACTGCAGCCTGCAAAAGAGATATAAGGATTTCTTACTGTAGATTATTTTATGTAGCATTGTTGGTATTTTAAACTAAAGTAAATTGTTGAAAGTCATAGAAAGATGCTTTTGGCATACATAGAAATATGGTCAGCCCGCTCCCTATCATATATACCATAAGGTAGGGAAAAAGAAAGTTCAGAAAAGTGAGCTAAGTTAAACAGATTTTTTTTTTTCATATATCAAAATAACTTTATGGAATGAAATATTTCCATTTTTCCTCTCGCTATCTTTAGGGCAAAACCTTAATACCGTCGTTAAAGAATTCCTGGGGTTTCTGCTCGAAAAATCGGGACAAGATCTTTTTGCAGTCCTCTTGGGAATTCAACTTTACGTCATTAAGATAATTCTGCAACGAGTGAAACAAGTGGTAATCCTCAGTTTTTAGCGGGGCACCAAAGAAGTATGGCGTCTAGCGTTGTCCTGATGAAAGTCGACGCCCTTACGCGCTGTTACGCAGAATTTTTGGACTGTTACGCAGAGTTACCACGCAATAGATAGATTGTTGCACGACGCGCGATTCTGTTGGAACCAAATGTTGTCTAAGTCTGTATCTTCTAAAATAGCACACCATTCAGTGCAAGGCATCTTCCTCCCATTTTGTTTTTAAAGAAAAATTGCACAGTAATACCGCCGGCCCACAACAAACAGTTACTCGTTGAGAGTGCATTGGCTTCTCAACAATCGTGCAAGGATTTTCTGAGCCACAGATGCGACAATTTTGCCTATTAATGTAATCAACGAGTTGAAAGTGAGCTTTAGCAGAAAATATGATTTTTCGGTGAAAATGCTCACCTCTTCCAAGCGTTCCACATCCCAATTAGCGAACCCAAAACGTTGCGGTTGGCCATGTGGCTTCAGCTGTTATACTTATTGAACTTTGTACGGCTTGATACCGAGGTTTTTATGCAAAATTCTCAACAAAGAAGTTCGTGAAATGTTCAAATCCTGGGAACAACGGCGAGTTGATGTAGTTGGTTCTTCTTGAACATTCTGAGTAACAGCGAGTCAATTTTTTCAATTGTGCGCAATGTAGGAGTACGAGAACAGGTTTTTATCTAATAAAGATCCAGCTTCACGCACACGTTTCACAACTTGATTCACAAATTGCGTGGATCAAATGTTAGATGAACCACACTTTTCTTGTGTGGGATGAGCTCACTGGAAGAATTTGTTGGTGTACTAGGTGGTATTGAAAAGCACAAAATCATTTTGATTCCACATACTCCATCTTGACTTCGAAGATGCTCAGGTTTACAAGGTTTCTTTCGCTAACTAACTAATCGCTGTTGCTGTAGCAATAGGTACTGTGAAAATATAAATCCACCGAATATTTTTTCGAAATTAGTTTTAACAGCTTAAGAATATATAGCATAAATAACTATTAACTAAGAGGTTCTGGTAACACTGGTATGTTTTTATATTTTATAAAAACTAGCTATTTAGTTAGTAGCAGTAAGATAGAATTTCTAATAAAGACAAAGTAAACGAAGCTCATATTCTTGGGTTCTTTATTTGACTATTAAATATTACTGTTTTAATACCTCTTGCATATCGCCTGAGCCATTGAAGAAAATATAATTATGTGTACAAGAAGTGATTCAATCGAAGATTAGCAAGCCCGACTTAGTATACGTGACCAATGACCTCATTAAAATATTACATACATACATATGTACATCAGATGGACGAGTGTAAATATACACCACATATCCTCCCTTTGCTCCTGTAATCCTCCTGTATGTACCATATGTAAACCCTTTCTGTAATACTTATTAGTCTGTAAATTCTGTATGCAAATAGTTGCAAAGCAATCGTGCTGATTTGCATATTAAATGCGCCTCATCAAAACAAAAAACAAAATAAAACGGGCAGAAAAAAAGAATGGATTTAAAACTTATATAAAACAAAACGCGAACATAAAAACAACAAGAAAAATCAAATTCAAAGCGATAAAAAACCGCTGCCAACAAGTTGAAGGAAAAGTTGAATTGTTGCGTGTACAAGGGTTTAAGCTTGTGTGTGTGTGTTTTTGTGTGTGCATGTGTAAAAGTGTTTAACATACTGTACATATTGGTGTGTGTGTGTGTGTGTGTGTGTGTGGTATAAGTAAGCACTGCTAATTACAGCAGTTAAACAAACACTTGAAAAAATATTATGCTGTATATGAAACGGAAGTGCGCGGGAGTGTGAACGTGTACAATTTACATGCGAGTACGAGTGAATGCTTCCAAGGATAATGAAGCCTTTCCTTTTTTTCTCTTGCTTGTTTGCTATAACTTTCACTTTGTTGTTGTTTAATTTACATTCAAATATTTGCGCTTTTTCAACAGTCTTTCTGTTGAAACAAATTAAAATGTAATGATTTTCCAAGAGTACACAACAATTTTTCTTCTCCTTTTTTCGTACAACAAATTAAGTAATAAATGAAACAAAAATAATTGGAAATGCAAATTGCACCGGCACAGCAGCAACGGTAATGATAATGAAATGCGAAATTTATAAAAATTTATTGTAAAATTTTATCGTTTGTATGTACATTTATTATTTATTAATTATCCATGCACTGAGTGAGAAAATTAATATTCAAGCCAAAAGCTCACGAAGAGAATTGATCATTGTTCATTTCAAGATTATTATGCAGACATTTTAACTGGTTCCGTAACGGCGGAAAAAGTTGCAGTAAGTCATAAAGAACATTTTTGGTATTAAGTGTCTTGCATCCAACTACATAAGTTCCGTCAAAAGACATAATTACTTACTCAGCTGGGACTACAACCGATGATCGGTTTTAGCAGTTTTTGCCAATGATGTCAATATCATCAACGTATGCTAGCAGCATGACACTCTTGTAGAAAATAGTGCCATAGATGATGATGTTCGCAGCTCGAGTTATTTACTCCAGCATAAAGTTAAAGAAGTCGCACGATAGGGAGTCACCTTGTCTGAAACCGCTTTTGGTGTCAAATGGCGCGGAGAGGTCTGTCTGCAAATACGAATGAGCTTTGCAGGGATACCAAAATCAGACATTGCGGCGTACAAGTGATGCTGTCGATGGCGGCTTTATAATCGACAAATAGATAATGGGTGTCGATCTGTTTTTCTCGGGTCTTTTCCAGGATTTGGCGTAGTGTGAATATCTGGTCGATGGTGGATTTATCAGGCCTGAAGCCACACTGATAAGGTCCAATCAGTTTGTTGACGATGGGCTTCAGTCTTTCGCACAGTACGCTCGATAGAACCTTATATGCAATATTAAGAAAGCATATCTCACGGTAGTTGGCGCAGATCGTTTTGGGAGCACTTCGCCTCCAGTCTCTTCCGTCGAAAGACATAAATTGAGTTAATCACGATCAGAGCTGGGAAAATTCAATTACATTACAATTACATAACTTTGTAATCAATTACATCAGAACCATATTAAAGGAATTTATTACTTTTTCAGTGCGATAGTACGTTGGACTGCTACGCAGAGTGTCCGGGGTTCGAATCTCCGCACAGTTTAAATAAAAAAAAAGTAAAAAAAATCATTTTTCTGCACAGCACCACCTCTTGGCAGGCAATGGCAAACCTACAAGTGTAAAAATTGCTATGAAAAGCTTTTCACTTCGCCGTTCGGATTCGGCATTAAACTGTATGTCCCTTCCATTCATGTACAAATCTAACACGCACAACATGAGTGGATGCGAAAAGCTCGGCCTAGACCCTCCATGGGCTGTTGTGCCATTAAAAGTAAAGTTAAGTAATTACTTTTTCAATTCCATAGAGGAATTGAAATTGTCATTTTCGATTCCAAAATCGTTTCCCGAAAACAAGGAATTGTAATTTATAACGGAAATTTTCAATTCCTCTGTGATGTAATTTAAATATTTCAATTCCATTACAAGGAATTGACATTGTAATGCTTTTCTTGAAAATCATTTTTCAATTTCTTTGAGGTATTATGAAAGGAATTTGAGGGCAATACAATTACATTAAAGAGGAATTTAAAAATCTCAAATACAATCCGTGGTAATGGAATTGTGAAAATAAATGTTTACAATTAAAGAAAAGTAATCAATTTTCTTAAAGTGATTCTAAATTATTGGACAATTCCTTGTAATTTGTAATTTATAATTCAACGTAATTTGATTCCTAAAGTAATGATTCCTATCCAGCTCAGATCACGACCAGGTTTAAAAAATTATAACCTGAAACTTGCAGTATTTTTCATCTGCTTATCGATTTCTAAGCACAAAAAGTTTCCATTGCATTCGAAATTAAAACTTTAAATTAAATCTTTCCCTGCTCCACTTATGTTTGAAAACAAAATCACTTCATTTGATTGAGTATAAACAAAAATGAACTTTTTGCTTTGACGCTCTCTTGAAAATCATTAGCTGAAATGTTTGTTCCACATTTCTACTTCTTGTACTTTATCCTTTGTGTTCCAATCTAACTATGAGGAGTAAATCCTTCATAACTCGCTTGTACTTCATATTAATCCTTGTGTGTAAACACCAGCATAAAAGTTGAAAATCTTTTTACATTCCTTTTTAGGTTTTTTTTCTATTGAAAGCTTTCAATACTTTTTGCATCATTATACCACTCAAACAACAAAGTGAATACGATGGAAATTCTTTTATTTTATGATTTTTATATTTTTTGCTTTTGTTGTTACTGTACTTCTTCATTTTTCTAATGATCCGCCTGCAATTAGCAGTTGGGATAGTAAACAAACAAACAAACAAAACAAAAGGAGAGAAAGGAGGGAAGAAGTAAAAACTGTATATAAGTAAATATTGAAAACGAATATGCAAAACATTTTCGCTTCTTGCTGCTAGAAAAGGGAAAAAGTAAATATGAAAATCAAAAAAAAAAAAAAGATAAAAAAGAAAGAGTTTGCCTGTGGCAAGGTTAAAGTGATGATACTCTACAATTGTTTGCATTCATTGTAAAGAGCAGTTTAAAGGACATACAATAAGAAGGTATAAAAAGTGACATCACTAAAATCCTCTAAAGTAAGCAATGACACTCACGGTCCAAAGGTAGTTAATAATTTTAGGATAAATTGCAAGTCAGAGGCTAGATACGAGGGTAGATGGTGAAGGATCCCCATAGACAGCATCCAACTTCGCTTTTATTTCTTCGCATGTTTTTCCATCCAAAAATAAAAAGCGAATTACGGATCGATATTGTTCTCTTTCCATTTTATCGGGAAACACCAAATACGTGTGGTACTAATGGCTGCCAAATAAAAACTAACCTAGGAATCAGTTTAAAATTCAGTGTGGTGTCGTGTGACAGATGGCAGTACACGGAGGTACAACTTTCCTCAGCAACGCCACCTGTCTTCTCACACGGGTACTTATTGATCTACCCCCGCAAATATGATTAAGGATACGGGAAACCAGGAAGTAGAAATATGAAAGCTATTGACGTATAATCAAGATTCTAGAAGGAGGCTATGGATACTGTAGCCTCTCTTAAATGCATGAATGCAACCGTAAATAATATACATAATAATGAACATAAAATTTTAAATATCAGCAGCTCTTACTTTTTTTAAATTTTTTTCAGGCGCGTTTTTACGATTTTGGTTATAGTTTTATTTAAAGTCCGGATTTGGTTTATATTTTGGTCCCACTTTTGTTCAGAGTTTTAATTTGAATTTGGTTTAAATTTTAATTTAAATTTTAGTTTGATTTTTGTCCAGATTTATTATTTTTTTAGTTCGAGAGAGGCCAGAGTTTTGCTCTATTTTTGGTTTAATTTCCGGTCTGGATTTGGTACTCTTTTGGTTTGAATCTTGATCTGAGTTTCGTCTGATTTGGGACTAAATTTATTCTAAATTTTGGGCTAAATTTTTGTCTCGGGCTTTTGGTATAAATTTCAAGTGAATTTTGATCTCAAATAGGTCCGAATTTTGGTTAGATTTGGGGTCCAAATTTCATATTTTACAAGTTTTTATATTAATTGTATCTGAATTTGGATCTGAATTTGATCTGAATTTGATCTGAATTCTGGTATGACAAATGCTATAAGTGTGGCTATTCCTAAATTTCACTCTAACTATTGCTAAAAATTTGGTTTAGATTTAAGTTGGGATTTAGATACCTATTGATCCGTGTTTTGGTCTCAAGTTAGTCTCATTTGAGTTAAGTTGGAATTTAGATGCCTATTGATCCGTGTTTTGGTCTCACTTTAGTCTCATTTGAGTTTTGGGCGATTTTTCGTCTGCTTTTGATATGAGTTTGTGGTTTTTTTCTCCTTAATTTTGGTTTTTTTCTAATTTCGGATTGAATTTTTGCTAGACAATTGGTCTAACTTTAGTTCTTCAGTAGTACCCATTTGGTCTCTCTATTATTTATTTGAGATTTAATATGATTTTGGTCCCGTTTTTTGTATTTTTTTCGAATTCTAATCAGTTCATTGGTCTCAATTTCGAGCCTCTTTGGAGAAACGATAAAATTAAATCCAACGCTCCCTAAAATTTGGCTTTCTTTAGAGTATATACGTTTATTATGGCTGCTATAAATATTTAACAAAGATCAATATACTCTATGGACCAGGTGAACTAAAAAATAGGGGAAAAAAGTCTTAAATTGTATACCTAATGTGTATACCTAAGATTCAACTTATATCTATTCAGCAGCATGAAGGTGAACCAATACCTACCTCATTGCCTACGTTCTCCATAAAATACACTAATACCTGGATTTGTGCGCCTAAGTAACTACTCAGTAAACCTGATGTACTTTTTTTTTTACTTTTAATGGCACAACAGCCCTAGGCCCTCCATGGGCTGTTGTGCCATCAAAAGTAAGTAAGGCACAACAGCCCATGGAGGGCCTAGGCCGAACTTTTCGCATCCACTCATGTTGTGCGTGTTATATTTGTACATGAATGGAAGGGACCTACAGTTTAATGCCGAATCCGAACGGCGAAGTGAAAAGCTTTTCATAGCAATTTTTACTCTTGTAGGTTTGCCATTGCCTGCCAAAAGGTGGTGCCGTGTAGAAAAATTATTTTTTCTGCTTTTTTTTTATTTTTATTTTGCCTATGCCGCTACGCCACAGCGACCATCACCTGATGTAGCGTACAAAAAAACAACAAATACTTGCTAGTGCAAAATTATGAAAGTGAATCACAAGAAAAAAGTGTAGGAAACTGAAAAGCTAAAGTGCCTATCGAGATAGTGATTAAAAATTTGCCTGCAAATGAATTTTAAAAAGTACATACAATAATCGTATCCAAATGCTCAAATTCGAATTATGTAAGTAAGTATGTATGTACCATAAGTAAAAGCAAGTGAAAGTCGTTTGCTTTCGCAAGCGATTTACCAAATGAAAAGGATGATGATTTTGCTACTTTTGTTGCTGCCACTGCCTCTGCTGTTATGGTAGTAGTGATTTTATACTTTTGTTTGTATTTATGCTAATCATCTTCGTCAATATCGTTTTATCATTATATAAGTAAGTATGTATGTATGTATGTACTTATCATCATCACAATCATCTGCTAGTTTCCATCGTTACATTTCATATTTGCTTTTCTCGATTTTCTGAAAAGTTTTGCAAAAAAAAAAATGAACCTAAAACAAAGATTAAAATCACAAAATTGATAGTCAATTTGATTGTTACAGCAAATAAAGAGTAAAATTTTTTTTCAACTTTCTTGCTGCTCTTTTAAGTATTTCCAGTTGTTAGACATAAATAATAATCAAGCAAATGAATGCAGTCAAAGTGAAAATTTAATTAATGAATTCAACTTGAAAGAATTTTGTAGTTTACATAAGAATTGAAAAAGTTTAATCTATTGACTACAATTTTGAACTTTGAGCAATCTATTGTACAGGTAGGTATTAAGTAATTGAACGCGGTGACAAGAAGAACCCTTACTTCTCAGCTGCACTTACTAACTGTCTTTGGTCCTGAAGGCTTTGGCAAAAAATTTTATTATTAAATCTAGGATGCCTCATTCCGAACATTTGCTTCTCTCTAAAAATTTACTTTTCATTCGTTAGTCCGTCATTGTGGAATTGTACGCAACGAAACAGCAGACTAATTAGTAGCCAGATTTATCGGGTTATCTGTGATATAGTATATGTTTAATATCTGTGTACTAGATAAAACTTTCTAATCTGTTTGTTTTGAATAACATATTTTAGATTGTATTTTCACCAATCAAGCATCAATTAAAATTGAATAAATTTCTTTCTTTCTATGTTTCCAGTTCAACTATGTACATATGTATATACAAATTTTCAGCAATTTATTTAACATAACAAGTGATATCAAAAAAATAAAAGTAAATTTTATTATTTATATCACCAATTTTGATAAAAGCCCATCCAATATTTCAGAAGCCATACAGGACATACCACCTACAAACATACAAACATACATACATATATAATAATAAATATATTTAAAAGCTTCAGTTAAAACTAGAAATTTCATATTTCACAGCAACAATCACACACAAAATATGAGAAAAATTTTTGCTCAAAAACTTTATTACCGAAAATATAAAGAAAATTGGATGGAAATGCAATTGCAGCAATGATCAAATTCTCGTATTGTTATTGCATATTCATATATAAAATATAAAATAATAATACATATATAAGTGTAAAAAAATATTTAGAAATTCAGGTAAATAAATTTTCTTCAGAAACTGAATTAGAAAATTTCAACTTCCAGATCAATTTTGCTGTTTGAGATGAAAATGTTTTTAATGAACTTTGAATTTCTATTGAGATATGCAAAAATTAAATGGCATTTTTTGTTTTTGGACCGATTCAAATTAATTAATTTTCAACATTTTCTCTAGTATTTCTCGAAATAATTTATTCTGATTAGACTGAGAAATACTTCATAGCCATGCTCAAGTACACATAGCAACAATAACTTGAAAGTGGAAAATTTAAATATAATACTTATGTCTGAATTCCCTACAGTTCTCATTTCTATGTCTTTTCATTTCAATGCAAATTTTCGGATTTTTGCTTAAGCTGGCGTTTTTGTTTATTTGGTAAGGGGCAGCAGGCCGAAAATAAGTAATGGCGCCATCATACAGAAAAAAGGGCGCAAGAACCTTTTTTCTCCTTCGCTTCATATGCAAATACTACGTTATTACTTATGTGTGTATGTATAGGGTGATATGTAAAGGGTGGTTTTTTTGCAACTTGGTTATTTGAGGTTTATATTTCTGACAGTTCAGGCGTGATTCTTGATATGTGCCAAAGTAAAAAAAGCTCAGTTTGGTTTGCCATTTCATCACAAATAGACTTACGGCTGAACAACGTTTGCAAATTATCGAAATTTATTATTAAAATTCATGCGCTGTGAAAAAAGTGTTTCGCAAGCTACGTCCATTAAGCGACGATGCTCATTTTTGGCTCAATGGATACGTGAATAAGCAGAATTGCCATATGTGAAGTAAAGTCCAGCCAGAGCCAATGAAACAGCTACCAATGAGTCCCGAAAAATGCACTTTTTGGTGCGGTTTATGGGCAGGCGGCATCATTGGCCCGTACTTCTTCAAAGTCGATGATGGCCGCAACGTTACGGTCAATGGAGAAAGATACCATTCGATGGTAACAGACGATTTTTTCCGGAAATGCATGAATTGGAATGTGGTTAGAACAGGACGGTGCCACATGCCACACTGCACGTGAAACCATGCATCAATTGAGAGGCGAATTTGGTGAGCAGTTAATCTTACGTTTTGGTGTAGTCAATTGGCTTCCAAGATCGTGTGATTTGACCCCGTTAGACTTTTTTTGTGGGTCTATGTTAAGTCTCTTATCTACAGTGGAAAGCAAACAGGATTGCTGCTTTAGAAGCCAACATTGAACGCGTCATTGGTTAGATTCCGGCCGAAATGAGTGAAAAAGTGTGCCAAAATTGGAGCTTCAGAATGGACCACTTGAATCGTAGCCGCGGGCAACATTTAAAATGAAATTGTCTTTAAAAAGTAAATGGCAGGAATTGATTTATCGATTCTTTGAATTTCCAAAAACCAAACTCTTAAAAAATTACCCTTTACTTATGTACGCAGCAATGTAGTCGTCATGTAAGTATGTGTTTTTTGCTACTATTTTAACAGTTCTTTTGCACAATTTAATTTCAATTCCGAACAACAATCGTACATATTTTCAACCATTATTTTATTGTATTTATTTTAAGAACTTTTTTCTACCACCAACTATTTTTTTTTTTTTATTCCATATTATTATTTATTTGAATGCATTCATTTGTTACGTTCTTCGTGACATTTACTTGCTGCTTGGGTTCATTTACTAAAGCATTTTGTTGACAAATTTTTAGTTGATTGGGTACACAATGTAGAGAAATGTGTAAATTTGTGAATAACGAAGTGAAATGAAGGTCAACGAATTACGCACTCAAATGAATTTTGTAGCACAGTCAGCAGCAACAACATCATCAACATTTGTACGAAAATCTGGATTGCGAAATTCACCTTAAAATTGTTCTTGTTTATTTTGGTCAATTCGAAACGACCTGGTCATGTCGCTGCTGCTTTTGTGTTGTATACTGTTTGGCCACGCCTACTGAAATGTTAATTAAGTTTTTGATTTCTCGTTTTGTAATTAAAAATTGATTTACTTACGCTTAAGCTTGATATCTTCAGTAGTGATGAGGAGAAGTTGTTGGTAACAGTCAGTAATTGACATTGCTACTTTTTGGAAAAAAAAATTCACTCTACAGTTTTTTATTGACATTTCAAATATGTGATGATGCTTAAGAAAAACTGTTAAAATTTTTGGTCACTGTTACTAACTACCTTTATTTTTTGGTTAATCTGTGTAAGTCATATAAAAAATTATTGCACTTTAAAACAACTCATTTCAAACTTTAAGCCGTAAAATGTACATGTACATAAATGTACATTTACTTACTACTACTTTTCTACCTTTATGATTGTTACTTTCAAACTGCTTGAAAAAATTTCAATACAAATCATTGCATGTAACTAAAAGTTTTGAGGTATTTTGTTCACACTTATGACTTACTTACTTACTTACTTAGCTGGCGCTACAACCGATGATCGGTCTTGGCCGCCTCCACAAAGCTTCGCCAGTCACTTCTGCTATGCGCGCGCTGGCGCCAGTTGATAAGGCCAAGTGCAGTCAGGTTGCCCTGCACCTGGTCTTTCCAACGGAGATTAGGACGTCCCCTTCTGCGTGTTCCTCCACCGTGGTTCGAATAAAACACCCTTCTAGACGGAGCGCTTTCTTCCATTCGCTCAACATGACCCAGCCAGCGAAGCTGCTGGAGTTTTATACGCTTATACGCTTGACTATGTCAGTGTCGGCGTACAGCTCATGCAGCTCTTCGTTCCATCTTATTCGATACACGTCGTCCACGCATACTGGACCGTAGATCTTACGGTGTATCTTCCTCTCGAACGCTCCTAACAGCCTCTAATCATTGATGGTCAATGTCCACGTCTTTGCGCCATACATTAGGACGGGAAGGATGAGGGATTTATAGAGAGGGCTCTACTTCTCAATTGCCTACTGAGCCCGTAGTAACACCTGTTGGCAAGAGTTAGTCTCCGCTTGATCTCAAGGCTGATATTATTGTTGGTGTTTATGCTGGATCCTAGATAAACGAAATCCTTGACGACTTCAAAAGTGTAGTTGTCAACAGTGACATTTTGTCCAAGACGCCGTGACTCTTTGTTTGTTGACACAAGGTATTTCGTTTTGTCCTCGTTCACCACTAGACCCACACGACGAGACTCCCTTTCCAGGTTGGAGAATGCTGCACTGACTGCTCGAGCGTTTTTGCCAATGATGTCAATATCATCAGCGTATGCTAGCAGCATGACACTCTTGTAGAAGATAGTGCCAGAGATGTCGATGTTCGCAGCTCGAATTATTTTCTCCAGCGTAAGGTTAAAGAAGTCGCACGATAGGGAGTCACCTTGTCTGAAACCTCTTTTGGTATCAAATGGTGCGGAGAGGTCTGTCCCAATTTTCACTGCGCTGGTGGTGTTGGTCAGTGTCATTTTGCAAAGACGAATGAGCTTTGCAGGGATACCAAAATCAGACATTGCGGCGTACAAGTGATCCCTAATCGTGCTGTCGAAGGCAGCAGCGGCTTTATAATCGACAAATAGATGTGGGTGTCGATCTGTTTTTCTCGGGTCTTTTCCAGGATTTGGCGTAGTGTGAATATCTGGTCGATGGTGGATTTACCAGGCCTGAAACCACACTGATAAGGTCCAATCAGTTTGTTGACGATGGGCTTCAGTCTTTCGCACAGTACGCTCGATATAACATTATATGCAATATTAAGAAGGCTTATCCCACGGTAGTTGGCGCAGATCGTGGAATCACCATTCTTATGGATTGGGCGGAGTACGCTGAGATTCCAATCACTTGGCATGCTTTCATCTGACCATATTCTGCATAGAAGCTCATGCATGCGTTTTTTGAGCTCTTCGCCTCCGGTCTTAAACAACTCAGCAGGCAGGCCATCTGCACACTTACGAACTGCAGATAATTCTTTCGAAACATAAAGTGAAAAATAAAATTTAATGAAGTAGTCTATCTGAAATTTTAGATCCACATCAGAATTGCTTTGTTGGCAGAGGCATGACTGCTACACTGCTACTTTCAGTCACTGTTATGTTTTCATTACTACATACTACTTCCTAATAAGTGCTAGTTTTTAGTTACTTAGTTTTTCTAGTTAATACTTTTTGTGACTTTTTGCTGAGATGATAAGCTCATGTTTAATTTTCTCTTCTATTCTATAGTCCATGGTAGTGACAGGTTAGGTACCTGTCCAGGGACTCACAGGTACCAGAACGGTCCATTACGATACCACACGGTTGGATCTAGAGTATAAACACCGGCTCCAAACGGCGGAGTGCTAATTTGTTATCACTTAGCGGTTTTATTATGGCCTATCAAAAGGCTTACTTGTACACTTTCTTATAATTCTCATTCACTTCATATCGAAAAGAATGTTAGATTATGAGAATTAACCACCAGACCAAGAAGCGAATCGTAGTGATAAAAATTATGGTTTTGGTTTACTACTGGTAATAAAATAGGATTGGAAATAAGAATAGAAAAATGATTATGTATGGGAATAAGAATAGGAATGGGAATTAGAATTGGATTTGAAATAGGTATAGAAACAGTAATGGGTAACTATGTATAGACCATGCTGCTGAACGTTGCACTCTAGGCATGACAAGACTCTAGACAAGAACAGGAAGCGTTGAGTGTCAAAGTATCTCAAGCCACAAAATTCTTAGAATCGAGTTACTTCAGGTTACACCAGTTTATGTTGGTCCACGCTTAATTCGACCTTAATATTTTCGGAGTTCTGGGCCACTTTTGCACTCGAAGATTAATTAAAATATTTTCTCTAAAACTATTACGAGCGTCAATCTGTATTTGCTTGATTCGATACGACGTTGCCTTTTCTGCTTCTTCAAATGTTTGATGGAACCTTGTGGATTGTTTGTGGATAATTATCAAAAAGGCGAAAAGCTCGACCTAGGTCCTCCATGGTCTGCTCTGCCAACAAAAGAAGAAAAATAATGACCTTCTGTCATTAACGAAGAATCACATTTAAGCGATTGCAGATGGCAGCACCATTCTCATTCATATACCGGTTCAAAACGCCCTAACTCTTTGGAGATTGAGAGGAAAAGGCATGTTATGAATGACTCACTCATTAAAGATCTCAAGTCAATCTGCGAGTGGGGTCTCACGAATAGAATTGAGATCAATGCGGGTAAGACCCAATGTTGTCTGTCATCTCACAAACGAGTTCTCCAGCTCCCCGTTTACCTCCTATATATGGGTGAGATAGGTATTGTGGAGACAGCGCCTCTTGATGTTCTGGCCATGTCCAACCAAGGTGATGTTCGTTGGAGCGAATGACGTATCGAATGAAGCGGCCAAGTGTCTCGGCTTTCTAAGGTGGTGTAAAATATATTTTACTCCGACTGATCTCCGCATAATCGACACAGTATCCAACATCGAGCTAATAGGAGACAGTAGAGTTTCCAGCTCTACTAATTTCTCGCAACATCGTCGAAACGTGGCTTGCGTCACTTTCACGTTAGATGATCTCTGAGATGCGCAAGCTTATGCTGCCAATTCGTGTGTTCATCGGAACTACACGATCAGCAAGCGGAACTCACGCCTTCCACGTAAACACGGTGTTCCACCGCACTGTTTATCTGTTATCTTTCGTACGGCGCGTATTTGAATTATATTCCTGATTATTCTGACCCTTGCAAATTTAAAATAAATGCTCATAACTACTTCGCCCTACTACTTCGTCCCACCTATTAATCCCACCTTCCAATCAACACAATGCTCAGCATTTATACGGGTACACAGGGGTACACAGGGTTGACTGCATTAATAAAAAAAAAGGAAAATAAGTATTATCAAAAGTATTTTAGCACAATACCGGGTTTAATTACCCTGTCCTACTTGTGCTTTCCCCTTCTTTTAGTTCTGGCAGAAATTCTAGTTCAAAATGTATTCAATTTTCTCGGTTTGTGCTCGATGTGCTTTTAAAAATAAAACGAAAATATTTGGGGGCTGTTGTGCTTATTGAGGCGGCGCAGACCAGATTTGTAAGTTGTACATATTTTCTACTAAGTACTACGATGTCAACCCTACTATTAATTAACAAACTTTGTGACCCACTGAGCATACCTTAACACATGAGCGTAAGATGCAAAGAAATTTGTTAAAAATTGACTTCTACGCTTCTAGAATAAGAAAATGCAATGAACTCAGTGATAATTTAATTTTGTAAAGCTCTTGTGAAATCATATTTAAGCGTTTGTATATTATACTTATATTTAATTTTTATTGTGAGCATTTTTGTTAAGAAGAACACTTGACTTTAATATTTCTCCTGTGTATGTACAAAATTTGTTGTTGCTATTTACTTCTGCTTTCCGAGCAGAATGCGCGATTACATTTCCGGACTTTCTTTAATTTTTCTATGTTCTGTGTATTATTTATTTTTCTTGCGCTTTTTTGCTTCTGATTTTAATTTCTTCATTTTTCTATAAATTTTCCGTGTTTGCCCTCATGTTGTTTACGTGTAGCAGAACACAATACAGAAACAAAAACAAAACAAAAATAATAATAACAGCAACAATACCAACAAAAACAATGTTGACAACAATAAAAAATTATACACATTAACATCATGAACTTTCTGCTGCTATCACGCATACCATACCTACATACATTCATATATACATACATATACTAGCAGGCACAAATACACTTACACATACTCGTACATACAAACTTAACTGAAGTGAGCACTTATAGCTCTGCCGTTGCCGTAATTCTCACTGCCGCCGTCATCACCAACCACTTCCGCCTTTTGTCTTCTTGTTTGCCATTAAGTGATAAGCACCCGCAGGAGCGCGCTTAAACAACGAAAATAACAAGAAAAACCAGAGTAGCAGGAACAGCAGGAACAGCAGGAACAACAACCATAGCAAACGTTTGTATTTACAGTTGAGGTTGCAGTAACGTACGAAAAAAGCAAATAACAACTACACATACCTACGAGTTCATGGTAGGTACTTACAACAAAAAAAAGTATAAGAAAAAATTAAAATAAATATAGCCACTAAAAAATGTTTGCAATTTACTCATCTTTCTTCTCTTTTTTTTCTATACTGACTATGTCTCACAAATATCAAAAAGAGAAGAAAATACATTTGCCATCCTGTGTTATAAAAAAATTATCTTCAACGCCACCGAATGTGTTTCCTGTTTCCGCTTGTTGTTGAGGTATGTGCGTGTGTGTGAGTGTGGCGCGTTTCCTGCGGCAATAATAAATCACAAGCTGAAAACCATCAACAACAACAACATCAACAGGGAAAGATATGACTTACCGACTTTCGGTGATACATGGAGGTGGGAGCCTCAAGTGCTAGCTATTGTCCCTGCTGGTGGTTGTTTTTCCACTTAAAAGCAATTAGAGAGGCTGTGTTGTTACGAATCAAATTTTCTTTTAAATTTTGTTCTCAATTTGCTAACATAATTATGGTATTTCAAAATTTAAAAAGACTTTCAATTAAATCTTTTTTCTCTTATGCATGTAAATACTCATATAATGATTTTTCTGCCATTTATTTTCATATGCGTGTACATACGCGCCGTAAAGTATGCATCATTAACGTCATTATCAACAACATCATTACAGTTTACTGGTTTTACGCTTCATACTAAAAGTTTAAATGCAAATACTTATATACTTATACATAGTATCCGTAGGAACTTTGTAGTTTGTTTGCTTGCAGTCGAAAACAGGAAACACATTTGTCATAATATTGGCAGCCATAAAGAAGCGTAACGTTACTGCATTAAAACTAAAAAATATAAAATCTGCGATGAAAAACAAATTACACTAAACATTTTTATACCTACATTTCTTCAACAAGATTAAATTTACTTTTCATTACATTTGAATTTTTATTGTTTCGTTTTATTTGAAATTCAGTTAGTAGGTAAATGAGAAAGCAAAGTAGAAGCTTTTTATTCGTTATATAATTATACTCACTTTTCTGCTATAAATAAATAAGTTCTTTGAAAAATATAACTTTACTTATTTTCAAAAATGAATGGTCCCGTGAAATTAATTCTTTGCCACATTCTTCATGGAAATTGATATACTTAAAGTGTAAATACATACTTAAGTGTAAAATATTTAAGATTGTTTTTCATACTTACTTATAAATTAATGCAAATAAGATATTAATAGAACTTAGTTATTTAGATCAGCGTGGAAATCCAACTAGGCAAGAAAATCGTTGTTTTGTATTTCATAAAAATTTTCAAATATAGACTTACTTACTTAACTGGCACTACAACCGATGATCGGTCTTAGCCGCCCCTACAAAGTTTCGCCAGTCACCTCTGCTATGCGCGCGCTGGCGCCAGTTGATAAGGCCAAGTGCAGTCAGGTTGCCCTGCACCTGGTCTTCCCAACGGAGATTAGGACGTCCCCTTCTGCGTGTTCCTCCACCGTGGTTCGAATAAAACACCCTTCTAGCCGGAGCGCTTTATTCCATTCGCTCAATATGACCCAGCCAGCGAAGCCGCTGGTGTTTTATACCCTTATACGCTTGACTATGTCAGTGCCGGCGTACAGCTCATACAGCTCATCGTTCCATCTTATACGATACACGTCGTCCACGCATACTGGACCGTAGATCTTACGGAGTATCTTCCTCTCGAACGCTCCTAACAGCCTCTCATCATTGATGGTCAATGTCCACGTCTCTGCGCCATACATTAGGACGGGAAGGTTGAGGGACTTATAGAGCGTTATTTTCGTCGGTCGAGAGAGGGCACTACTTCTCAATTGCCTACTGAGCCCGTAGTAACACCTGTTGGCAAGAGTCAGTCTCCGCTTGATCTCAAGGCTGATATTATTGTTGGTGTTTATGCTGGATCCTAGATATACGAAATCCTTGACGACTTCAAAAGTATAGTTGTCAACAGTGACATTTTGTCCAAGACGCCGTGCCGTGACCCTTTGTTTGTTGACACAAGGTATTTCGTTTTATCCTCGTTCACCACTAGACCCACTCGACGAGACTCCCTTTCCAGGTTGGAGAATGCTGCACTGACTGCTCGAGCGTTTTTGCCAATGATGTCAATATCATCAGCGTATGCTAGCAGCATGACACTCTTGTAGAAGATAGTGCCAGAGATGTCGATGTTCGCAGCTAGAATTATTTTCTCCAGCATAAGGTTAAAGAAGTCGCACGATAGGGAGTCACCTTGTCTGAAACCTGTTTTGGTATCAAATGGTGCGGAGAGGTCTGTCTCAATTTTCACTGCACTGGTGGTGTTGGTCAGTGTCATTTTGCAAAGACGAATGAGCTTTGCAGGGATACCAAAATCAGACATTGCGGCGTACAAGTGATCCCTAATCGTGCTGTCGAAGGCAGCAGCGGCTTTATAATCGACAAATAGATGATGGATGTCGATCTGTTTTTCTCGCGTCTTTTCCAGGAATTGGGGTAGTGTGAATACCATGATTTACCAGGCCTGAAGCCACACTGATAAGGTTCAATCAGTTTGTTGACGATGGGCTTCAGTCATTCGCACAGTACGCTCGATAGAACCTTATATGGAATATTAAGAAGGCTTATCCCACGGTAGTTGGCGCAGATCGTGGAATCACCTTTCTTATGGATTGGGCAGAGTACGCTGAGGTTGCAATCACTTGGCATGCTTTCATCCGACCATATTCTGCATAGAAGCTCATGCATGCATTTTTGAGCTCTTCGCCTCCAGTCTTAAACAACTGAGCAGGCAGTCCATCTGCACCTGCAGCCTTATTGTTTTTCAGCCGAGCGATGGCTGTTAAGACCTCCTCATAGTCGGGCGGCGGTACTTCAACGCCGTCAGTGATTGGGGTTTCCGGAGTGGGTTCCGCAGTGGCGGGATTATTGCCGTCATCGCCATTAAGTAGCTGCGAAAAGTGCTCCGTCCATAATCTCATTATGCCCTGGACATCTGTCACCAGATTTCCGTCTTCATCCTTGCAGGAAGAGGCCCCGGTCTTCAAACCATCAGTCAGGCGTCTTATTCTTTCAAAGAATTTTCGGACCTCGTTCCTGTCCCGCAACATTTCGATATCATTGAACTCACGTCTTTCTTCATCTCTTTTCTTGCGCCTGAAAAGACGTTTCTCCTCCCTCCTCAACTTTCTGTATCGCTCCTTAGCAGCTCGCGTTGCAACTGACTGCAGGGTGGCTCTGTAAACAGCGATTTTTGCTTCAGTAGTATCGCGACACTCTTGTTCGTACCACATATTTCTCCGTCGACGGTGGTAGCCTAGCACCTCTTCTTCAAGTATATATCTTCTCGTAATGGAGAGATCATTGAAATGATCATGAAACAGGAGCAGTAGTCGATACGTATGAGTTTTGCAAGCCGTTTGGTAGCAGAGTAAATACAATTGTTGTTCAGTTTACATGTTTCCATGCCCTAGAAGAATAAAAAAAAAAGAAAGTAGCAGAGATGTTTCCCTTTAAAACTTTTTTTTCTTACGGCGGCACTGCATATTCTTAACGCCATGCTTTAGATACATTTCTTCGATGGACAAAGACCTTTGAAGTACTAATGAATCAAGTGCCTCAGAATATAGGTTACATAACACTTTCGACAGAGTTACTCATTTGAAATTACTTTTGAAGGATAGAGTGATCTACAGGCAAGCAAAAAGCTCAGCTTAGGCTCTCCATGGCATTAAAAGATGAAGAAAAGATCAACAGACAATATATCCACTTAAAACTAAGCCAATTCGAATTTATGTATATTGCACCAAGCTTAATGTTGTCAAGCTCTACCACAGAAGTAGACTTTCCAAACATTCCAAGCATTCTTTATAGCATTATTTTTCAAGCTTTGATCATACATAGTTACAAAATAAGTGTTATCTTGTTAAATCAAGGTTCATCAAATTTCAGTGTTCTTATAAGTCAAGATCTGACAACCTACGATTTGTATTTGTTCTCATTTCCGTGCATATGCACGGAAAATGAAAAGTAAAAGCTAATTTCAAATTTTAAACAATAATTGTATTTACTCTGCTGTGCAACAATCTCTTTGACTTCAACTGGCCATCCGCATTTGCTCTATTTCCATTTCTCTCGCTCCACTGCTTACACTTTTGTAACAACCTTTTATTACAATAGGTGCTTTAATAGTTCCTCTTCAAAGACTTGTGAAAAATAAATTTAGTTGTAGCTAATCCAATTTGTAGATTAATGTTAATTACTTAAATGGTAAACTGTTGTGCCTTTGGCTTCTCAAAATAAATATTCACACAAATTCACAAATAAAAGTTCCGACACTGTGGTTTCCCTAGGCAACTTTAACTAAGTGTCATTTTGTCATAATTATCTTGTGTATTTAGATATCATAGAAAAACTATAATGTCTTTGTTTTTGTTGGCATATACTTAGTGTTTTAAACTTCTAACTTAACTTCATTATAATGATAATAATTTTAGTTTTGTTTGAATTTGCGTAACAATAAAATCTCAAACCAATTGAGTTGAATATTTGCTGCTGTTGCTGCAGTTGTTGTTCTTGTTGTTGTTGTTGTTGCAGTACAAAGCAACAGTAGCGAAAACTGTATGCAGCTGCAAAATGTTTCATGGTCTTCTTGGCCATTTTGGTAGCTTTGGCCTGAAAATTAAACATTAAAATGCTTAGCATGTGCCATAGAAATAAATAGGTTGTTAAAATAAACACATACTCACACACACACACACAAACACACACACACACACACACAGGCACACATAGATGCACATTGTACATATTAAAGTGCATAAGCCACACACCACTAACATTAACACACTGGCAACAAACAAAAACACTTGCCACTTACATACTTACACATGCATATCTAAACGTATGTACATATTTGTATATACCATAACAATATACATACATATGTATGTAAGTATGAATATTGAGAATATTTAATCTGCTTTCATGAACATTCCACTACTTTGCTTCTCGCATACTATAAAAGAAGCTGCAGCAAGAGCAGCAGTGTAGCGCTTGATGGTAAGTACTCGTACTTATATTCACGTTAGCCATTTTCAGCTATTTTTCACTTTTTTATTATTGCTATCTTTATGTTTTGCTTTCTCTTTTTTTTTATTGGTGTATGTGGGTTTGTGTGTGTGGCAAGTTGAAAATAGAAAATATTTGCCGTTGAAATTTCTACGCAATTATGCATGTACTATAGTTAACGTACTTACACAAATGTGTGTGTATGTGTGTGTGTATGTGTATGTGTGTGTGTCTTCATATAACTTAATATGCATGTATGTATGTCTAGAAAGAATGTGGTGCTACTAACGTTTCAGCGATTATCATTTCTGACAGCATATGCAAGTGGATAGACCAACAACAACCACAACAATATTATACATACATATTGTTTGTATGTATTAAGGAAGCTATTTTGAAGAAAGGATTTGCTTTGTTTGTGTTTCTCTGAATTCTGATATGCGTATATAGAATTTTAGTAATTTTAATGCTATTTCTCAGATCAGATTTTTTGAATTTTTCATCTTCCAATTTGGGCCATGTGGAGGAGGATGTTTTGCTTTGCATATCATTGTTACAAATAATGCCTTACAAGTCGGAACAATTTGAATTTCAATTCGAAAACTAATCAGCATATAGCTTTAAAGCCTAAAAGTATGCATCATTTATTAAATAAATGCATCCATCTATACTGTAAATAAATAAATAATGCTTCAATGCTTCTTTGAATATATAAAAGCTGCATGACCAATTCAAAAACAACTTCCGACAGTTATTTTCCAAAAATTAATTTAAATTTAAAAATGAAGTAAAAAATAAATACGCAAATGTGCACGACAGTTTACTATATATTATGTATGTATATAGTAGCAGCTATGCTGCGCTGTTGCTGCTTCTTTAGCTTATTGCAGCTACATTTGTTAGGCTTGTCAAATCCCCAAGTAGTACACACTATTTCCCATAACAAACACATATTCACACATACATGCATACTCGTGCATATTTGTGTATGCATACGTACAACACGCATACACTCTCAGCGGCACAGCAGGACATGACGCCACAATAAAATTGCAACAGCAGTATGCAGTGGCAAAAAAAGAAGAAAAATTCCTATGGCAGCAGCTACAAAAAAATTTAAAAATATTTTTTCTTCCAGCGAAATGCGCTGAAATGTAGTTAGCAAATATTTTTTTAATTTTGTATTCTTTTTTTTTTTTCTAATTGACAAATATATTTTGCTCATACATATTGGTATCGTTGTTGTTATTGTTGTTGTTGTCACACATCGTTCTTTATTATTACGAAATTGTGGTTGTGCTATTTTATTACAGTTCCTTTTGTTATTGTTTCAAAAAAATTTTGATTTTGGCATTTTTTCGCCGTTGTTGTTATCGCTATTGCATTTAGGACTAACTAAATATTGCATGCAATTTTTTGTTCAGTTTTCGTTCCGTTGTTGCTCTGCACACGGAGCGAACAAATTTATTTTGCTCATATTTTGGTTTTGCTGTTGTTGTTATCGTAGTTCGCTTCATTATTGTTTCAACAAATTTTAGTTTTCGTTTTGGTTTTGGTTTTGTTTTTTTAATTTGTTCGTTTTTTTCGAGTAGCATAGAAAAAATATTGCATGGGATTTTTTAAGCCTTCGGTTTATTGCTAGGTAATGTATGGCGTAGAGACTTGGACATTGACCATCAATGATGAGAGGCTGTTAGGAGCGTTCGAGAGGAAGATACTCCGTAAGATCTACGGTCCAGTGTGCGTGGACGACGTGTATCGAATAAGATGGAACGATGAGCTGTATGAGCTGTACGCCGACACTGACATAGTCAAGCGTATAAGCGTATAAAACTCCAGCGGCTTCGCTGGCTGGGTCATGTTGAGCGAATGGAAGAAAGCGCTCCGGCTAGAAGGGTGTTTTATTAGAACCACGAACCACATTGACTAATATGACATCACTCTGTCCAAAGATAAGTAAAACATTTCCTTTTATGTATTTTTTTGATAATTATCTTATTTATATATTTTGTTATTTTCCCTTGACGTTTATTTTTGATACTTTTCTTATTTTGTTATTTGCCTTTGATATTTATGTCGTTTCTAGTTGAACTTAATGTATGTTGTTTCAAAACTGAAGCTAAATTTTCGTTATCAGGTTTATTTTAGGAGTTATAAAGTGTGTTTTTTTTAGAAGTGTGGTTTTCAATCTGCCAACACTTTTTTCGGAGTTGGTCTTTTGACAGCTTTCACTTGATTTATGTTCAGTTTGGTTTGCCATTTTATAATGAAAAGACTTACTCCTGAACAACGTTTGCAAATCGTGCAAATTTATTACCAAAATAATGGTTCTGTACGCGCGACGCATCGCGCGCTACATACAATATTCGGTCGACATAATCGCCCAGCAGAGTCGGTAATTCGAGCAACCGTGGATCGGTTTCACACCACGTTTACTCTAGTGGATAATGCGCATCCTCAGAGACGCCGTACAGTGCGCACCGAAGACGCTATTGCTGCTGTGGAGCAGAGTATCGACGAAGACCCGAATGAGTCCATCCGCCATCGCGCGTAACAATTGGAGCTGTGCCCATCCACTTTATGGAAGATTTTGCGGAAGGATCTTGATTTGCGATCTTACAAAATCCAATTCTTGCAAGAACTGAAGTCGAACAACCATCAAACACGTCGCACGTTTGGTGAATGGGCCCAAAACGAGATGGCCAATCCAATTTCAAATTTTCACTTTTGGTTGAATTGGTACCTTAATAAGCAAAATTATCGCATTTGGAGTGATCATAATCCACAAGCCATTGTTGACACACCGTTACATCCTAAAAAAGTCACTGTTTGGTGTGCTCTATGGGCAGAGGGAATCATTGGTCCATATTTCTTCAAAGATGAAGCCGGTCATAATGATACAGTCAATGGGGAACGCTATAAGACCATGATGAATGACTTTTTCGTGCCTCAATTGGAGAATGTTGATGTGGACGACCTTTGGTTCCAACAAGACGGCGATACATGCCACACAGCTAACGAAATAATCAATTTATTAAAGGAAACTTATGGTGAGCTCATTATCTCGCGTCGTGGACCTGTGGCGTGGCATCCAAGATAGTGCGATTTAACACCGCTGGACTATTTTTGGTTTTTTGTGCTTGTCTACGCAGATAAGCGTGAGACGATTGACGCCTGGGAAGAGAATATTCAAAATTTTTGGCCTTGTAAATATTTGGGTCTATAGATATATAGTATAGATAAGTGGTCGCTGTGGTGAAGTTGGCAGTGCGTTGGCTTGCTACGTAGAGTGTCCGCGGTTCAAATCCGACACAGACAAATTCAAAAAGAAGAAAAAACAATTTTTCTACACGTCACAAACTCTTGGCAAGCAATGGCGAACGTATGTAAGTACAAAAGTACAAATTCACTTCGCCGTTCCATGGGATGTTGTGCTATTAAACGAAGAAAGAATAAGTTATTTGGGACAATGTTGTTTCTCAGTGGCGATTTTGATGCGAGAAACGAAGAACGTGGAAGACCATCGAAAAAGTTTGAAGATGCCGAATTGCAATCTTTACTCGATGGGGATGATGGTCAAGCCCAAGAACAACTTGCAGAACAATTGAATGTGACCCAACAATGCATTTCTCAACGTTTAAAAGCCATGGGATTGATTTTGAAGGTGGGAAGATGGGAAGATGAGTGCCGCATGAATTGACTGAAAGACAGCAAGAAAATCGAAAAACCACCTGTGAAATGTTGCTCGCCAGGTGAAAAGAAAGTCATATCTTCAGTGAATTGTTATTGGGGATGAAAAATGGATCCATTCCAAGAATTCCAAACGTAAACGATCATATGTTAAGGCCGGTACACCGGCCAAATCGACAGCAAAGCCAAGTCGCATCGGATAGAAGGCAATACTCTGTGTTTTCTGGGATAAGCGAGGTGTTATATGGTTTGACCTTCTGAAACCAGGTGAAACAGTTACTTACTGGTTAAAGCTACCAACAACAATTGGCCGATTTGAACCTTGCTTTGTGCCTAAAACTTCCAGAATATCAAGCTAAAAAAAGAGTTCCAGAGTTTTTTCTTGATGACAATGCACCATCACATCGAACAAAACAAACTCGGGAATTAGTAGATTTGTACAGCTGGTAAGGCCTCTCCCATGCGGCATATTCACCAGACTTGGCTCCATCTCACTACCACTTATTTTCATCAATGGGGCATGCACTTGCTGAGCAGCACTTTGATTCGTACGAAAATGTGAAAAAAAATGTCTCTATGACTGGTTTGACTGAGGAAACGAAATGTTTTTTTGGCGAGGCATTCACAAATTGACAGGGAGATGGGAAAAATTTCCATTATTTTTAAGATTGAATGTATAACCATTTTTCTTAAATAAACGAGTATTTTCTTAAAAAACACACCGGTTTCATATTTGTACACCGGTAAAGAGCAGGAATTTTTTGGACCGTAATTTAATAAGTCAACTTGAGGAAAGTGTTAATTTTCTATGGCAGTTGGTACAAACTTACCTAGTCCCACTGTGTCTTCTTCACTATATCGCATCATAATTATATCAAATCACTAGAAATAATGCAATACAAATCACTTTTACCTCAGAAGAAGCACAATGTTTGGATTCCACCAACTTACAATAATAAATTTACTTTATTTTGAAAGCTTCCAACTTTTTTTTTGTTCTACAAACTTGCAAATCTTTTATTCATACATAATCTGATAAATATTAATAAGTGTATGCAAGATGTATTATTTGCAACACAAAATCTTTAATTTATTCTTGAGCATCCTTTAAGTTAAAAAAGCAACAAATCTTAATATGGAACTGTTAAAATTCCGACATGAGCTCACGTGATTACACCAAAGAAACAAGAGCTTCAATAAAAATCGTTGTATGCTACGAAATGTATGCAAACCATCCAGTTGCAGGCATTATGAAATATGCGTGCTGCTAACAGTTTCACATGATTTTTTTTTTTTAAAGTGGGTATTTTTCTGGTCCACAAGCTCAATTTACGAAGCCTTTTATAAAAAATAAGAGCACAACAAAAATCTGTGAATGTAAATGGAAAAAGCGTGACGTTAAAGAAATTTATTTATGACAATACGAAGTGAAAATAAAAATTCCTTTAGCTTAACGTGAACAGAAAAAAAAATAAACCCAAAATAAATACAAAAATATCAACGAGCGAGAAAAGCAACAACGGGCATGGCCACGGGCAAAATATACTACATATTTATATACAAAAAATGGGGCAACACTTTTTCATTTGTGAATATTACATTATTTTCTTCTCTCTCTTTATTGTTTTATTGTGCTCGGCTGCCAATTCTCTTGTTTCTTATGTTTTACAAAAACAATACAGCAACAACGACAATATAAAAGTATGTAGAAATATAAGTAACCCATTCAAAAATTTCACAGTTTCAATTTAATTATTTTTTTTTTTTTTTTTTGTGAACTTGTGATTCTGTTTTGTTTCCTCTGACGCGTTTCTCTGACGTCCGGAAGGATATATTCTAGTGGAGCGGCGCTGTTGTTCTTACTCCAGTTTGCATGGAACTCTGATCGTTGTTGTTGCCGTTGCCAGTGATGCCGGATTTACGCGAAACAATCATCGTTTTAGGCTCACTCGTTCTTATGTTACATTTACGGGTACACTAAAGTTTTTCAGTTTTTCTGTTTTTATTGTCAATATTTTTTATCATTGGCATATAGTTTGCTGAGCAACGGTGTTGGTGGTATGTACTGACGACGACTATGCAAAAGTTAAATGATGCCAGAGTTTGCTATGCATGAAATAATTCACCAAAGAAAAACTCACAGCTAACAATTTCGTAAAATAAATATCATTTCAGTGCCGTTGTCGTCGCCGCTGTCGCCGTGTCGTTTCAACCAACAATAACCAATATCACATCAGGGAACACCTTTAACGTTACCATATGCTTTAGTGGAGAATAATGGCAGCAGTGTGAAAGGCATAAAAGGAGAGCGCGTCGAAGATAGCGGGTTGCAAGGTGTGCAGTGAGAGAGTGAAATTTATTTCCGTGGCGCTCAGGTATGCAAAATTCCAACAAGGAGCAAAACAAATAAATAGCGGAAAAGATGGAGCGAAATTCCCTTTGAAAATTTCAGTAAATTCATTCGAATGTGTGAGGGAAGAGATAAGGTGGCATCGGGGAAAGTTTATAGCACTCATAACGACCAATTTGTAACAACATCAAGACGAGTTGCAGCATTCGGAGCAGCAACAATGTCAAATATACGTAAAAAATAGATAAATAAAATAAATACAATAGAAGAAAATTGTCTTGTTCTGAAATTGTGGATTGTTTCATATTTGCCTAAGTGCCTAATAAAAAATCATAATCGCCCAATTATTCTCTTAACGATGCACGTAATGCACGTATGCTGTGCTGCTCTCTCAATCTTTCTCTCTTTCTCTTCCTGTATTGTGAGTGTATCTCTTTGAAAATGTTGTTCCATGAGTGTGTGCTTATACATATATTGTACAAGGTGGGGCAAAAGTAATGTAATAATGTGAAATGGCTGCCATTGTGTTGGAAATTAAAATATTGGGATCTATTTTCTCGGAGGATATGAAGTTGCAAAACTTATCACATTAAGTTGAAAAAATGATATCGGTCAAATGACCACCTCCAGAGTTGGTGCACATTTGCGCTCGTTTTACGTCATTTTGGCTTCAAATTGGTGATTTGGAGGTGTGTAGCACTCCATTGCTTGTTATTAACTAATTATCTATCTGTCTAAAACATAAATGGCAAAGCACAATGACATTGGACTCCATTTGCAAAAATTATGGTTCATTATGGCATTACCCACCTCTCCAAAACAGGAGGTCACATGGCCTTGAACTTGAATGGTGTTTCAAAATCTCCATCGTTGCCCGAGATGTGCACGTTCCATTGATTGTTGTCAACTAATTCTCTATCTGCCTACAACATTAATGTCAAAGCACAATAACAATTGACGCCATTTGCAAAAATTATGGCACATTCACATTAACACATTCCTTTTGCCCCACCTTGTATTTTGGGTTATGTTTCTTGTATGCTTGTTTATTGAACGTATTTATGAAAAAATTATGTGCTAAAAATCCATTTATGCCCCCCCTTAATAAATAATAATCAACATTTTTAATAATATCAAAAAGAATTTAATGATTTTTAGCAAATTAATTGCAAGAGTTTTACAAAAGGAAAAACATGTCTGAAATGGCAAAGGGCACTAAATGAATAATATGTATGTAGAGTATTCTTACAAACGATCTTTATACTAAACACGCAGTTAAAAATTATATGCACAAATTAAATTAGCTCCAGGTAGCGTAGGGTTTCTACAAAGCATTCTGTGCCTAGTATAGCTCGTTAAACTATTATTTTTATCATTAGAACAGGTGATTGGCTTACCGGAACTGGTTTCCAGCTGATAGGGCTTATAGGACATTTTTTGACTTTGCCCTGGACTAAGGTTACAGCACACGTGCATTCGGTTTGTGTCAAGGCTGACATTTGGATAGATTTACACGGAGCAGAGTGACTCTTCCTATAGACAAAAATCGAGTAATTCTTGGAACCAGAACCTAACAAATTTATAGGTAATACTTCCACTAAGAAGAAACCAAGAAATCTTCCCCATAAAATTAATACTGTTGGTGCTATTGCTGCTCAAAGTCGAGTGACTTCATGGAAAATACTATGAATATTCAATTTAAGCTTTGTGGAAATGGATGTAACCAACTTCTTATATATGTATACATTATTTCATGTACCATATTAGGAGTATATTAATAATTTCTAAACCAATTTTTTCCTTTTAATATTTTGTCAAAATATTGCAAACTAAGTATTGAATAGCTTTAATAAATTTATAAATTTTTGAAAATAACTAAACTGGTATTTTTATAATTTTGATGAACAGAAGATCATAAAACGAACGAAATCATTTGCTGGTTTTTTCTTCTAGCATACATACATATGATAGTTATGTACTTTCGCCTATTAAGATCTATTAAAAAACCCACCCAATTTTTTAAAATAAATCCAAATTTAAATATTATTTTCTCGAAACTATTAAACTTGTTAAAGAACTGATAAACTTATTTACGGCGAAACCATACAAGTTACAATAAAACTATTATTATTTCATATTTGAGATCAGGAACCTCCACTTGGTTTCTATATCAAACTACGGAGGATCATTCTACGGAGGTGATGGAGGAATGTTCATTCGAGGAAAATGTTGAAAGAAGGACTTTAATATGGAGTCTGACTTACAACTTACCCATCGAAGATCACCACGAAGATTGAAGAGGAGCCCACTTTATAAAAGTATACGAGATCAACACAGTTGCTAAAGATCGTATGCTTTCATTCAGGCCTTCAGGCTTTCGAAGGAATTACAGGATTAAAGAAGAAATTATAAGATTTATGAAGTAATTTTTAATTTGTTTCTATAAATGAGCAACAAAATGTTTGTTATGTTGAATAATTATTCAGTAGTTAATTAAATTGAAATTATATAAATTAAAACGTAATGAGGAAGTAGTTGAATAAGTGCATGTTAAATGCGGATATTGAAATATATTCGTATGTATCAACTTTGAAAAGATGGATGCATTTCAACTGCACTTTATAATAAATGTATGCACATATGTAGTTTGAATAACAGGAACGTTTTATTAAATATTAGAGTTTTTGTTCATACAAACGAGTACAGATATGAAATGATAAATTATAAATAAAATAGTTTAATGATGAAAAAAAGTTTGTATATAAAAAAATATTCATGCTAAAACTAATTTATGTGAAAAAGTGAACGCGAGTGAACTATAAGCGTATACTAAATATTTACATACATACATACATACATATGTATAACATTTAAACCTGTATTAGAATATGGTACTTGAAAACTACTATAATACGAGTATGAACCCAGTAAGAGTTATAACGACATTTTTCAAAGAAAGATCTCTATCCGATGAATATTTCACACCTAATAATCGCGGTCGCTGTGGCGTAGTGGTAGTGCGTTGGACTGCTACGCAGAGTGTCCGGGGTTCGAATCTCGGCACAGGCAAAATCAAAAAAGTAGAAAAAATAATTTTTCTACACGGCACCACCTCTTGTCAGGCAATGGCAAGCCTACAAGAGTGAAAATTGCTATGAAAAGCTTTTCACTTCGCCGTTCGGATTCGGCTTTAAACTGTAGGTCCCTTCCATTCATGTACAAATATAACACGCACAACATGAGTGGATGCGAAAAGCTCGGCCTATGTCCTCCATGGGCTGTTGTGCCATCAAAAGTAAAGTAAATAATCGCTAATCTGGAATCGAACATTTTTTTAAGGAACGAAAAAATCAAAACTACACGCACCCTTACTTAATTTTTGGTTCTGCCAGTGATACTATATGTATGTAGTAACTAGAAAGCGTATTGCATAGGCACATTAACAGCATTTTATATCGGCGATCAACTTACTCTCACAGATGATTTTAGTAGAACGTAACTGTTTTATCTTTGGTTTATACTGAAATGTCCGTCAGTATCCCAAAGCGTTAAGTGACGTCTGCTGTTTCTCATTCAAATACACCCTTAGCAATGAGCCGGCCATACTCTCGGGAAGAACGAGAGTTCAACGTTCTCATCGTCTCAGGTTTCCAGCGAAAACCTTAGGCAGAATTTGTTGGAATCGAGCTTAACTCTATCAAGGACACTCGAAATTATGTATGTGCTGCATCGATGAACGGCATATAATGCCAAAACCCGCAAAGGTTTCAGAGTGTGGAGTTCGTTTTGCCATGTTTCGTTATAAATGTAAATGCTTATACTTACTTACGTACATAACTGAAGACAGAGTTTTTCGTTTAGTGACGGTAAGGTAATCAAAGTGCGTAATGATCCGAAATACCTAACAGAGTAAGAATCCGAGCATATCGCAAAGGCTCTGTGCTCTGGTTGGTTGGGTGGCTGACCAGA
The DNA here is from genome assembly GCA_958295655.1 of Palloptera scutellata. Taxonomy (NCBI): domain Eukaryota; kingdom Metazoa; phylum Arthropoda; class Insecta; order Diptera; family Pallopteridae; genus Palloptera; species Palloptera scutellata. The sequence continues at coordinate 128,059,787 of OY282449.1, read as the reverse complement.
GGACACACAGAATGGCCTATTGTGATACCACATGACTTGGACCTACAGTTTAAGTCCGGTTTCGAACGGCGTTGTGGCAATTTGTTATTACTTGGCCGTTTTGCCATTGCCTGCCAAGTGGTGTACTTGTACAATTTCCTATCATTCTTATTCAGTTCATATCGATAAAATATGGTATAAGAAGTTTATGAAAAAACCAACTACCAGGCCAAGAGAGGAATCGAACCATAAACTTCCTGGGTGAATGTCTATTGCTCTACCTGGAATACTGAAGTGGTTCTATAAGAAGATCTAGAAGAAGACAGATGATGATTAAAATTAGCAAGTCATTGGTCATTGCAGCACGAGGCCATGCCGAAGTCTTAATTTTCATCTGGGATATTAACAATTTAAGGGAAAATTAAAATCTACTTACATGCACACACATGCATTTACATAGAATACATACACACACTTTTGCAATAGTTTAAGAAACTTTTTTGTTCAACTAGTGCCTATAGTAAATTTATTAATTAATTCAAATAAGAGTATGTAAGCTTATGTTAGTATGTGTTTACACAGCAATTTAACAAGCAACAAAAATACAGGCACTTATACTCTTACATATAGCAACCTCACTAATACTATCTCACTTGGGCTCACTCCGATCCACGCCACTCCACTTGATGCTCAACTCAACTTAAATTAATGCACATGAGCTATTTTTCTAGAGTGTAGAGCAGTGGAGAAAGAGCGAGAGAGGGAGAGAGAGAGAGAGAGAGAGAGAGAGAGAATGAATTGGAGAAAGTGGATGGGAGAACTAAAAACTAGAGGAATGCGAAAAAATAAATGTGCATCTCAATTAAAATTGAATTTTTTGCGCTCACTTTTTTTTCCTTTTACACTAAATGCACGCTACACTACGCCGCACGCTGCACTTAATGCGCCAAGAGCAAAGTGGTGGATGGATGATGGCACTAGTGGTGAAAGATGAGATGAGTTGCGCTGAGATGCACGGCGCGCAAAGTTGAAAAGAAAAACAGCAGCAGCAACGGGAGAAGTAGAGCTCCGTATCTGGTAAGTAGATACACACTTTAGATTTGCTGCCTTTTTGGTGTTCAACATTTTTGCGCTGCTTTGCTTTGCCGTGCCATGTTTTTTTGTATATCAAAATGGATGAGCTGCAACATTATTCCATTTTTTTTTTTATATTTCAAATTTTTCTCGCCTGCTGCTCTTTCACCTTCCTTCTTGGCGCGTTTGGTGGTTGATGTTGTTGTTCCTATAAAAATGTGAAATTATGCTCGAAATGTAAATGAGTGTGTTATATTTTTAGCTTTTTCCTTTTCCTGTTTTTTTTTTTTTCGTTTAGAGTTAACTTTTCCCTCTTTCGGTTTATTTGTGTGTGTGTGGAAATTTTTTCCACTTGGCTTAGTCGAGCCCACTTTTGTGCCCATTTGCTATTGCAAATATTCTAATTAAAGTAATTCCATACAGTGTGTATCCTTGAGAGCGAAGCGCAGCAGCAGCATATTTGTGTTGTAGAAGTGCAGAGAGAGCTGCTGTTACTTGCTTGCTAGCTTGTTGTAATTACTTACGCAAAACACATTCAAATAAATTAGCAAACGTTTTTTTTTATTCAAAATAAAAATTTCTATATACAGGAGATGATGTTGTTGCTGCTGCAGCTTTTGGTCCTGCTGCTTATAATTTACATACAAACAGCACCCTACACTAATTTCTCTCACATATTTTCAACATATTACTTTTATTCCTACTACTTCCTTTAGTACTTCCTACTTTTCCTACTACTTCCTTTACTTTTTTAAAATTTTTCTTTTAAATAGGAAAATTCATTTTCTTAATTTGTGTGTTGGTGAGTGTTAAAGTATTAAAATTACTTCTTATCGGCCGAAAGGGAGCAGTGGAAGTGGCTTCAAGTAGGCAGCTAGAAGTAGCTGGCTGCCCTCGTTCGTGCTTTATGGCAGTAGTGTTGGCGGTGAGAGGTGATGATTTCTCATGAAAACTTTTATTTGTATATTTATTTTTCTGCATTTTTGTTTGCTATGTTTGCGTGCAACAACAAGTACAATAAAAACAATAACAAGTTACTAACTACAGTTTATTGCTGTTAATTTGTTTTGGTGGCAATTCGTGCAAATAGGTAAAATAGCAAAAGCGACGGTGCGTGCTGTCGCTTTCTGTTACAAAAACAAAAATTATAATTAAAAGTTGTTAATGCTTTCGGTGGTATTTTCTTCTATTTTCTTTTGCTTTGTCGCTTAGGAAACTAAAAAATTTAAATAAAATGTAATGCTATTTAGTATGAACAAAGTAATTGTGACAATATTCATTCAGCTCGGAGTGATTAATATTACTTGAATTTTATTAAAACACTTACTTCAGGTTCAATGACTGTAGAAAGTTTAGCATTTAGAAAAAGAAAATCTCGGTCTACGCCCTCCATGGGCTGCTGTGCCATTAAAAAAACAAGAAAAAAAAGATAAAGAAAAAGCTATCAAACTAGATCCACTATATCATTCAACACTGTTTCGGTAAAATAGGAATTGACCCATACTGTGACTTGAAACGGAGCTTGTGATCGAAAATGAGTAGCACCAAATATGGAATCAGATATCCCCGAAATACCTTATTGCACTTTGACAAACGAGAATGTCCTCTAAAGTCCATAATGACCTTACGCAGATTCTGCCAAAAAACGGTTGACTACAGCAACAATTGTATCTTTATAATTATCGACTGGGTGATATCAGTACCGATATGAGATTGTTGCAAGAAAGCATACTTTAGAGCGGCTTAGTGCACTTGACTAGTTTGTGGATAGCACACTATTTGGGACGATATCTTCAACGTATTAACTGGGATCGATCTTTGTGTCAAAGGGAAGCAAAATTTTTTCAGGCCCACGATGAAGTATTACAGATCTTCAACACACGAATGCCAGAAACTATGGGAGAAGTTGAAGAAAGAAAAGTAAACCTTTTAACTCATTCAGATTCCGGGTATCTAAGCGATAGAAACATGAACAGCTGATGGCTGGCCATGAATAGCTACAGTCACAGAGACACGCAAGCGTAGGAAAGTCCTCTGTTAGTTTTGGTGTAGATTTTCACAACGAAGAGGGTAACCAAAATGGGAATCGTTTAAAGAAAAATTTCTTCAAACAAATACTAACTAGGATGTATTCTAAGAACGGCAGTCCTTAGTCATACGAAGACGGTATAGAAGAACGTATTCTGCTAGAAACAAATCTCTTATTTTTATACCTGCAAAATTTTAAGAAGTACTTTAATAAGTCAATATGTTACAGCTTCAGCTATTCAAATCCAGCATTTTTGGTTGGCGAACTTTTAAATGAACAAAAACATATCAAATTCTGAAATTGTACTTCCTGCCAGTACTTCCATTTAACATTTGATCATATTTGATCAAAATCTCGAGAGATTCAATTTTAAAACTGTAGAGAACTCCTCAAACTGAGCCACTCTCTTTCTCATTATACTTTTTTCTTTCATGCGTATTGATAGTTTAAAACTTATAAATGGCAACAAAAGGTAAATGCTTAACTATGCTTTAATTTAGATTACTGACATTTCAACACATATTCAGCCATGCATGCAAAAATACCGCTCTAATCAGTAGTATAACTTACATACCTAATTGCACTTACATATTAAACGTGTATCAGTATTCGAAATTGTATTTTTAAGTATGTTTCACATGCAAGAAACAAAAAATGAATTTTCCCCAGAGAATTAATTTTCATAAATTTTTATAATTTTTTCTTGCATATATTTACATACGTGTGTGTGTGTGTGTTTTTTTTTGCTTTCTAAGAAGAATATCACTGATGATTACTTTCATGCCGCATATGAATACGATACGAGACTATATGATAAATGTGCCACTCCCACAGGACAGTGGCATCAGCACATACGAACGAGTAACTTGTCCGCTGCTTCAATATGCAACACAAACTCCATGTGTATATGTATAGGTGTTTGTGTGGTGCGTGAGTGAATGTCTTTATCAATGTTGCCATTTTCATTTTTGAGGTTTTTTTTTTGGTGAGACACCTGCTTACTTTTGCGCTCTTGTTTTCTTTTCATCGCTGGTTGTTGCTTTAGTTGCTGCCTTTTGACTTTTGAATTTCATTCTCTTCTACTTCTTCTTTTTCTTATTCATCTTCTTCTGCTACAACATTCATTCATTTTAATGTTTTTTCTTGTTTGCTTTTTTGTTGCTCCTTTTCGAAAGATTTTTCTTAAATGTTGTTGATTTGGCTTTTGGGCTTTTCATGGGTGTGTGCGTGTCTTTAGATGTGCGTGAGCGTGTGTTTATGTATGTATAAGTTACTTCACTCTGTTTATATTGTATGTACAATAAAGAAAAATGAAATCACAATGGAAGACAACAACAACAACAACAACAGCAGCAACAAGAACAACAACAATTACAGTAAGATTGACAACATGAGAAAAACTTGAATGAATTTGACATTTTGTTATCTTGGCCCCTTTTGAGTTTCAAATTCACTTTTTTGTTGTTTTGTATTTATGTTAAAATGTTGTGACGACTTGAAGACATGTAAAATAGCCTCAAAGGGACGTTATCATTTTATATTTCTGGTTCTGCATTTGGCTCTGGTTGGCTGTCATTTATAGCCTTTCTTATCAACATCACATGCATATTTATATTGTTGTTATGATATGTTGATGATGTTCTGCCAGTTGGTGATATTTTGTTGAAATAATTGAATTAGGAAACTCATAATTTGAAATTGTGTGCTGTACGATAAATGATAGATCAGATATAGCAAAACAGAAAAAATAAAAGTATATAAGTATTGGGAAACCCAACGAGGAGGGCAGAAAAGAACTTGAGCCAAATTGACATATTGCGGCTGATAAGCCGCCATAATTGTCTTTGCCTTAGCGCAGGGTGTGCATGCAGAGAGTAGATTTTGTGTGATACTGGCATCTTCTAGCAGAATACATCGGAGTGGAAACTACCAATAAAGGCTGTTGATCAATTCAAGTGTATAGTTTAGATTTCGGAGCACATTAATAAAAAAAACGAACTGAATATAATGCTAGAGAAGAAGATCATGGATGCATCCAAGATGAGGACCTGGAAAAATATGCTTCAAAACTGAGCCCTAAATTCTAAATTACCAGCCAATAACCGAAGTTCAGAGAGTCCGGTATTCAAATCTCGGCACAGGCAAAATTAAAAGTAGAAAATACCATTTTTGTACACAGCGCCACCTCTTGGCAAGTAATGGTAAACCTACAAGAGCAAAAATTTCATATGAAAAGCTTTTCATTTCGCCGTTCAGATTCGACATAAAACTGTAGGTCATTTCCATTCATGTACAAATATAACACGCGCAACATGAGTGGATGCGGAAAGTTCGGCCTAGGCCTTCCATTGGATGTTGTGACAGTAAAAGAAGAAAGTAAAGTCAATAACCGCATTGAATTTTAAAAAACCTACTAGAATTAGAAGGAATTTTGAAAAATTTTAAGGAATTAAAAAAAAACTCATGATTTTTCATAGTTTTGAAAAGTTTTCCTGTGTTACCTAGAATCTTAGAGAAGTATTTTGAAGAACTTTCAGCTAATTTAAGAATTAAGTACTTTAAAGTATTGTTAAGTTTCCAAAGTATTTTTAAATGTTTGTAAGTATTGGAAGTATCGAATTGCATCACATAAAATGATATTTTGAAGAATTTCTAAGTAATTTTAAGTGTTGTTGAAAATATATTAAGTATTTTGAATTACTTTAAAGCATTTACAAGTATTTTCAAATATTTAAAGTGTTTTAAAAAATTTAATATATTTTTAAGTATTTTCAAGTAGTTTTAGTAACCTTCAAGTGTTTTGAAGCATTTCTAGCACATCTATGGTAGTGTTTTCAAATATTTTACAGTCTCTTAAATTATTTTCAAGTACAAAAATAAAAATTGAAACAGTTAGTTGGTGAAATAATTCTGTCCCCAGAAAAATAGGATTCAAAATTAATAAGCTAAAATTAATAATTAAAACCATTTCAAATATTTTAGTATTGGTCTAGTTGAAACTTTTCCTTAACTAATCCAATCACCAAGGAAAGTGTCAGACTAATCCTCGTGCTCGTGTCATGAATATGAGACACATACCCATTTTAAAATATACTTTTACTTCGATATTGGATTAGTTGTTGTGCCGATGTCGTATGTGATGACTATGACTTACATAATAATATTTTTCAATCTGTGTTCTAGCTTTTATTCTTAATTTTCATGCAATATTAAATTTTAAAATTTGTCTAATCCGATTTTTCTCCATTAAAAAAAAAAAAATGAAAATTGACATGATTTTTCGATTGAGATTTAATATTTGCTTTTGCGACACTCTTCAAATGATATTGACAAGATCACACCTTTTCACCCACATGAAGGCACACACATACTTATTTATATGTGTTTGTGTATACATGGTATATGAGAATACAAGCAAACAACGAGCAACAGCAGCTACATGTAATAAATCATTGTGCACATAAAACATGTCAACAGTGTCAATTCGCATGGCCACATAGGCTCATTCTGTTATTGCTGGTGCGACTGCTGATGCTGCTGCTGCTGCTGCTGCTGCTGCTCCAACTACCATCACCACTGCCTAAAGATGTGTTGATGAAACACACACGAACATGCGATGAATATACATGCGATGTGATATTTACTACTACAAGCATTTGATATGCTGCGATTCGATACTTCCGAGCAGTGTTCAATGTTCAATATATGACGTATCATTCTTCTTTGATTTAACTTGGATTTTCTTCAACTTCATTGTAGTTCACTTTGCTTGCTTGCCTTACTTGAAATATGATAAAATTTGACACGTACTTAAAGTGATGTTGAGCAGATTTACTCTGCAGCTTTATTTATTTGCTTGCATGCAGGTCTCTTGGGTTTGTGTTTGAGTGTGTGGTGAGGCATTTTTGTATTTTTTATTTTTTTTTGATTTTTTATTTTGCTGTTTGTTTTTTATATCGGTTGGTATCCGCAAAATTTATGATGCCTTTGTGTGAGAGAGATCAGGTGAAAATGTCAGTACATGTACTTACTCGTATATGAAGGCGTTTGTGTATAAATGTTTGTGTGCGTGTGTGTGCATATGGTTTCATGAGAAATCTTTTTGTAAGCCAACTTTTGTCAGAAATTTCGATTTTTTAACACAAGAAGCAGCTTCATTGTGTTTCTGTTCGTGACATACCAACCCAAAAGAAAATCCATTTAAATTACTTAATATCGCTCGCTCATACTTCGTGTGGAGCGTTAGCTAACATTTTAAAGTATGTATAGAATGAGCATTTATGCACAAAGTAGAGACTTTGCAATTACTTAAAATGTTGTCACTTCAAGTGCTTCTTCTTTCTTTCCCTCTTTCTATCACTGGCATCAATATATCAGTTGCTTCTTCTAACGAAAACCGCAAAGTACATAGAAGGAGAACCAGAGTACCAACAACTACTACTGCTGCTGCTATTTACACTAGCAATTTTACTTGCATGCAAAGTTTGTTTTGTTGCTGGTTTTTGTTGGCAATTTTAAATGCATTTTTTATACGTTATCTTTTCTACTTAAAGTTTCTGTTTAATATTTTTTGTTTTGTTTTTGTTTTGCCTATATATTTATGGCACTCTCATGTGTTGACAATATCGGTTGCCATTTTTGTTGTCATTCAAGTACACATACATACGCATATAAGTACATCCATATGAGCATGTGAGTTGGCAGCTTGTCACTGTGTCTTTGATTAATTATTAGCGCCGTAGTGTTCGCGCGCACACACCAACAGCGAAACTTTTAATTCTGGCAATTCCATTATTTCACACATACACACAACACGCATCCTTTTTTTAAATTATTAATATTTCCTTTTTTGCCGACACACATGCTTCAAAGTGTCAACATTTTAAAAGCCATGCGTCATTGCTGCTTGTTGGTTGATGTTGCTTCGAGACTGTCGATGTCATGGTTACGTTGCCTTTATACTTAAAAAAAAAATATATTCTTAAACTTTCAAAGAAACCTTCACCCAAGAAAAAGAAGAAAAATAAACTTCAAAACAACTTATCTGTCAACGTGCCCGTATTCCTTATGTGTGTGTGTGTATATGTGTGTATTGTTAATGTAATACCCTTATGCCTAACTTGGTTGACAAAAGTAACAGTAACCTTATAATTTCAAAATGTTCTTTTCATCCCTGCATGACGCTCAAAAATATGAAAGAAAGCATATAAATTAAAGACAAGATATTTAATTTCGACTGACGAAAACAACGCGAGACGAAAACAACCACGCGAGACGTGGACATTGACCATCAATGATGAGAGGCTGCTAGGACCATTCGAGAGGAAAATTTCGACCGACGAAAACAACGCTCTATAAGTCCCTCATCCTTGGCGTTGAGACGTGGACATTGACCATCAATGATGAGAGGCTGCTAGGACCATTCCAAAGGAAGATGCTCCGTAAGATCTACGGTGCAATATGCGTGGACGACGTAAGTATTTCGAATAAGATGGAACCATGAGCTGTATGAGCTGTACGCCGACACTGACATCAAACGTATAGAATTTCTGGCTGGGTCATGTTGAGCGAATGGAATAAATCGCTCCGGCTAGAAGAGTATTTTATTCGAGTCACGGTATAGGAATCTAATTGGTAATAATCTCCATTGGAAAAACCAGGTACAGAGCGACCTGACTGCAATTGGCCTTATCAACAGCGCCAGCGTGCGCATAGCAAAGGCGACTGGCGAAACTTTATAGAGGCTGCCAAGTCTAATCATCGGTTGTAATGCCAGCTAAGTAAGTAAAAACAGTTCAAATTGTACCTCAGTCCTTGCACTTAGGTCAGAATAGAATGGCTGTTCTATAGTAGAACACACCTGGGCCAGAATGGCCTATTGTGCTAGCATATGGCAAGAACGTATCACCTTTTCCCAATGGCGGGGTGTAAATTTGTTCTCCCTTTGTGATTTTGCCATTACCTGCCATTTGTACATTTTCTTATAACTCTCTTCGACTTCATATCGGTAGGAATGCAAGAAGGTTGTGAATGAGAGTCTTGTGCGCTACGCTGTGGACTATGGAGGTCATCATCTGGCATTTAAAATATACATCATAACAGCAATACACATGGCGTATGCACAAGCCCTGCTGATGTTAAGCTACAATTGTGCTGCGTTATGTTATTGTTAAATTTATTTTCCACATACGACAAGTACTCATGCCATACATTAATCTCCACTGCGCGTTAAGTATTTTTTCCAAAGAACTCATTTTCAAGAGTTTACTGCAATGACTTTTAAACATATGCAAGCTACTTTTACCACAGACTGACCCGCTTTTCCAGATCTCAGATGGCACATTCGAGTAAAATAAAATATGTACACACATATCTTAATCAAATGGAATATTTATGCAATATATAAAACTTAAATTTTTCATATGTATGAGTGTATGTTGTCGTCAGTAAGTTCTTTACATATTCGTGGTGAGTTCTCTGTTAAAATTACAACAGCAGCAATAACAACAACAACAGAAAGCCACATGACTCAAATGCCAACAACATCGATACGAATGTAGTAGTTATTGATAGAAAATAAATTGTGTGTGTGTGTGTGTGTGTGAGAGAGAGAGAGCCAGAAAGCGAGAGAGCGAAAGAGAGAGAATAACCACGTCAACTACTTGGCTGTAAAACTTTTGGCATGTTCAATATAATTAATGCTGGGAATTGATGTCGTCGTCGACCGATACGATGCATGCACGAAAACGTAAACACAAACGCAGGTGATGCAGCTGCAGTTGCAAATATTGTTGCAGTTATTATTGATGAAAAATAAGATTACATAACACCGAGCAACCAAACGGACATCAAGTACTTACTTGTATATGCACGAGTATGAGTATGTAGTTGTTACAGCAATGAGTTAATTTGTTGTTTGTTTTTGTTTTTAGCTGCTACTTAAATAAATCCGCAATATGGATATTCGGTATGGCTGACTGACTCACTGATCCATTGATTAACTAATTTTGTTATTGTTTGATTCATCAGCTACTTTCTGCTCACATCATTGGATTGAGAATGATGAAACTTGCAGAACGTATTCCTTTTACAATGTAGACGCATCAGAGTGTTTTGCCCATTCTATTGAACACGGGCATCGCCGGGCATTATTTAGCTTGTTATTAAATAATAATAATTATTTAAAATTATTAATGAAATAACGCTGTATTGCACATGATGTCGCACTACGGATCCAAAATATTTTATATTTTATTTACATACCAATTTTGTCTTTGAGGCACAAATACTCACGCATTTATTTTTAAGTTGTCAACGAAATGTTGCCTGTCGCTTGTTGTTTACATTGATTGTTTCATAATTTATTGAACGTGGAAAATGAAATTAAGGCAGAAAGAGCTCAGAGATTTTTGTTGTTTTTCGTATTTATCTTTCATGAGCGTGAAATTACAAAGTAATTATCTGTACACTGCGAGTATTTAAAATAAATAATTTAAAATAAAGTGGGTTTGATTTAATAATTAAAATATTTATGCATATGCATGTGTGTACTTAACTACAGTAATATGCTGATGCAGACATACATACATACATAATATCTTTAATGTCACTTTAAATGTTATATATAAAAGTTTAATAGTAGTTATTGCCAATACTTTCCAAGTGACATCATCAACATCAACGTCATCGTCATCACCATCACCATAATCATTATCATTGTGAACATGTATGTGTGTAAGAGAAACTTTTAAGTGCTCTATTAATGAATCCGAAAGGACAAAATGTAAATACCCTAGTATATTGCTTCGTATCCTAGCAACAACAGTAGAAACACCAATATTCCATATTTAAGAGTACTTGCTATAACATGTTGCAGCAATGCATGCTACGATGCATGCTGTCGTTAGGTACTTGTGTTCAGACATATACATATGTACGAGTATGTATGCATGTGAATGTGGATGCAGCTAGCATGTGTTCGCTAGCGTTTAATAGTGTTATGGGATCCAGAAAGTAGAAGAAGAAGAAGCTGCAGCTTCCTTGCAATACATATTTGATATCTAAATAAGCTTTAATTTTATATGTAAGTATTCTATTATACAGGGTGTACCATATTTTATGTTGGTTTGCGAATATTGAATAACTTATGAAAAAAGAAAAACCACATATGAGACATTTTTATAAAATTTGGTCCTTTACAATTTATTTGGACCAGTTTTTGAATACAACATCAATCAAGTGGCCGCCGTTATTGACTAAAGAGAATTCCTGCGTTTTCTATCTATTTGTCGAGCATCTCGGGCGGTATAGCGATAATTTCGGCACGAATGTTTGCCTTGAGCTCGCCAATGGTTTGAAGCTTGCAGGCGTACCTTTGCTTTTCCAAAAAGCCCACAAAAAGAAGTGAGGGGGGTGAATTCCGGAGGCTCAGGCCAGTCAATGTCGCCATTTTTTTACACCACACGCCCAGGTAATCTTCGTTGCAAAAACTGCATTGTTTGCATCGTATTGTTGAAGTCAGTCACCGTCCAGACCTTTTTCACACATTTTTGGGTAGACATAATGAGCTAACATCCGCCGATATCGATTCCCATCGACTGTTTTGCCGTTTGTAAACGCCGACCCAAGCAGTAACGTTTGGGTCATGCAATGGTGTTTCATGGATCTCGTGTTTATTCTGCGTTCCCCAAATGCGGCAATTCTCGACAACACCCTCTCTTACCGCTTCAACCAGTTCATTGGAACGTCTTGGGCGTTGATGAATGGTTTGTCGACGACCTCCGACTGTCGCCTGCCCAACAAAATTGGACACAAAACGAAGAACAGTGTTGTCAGACAGTGCTTGTTGGCAAAGATATTTTCGACGATATGCACGTTGAGTTAGCACAACTGAATTCAACGACTATTTGCAATGTACAGCGGCATCACTATTTCGACACGTTGTTTCGCTGTGAAACGATTCATGGTTAAAATTGTACTGAATTGACGTTTCAGAAACATGTTTACTCAAGTCAATCAGCTGATAACTGTTAAAATTATTCAATGTTTACATATACGACACCCTGTATGTATACTAAACTCGTAAATATCACAAGTGAAACTTGAGCACAATTAAAGTTATCAATATTTAATTGGTGTCAAATTTCATTTGTTATTTGGGGCTGAAGCTTTGCTGAGAGTCTCGAATCTTGATATGTGTTATGTGAATCAGAGGAAATATTTTAGAAAACCTGCTTTAAGTATACATATATTTAATAATAAATTTAATTGGAGTTTCTACAAATATACATACATAAAATCTATGGGCAGAGGCTAGTGAAGCAATAACTTACAATTTATAACGAGAATCACATTTTACTGTTCATAGACCTGAACAACATATCAACCTCCCCTCTCCCCTCTCCCCCCACCCAAAACACTGCCTTACCCAAAATATTATGGGCAGCTTATTTTAGAAATGTGAACATAAAGTTCTGTCGGTCTTAAAGCTTTAAACATACATTTCAATACCTTTTGATCATTGAACGATTTTTCGGACAGTAACTTAGAAAATTCGTTTAAAATACATTTCTAAGTTTTTCCCAAAAATAACACAGAACAACAATTTAAAACTTGTTGATTTCCGCTACGGTAAATGGATCATGGAGCTCAGATCAGTTCCTTCGAAGACACATTTAGACTGATACGTCACTTTTTCTTATGGCCTGTTCAAGGACACTATTGGGGTCTGATAGGTATATTTGATGGGTATATTTTCTTTGAAGTCCTATAGCTTTGACGTCTGACCTTTGACAGATTTTACTTTCACACCAATCTTCTATTTCCTTCCTGGATCCATAGTTATTTTGGTAAACATTTTCTTAAATGCTTATAGAGTGTAAATGTCGTGGAATAATGACAAACTATCTGTGAGAAAAATTTTCATCAGGACAATGGAAAGGAAACGTCCATACATCAAAACGTCAATACTCCCTGACACATTAAATAGATTTTTTTTTTTTAAGTTTTCCTTGTATCACTAACTTTTGATTTGAAAATTTCGATACTTATATGTCTTGGGAGATATTGATCAGGGCAGAATCTTCTATTAAGTAATTTTCTATTCATCGTCGAGGAAATATTTGTGTTGTACTGTTTTTTGTTTTCGGAACGGCAGTCGGGCTTTAGGAAAAATAGAAGTTGTGAGACTGCTTTAATCGAAAAAATCAGATCTGGTTTAAACAAAAGAGAGGTCAGCTTTTTAGTTATGTTAGATTTTTCCTCTTCCTGCAAGGATGAAGACGGAAATCTGGTGACAGATGTCCAGGGCATAATGAGATTATGGAGGGAGCACTTTTCGCAGCTACTTAATGGCGATGACGGCAATAATCCCAACAGTGCGGAATATACTGCTGAAACCCCAATCGTTGATGTACCGCCGCCCGACTATGAGGAGGTCTTAACAGCCATCGCTCGGCTGAAAAACAATAAGGCTGCAGGGGCAGATGGCCTGCCTGCTGAGTTGTTTAAGACTGGAGGCGAAGAGCTCAACAACGCATGCATGAGCTTCTATACAGAATATGGTCGGATGAAAGCATGCCAAGTGATTGGAACCTCAGCGTACTTTGCCCAAACCATAAGAAAGTTGATTCCACAATCTGCGTTATCTACCGTGGGATAAGCCTTCTTAATATTGCATATAATGTTATATCGAGCGTACTGTGCGAAAGACTGAAGCCCATCGTCAACAAACTGATTGGACCTTATCAGTGTGGTTTCAGGCCTGGTAAATCCACCATCGACCAGATATTCACACTACGCCAAATCCTGGAAAAGACCCGAGAAAAACAGATCGACACCCATCATCTATTTTTCGATTATAAAGCCGCTGCTGCCTTCGACAGCACGATTAGGGATCACTTGTACGCCGCAATGTCTGATTTTGGTATCCCTGCAAAGCTCATTCGTCTTTGCAAAATGACACTGACCGCGCCGTTTGATACCAAAAGAGGTTTCAGACAAGCTGACAAGTGTCATGCTGCTAGCATACGCAGATTATATTTACATCATTGCAGCATTCTCCAACCTGGAAAGGCAGTCTTGTCGAGTGGGTCTAGCGGTGAACGAGGATAAAACGAAATACCTTGTGTCAGCAAACAAAGAGTCACGGGGTCTTGAACAAAATGTCACTGTTAACAATTATACTTCTGAAGTCGTCAAGGATTTCGTTTACCTAGGATCCAGCATAAACACCAACAATAATGTCAGCCTTGAGATCAAGCGGAGATTAACTCTTGCCACACCTGTTGGGTGTGGGCAGTTGAGAAGCTGAGGCTGTTCTAAAATTTTGATTCTACTGCGCTTAATCTTATATTGTCTTATTTAACTGACAGAATACAGGCTGTATTTGTTGGTAATGCCTGTTAACGTTTTTTTTTTGCCAATTAGAAACGCGTCGATTCTGTGGCCTCTTCTATTCTCTATTTATATCAATGATCTTCCAACACTGGATTACTATAGATTTCTACAGCAATTGTTCATGTCTACGAAGACAATGCCCAGCTTTATGCGATCAATTGACGAATCTATTCAGAACATAAATGATGAGTTAAAAGTTATTTATACGTGGACATCTTTGAATGAGTTATGTTTAAATCCAGCAAAGTCTAAATCCTTATTCATATCTCATAAGGTTACTGTCAACACAAGATTTCCAAAACTAGCAATAAGTGGTGCAGAACTAGATTATATATGTACTATAAAATATCTGGGTATACGATTTAATCGCACATTAACGTGGAATAATCACATAAGCTTTGTTGTAGGAAAAGTTCATGGTATGTTACGTTTGTTATGGTTAACCAAACATTTCACTCCTTTAAATGTACATCTTCTGCTCGCTAAATCTTATTTAATTCCTTCATTAATATACTTACGGTTGTGAAATGGTTGTGAATTGTGATACTGTTAGCATGAACAAACTAAATGTTGTGTTTAACAACATTGCCAGATATGTAATGTATTTGGACTTAGACCATGTATTTAAGTTTGCACAACAAATTATGAACATGACCTTTAAATCACTTTTAACATTCACAAAATTAATTCTACTGCACAAAATAACTGTTTATCAACTTTAACTGTTTACTCAACTTTACGCATTCTAAACATAATATTACCTTGATGCCAATTAAATATAGTTGTCTGACATCCGAGCGCTAATTCCTAATTACTGCCATTTGTCTTTGGAGCACATTACCTACCATCCTAAATTTGAAACTTAAGCAATGCAGCGCGATTTAGAATTTTAATACTAAAGTTCTTTGCACAAGAGTAAATATATGTAATATTATATGATACTTATTATGTATACCAATTCAATAATATTTATATGATGTAATTTTTGTTTGTACTATATTTTATTAAGGACTTTCTATTGCAGTGGTACATTAGCTTTAAGATACTTTATCTTTTTGCACTACGCTATTAATATAATATAATTAAAAAATTACTATGTAATTACTGCTTAGTATTTCTACAAGTTCTGGCTTTCAAATTGCATTTTAATTATTTTAAATTCTTAGGTCTCACTTTATTAAAATGCCCGTTAAATAGATATGCTTCTGTAGAAGGTATGTAATAAGTTTTGAAAAGCAATAAAAATTGAAATTTTTTTAATTTTTTTTTAGCGAATTTCAACGGATCCTCCTCCCGCCCAACACGACCGTGGGGCGCATCCACATAACGTATGGATCGGTTACCGACGCAACCGCTTTACACGAAAATATGTAATGAGCTGCGTATATCCAAAAAGGCATTCTTTACAACTTCAGATATAAAATCATCAGCTGTTTATTGATCTAAAATGATAAGTTAGTTTGTTTTGATGTGTTCCAGAAATCGGAAATGCTGAATAAATTACAATGTTCATTAAAATCTCTACATATTCCACGAAAAGGATAATTTTGAGCATAATTTGTTTTGCATATGCTAAGTTTAATAGGAATAAAATAACGTGAGCTTCTACAGGGTATATTAAAACTTATTTCGTTTAGTAAATACGAAGATGATAAAATGCCATTCAAAAGCTTTACAAGAAATGTTATATTCATAATTTTTCTTCTGCTTATCAATGTCGGTAGATTAATAAGTTTTAATCGATGTTCATACGGTGGAATACTTCAAGCTTCAATAGAGTATTCCAACAAAAACACCTCAGTGCAAAAATAAGAAATTGTTTTTGAATCGACTCATTTTTACTTATGTAGCAGACAGGATATGCATACTTAAGGATGGGTCTAACAAGTGAAGTGAATAGCGTTTTTGTTGTATAAGGGTCGGTAAACTCCTTTGACCAGCGTTTAATAAATCCTAACAAACTTTTAGCTTTGTTCACACACGAGTTGATATGTAAGTTAAAACTTAATTTGGAGTCCATTGTCACACCCAAATCAAAAAATATCAATACATGACTCAGAGTCTGATCCTGTAAAGAATAATTAGCAGACATAGGTTGTCTCCTTGTAAATGTCATAAACTTACATTTATCCAGATTGAGTAACATCAAGTTTAATCGGCACTGTTTTGAAAAATTATCAAGATCTTCTTGCAGAAGTTTTTGTTGGATTATAGAGTTGTAAGATAAGAACAAATTTACATCACCAGCAACATTACAATTTTGCAATTTCGAATAACAGAGGGCAAATCATTGATAAACAGAAGATATAATAAAGGTCCCAGAACTCCGGAAGTAACAACAATGCTTTTCTATACTGCATTTCGGAAAATCACTTTTTGTTTTCTGTTAGTGATATATGACTCTATCCATCCCAAAAGCAAGGCCGGATATCCAATCAAACCTAGTTTTTAATAAGGAGGCCATGATTGACTTTATCGAATGCTTTGCTAAAATTACTTCTTATAAATGGTGATTTTTTTGCTACTTGTGTTTTGACGTTTATATTTCTGAGAGTTCTCGCGTGATTCTTGAAATGTGTCAAATTCAAAAATGCTCAGTTTGGTTTGTCATTTCATCATGAATAGACTTATGCCTGAACAAAGTTTTGCAAATTATTGAAATTTATTATCAAAATTCGTGCTGTGTGAAAAATATGTTTCGCAAGCTATATCGAAAAATTGTCTTCAGCAACGAGGCTTATTTTTGGCTGAATGGATACGTGAATAAGCAGAATTGCCATATTTGGAGTAAAGACCAGCCAGAGGCAATTAAGTAGCTATTAATGTATTCCGAAAAATGGGCCGTACTTCTTCAAAGACGATGAGGGCCGCAACGTTACGGTCAATAAAAAAAGATACCTTTCGATGATAACAGACTTTTTTTTTGCCGAAAATGCAAGAATTGGACTTGGTCGACATGTGGTTCCACGGTTCCACAAGTGCTAATGCCACTCTACATGCGAAACCATGCATCATTTGAGAGGCTAATTTGGTGAGCAGTTAATCTCACGTTTGGGTGCAGTCTAGTGGCCACCAAGATCGTGTGATTTGACCCCATTAAACTATTTTTTGTGGATCTATGTTAAGTCTCTTGTCTATAGGGACAATCCAAACACGATTGCTGCTTTGGAAGCCAACATTGAACGTGTCATTGGTGATATATCGGCCCAATGTGTGAAAAGTGTGCCAAAATTGGACCTTCAGAAGGGACCACTTGAAGCTTAGCCGCGGGTAACATTTAAGTGAAAACTATGAAACTTGAAATATGAAATGGCAAGAATTGATTTATCGATCCAAATACCAATTTTCTACGCTTTTGCAAAATTTGTTTGTTTTTTTGTATTTACAAAAACCAAGCTCTTAAAAAATCACTCTTATAATTTAAAATGAATCTTGTATCTCGGGGCATTTAACTCAATCAAGAAACCAATCAAGCATAGTGCGAATTAAGATATTTAGATGTTACCCCTTAATCGCCGCGATATTGATTTGCGCGATACTGATAGAAAATTGTATAGCTCTTCTATGATAATAGGCTTTAAAAAGCATATACCTAGTTGGATCCTAAAAATTTAAGCACTGTATTGAATTTGGCAATGCGGTTTAGTTCGTCATGTACCAAATATAACACGCACAGCCCGAGTGGTTGCGTAAAGCTCAGCCTATCCCCTTCATGGGCTGTTGTGCCACTAATAGAAGAAGACGGAATAGTTCGTCAAAGGTTTTGCACCAAATTCTTTTTAGATCAAGGAAATCAGACAGGAAGTATTCGTAAGTTTCGCTTTGTCGCTTTGATGCAAGCTAGTCATTAGACAAACCTATTGGTAAAGGACTAAAGTAATGTACTTTTTTGGGATAGAATTTTTGTTTTGTTGAGATTATTTATTATTGATAAATTTTTTTTTTTTATTAACCCACTAGTTCCCAGATTTTTGATTGACGTAATAAAATTATAATAGATAAATATCGTTGTAAAAAGCAATAAACTGTTCTCAAAATGAAAACAAATTTAATAGGTGTGGATTTACGAAGTCGGGATCCCTCAAAGCAATTGTAGTTGTTTGAGGCTGTTAACAATTTTTATTTGAATGATTAAACATTTTATATTAAATGTTCCTATTTTTAGCTAGTCATAGACTGATTTATATACCGTTAGTATCACGAGAAGTATTTTATTTATTTGTTTTTATTTTTAACCAAAATTCTCAAACTCCATCTATGAAAACAATTAATTTTTCAGAATTTCAAACATTTTTGACTATGATTGCTTCGAGCGGCTGCAATACACATCGCAGCGCATAGCTGAAGCAATATTCTGAAAGTTTTTGGAGTTCACTATTTGTTTGGGGAGTTTCGATATGATAAAGTGTGCATTCGTTTTGGTGACGGCTGTCTAGAGGCCTGCTCGGGAACTAAAGGGTTAACAAACTTTTGAAGTATGAAGTATGAGAAAATTGCACCTCTAGGCATATTTAAGCAAGCTTAATGAATCTCAAATAACCTCAATAAGGAGCCATATCAAATCAGTATTGTTTTTAAAGTCAATGTCTTTATGGCCATGAAGTCATATAACATTGAAGTAAGTAGCTGTCCTAGTTAATAGCCCAGTGGGATGATGCAACACTGCGTTTAAATTAAAATTTTGTGAAAGGATGATAAATGCTGCTTGGGTCACTTTCATTTATGTGCAGTTACTCAATACTATACCTATAGAAAAAATCTATGCATATACTAGAATGGACTTTCTCCTATTCCTACGAACAAATATTGAAACCATTGTTTAACTTTATAAATTAAAAGCACTGAAACCTTTAAGAAATTCTTAGCATATCTCAAATGAAGTTAAGAAATGTATAGATTGCTGAGGAGGCCCCAAAAAAAATGCAACTATTTTAGTTGCAACTTCAAATAATATTTGGCTTAGAAATATCACGATTATTTGAAAAATGTGTGCGCATATTTTATCTAGTGTAGAGAACATTTTAATTAAAATACAAAAATATTTAGTTGGCTTTTATTTATACATAAAAAATCAAAAAAAATCTTAAGTTTAAATTTTTACTTAAATAGAAAAAAAAACTTCTTTAGAGATTTCTACCGAGAAACGAGTTGAAAAATGCTAATTTTTACCATATATATCTTGTTACTTGATTTATGCTCAGTTTTGTTTCCCAGTTCAAGAATTGAAGCCGAACGACCATCAAGCGCGTCGCACGTTCGGTGAATGGACCCAAAACGAGATGGGTACCGCTCCCGATTTTCACAAGAAAATTTTGTTCAGCGATCAAGCTCTCTTTTGGTTGAATGGGTACGTTCATAAGCAAAATTGTCGCATAATATTACAGTCAATGGGGAACGCTATAGAGCCATGATTAATGACTTTTTGGAGGATGCCTGAATTGGAGGATGTTGATGTGGACGACCTTTGGTTCCAACAAGACGGCACTACATGCCATACAGCCAACGAAACAAACAATTTATTGAAGGAAACTTTTGGTGAGCGCATTATCTCGCGTCGTGTATCTGTGGCGTCGTCTCCAAGATCGTGCGATTTAACACCGCTGGACTATTTTTTGTTTTTTTGTGGTGTTATGTGAAGTCGCTTGTCTACGCAGATAAGCCCGAGACGATTGACGCCTTGGAAGAGAATATTCGGCGCGTTATTACTGACATACGTCCCGGCCCCAATTGCTGCAAAAAGTGGTCGAAAATTGGGCCTCTCGGCTGGAATTTATTCGAACCAGCTGCGGCGCGGCGCCACTTGCCCGAAATCGTTTTTACAACATAATGGAAAATACTTATCATTATACTAAAACTAAATTTTTGGCCATAACATTAAATTATATGCGTTTTATTTCTCCTTGAAAACCACACTTCTAAAAAAAAACACCCTGTATATAAAAAATCACGAACACAGAAGAATAAAATGGAAATAATAACAAGCAAAAATCCGAATTTGTTAAACGAATGAATTGTATTTGAATTGGCATTATTTTTTTCCCCCTCTTTCAGTTGCTGATGTTGATAATTCTGTTGTAGCTCTTTAGTTATTAAAATGAATAAAAGAGTGACTCAACAGCAATTCACTCACAATACAACTGACAATTACATACATACTCATACATTATACATATATGAATGTACTTACATGTCTAACATAAATGCACGAGTAAATATGAGTATGCTTTGGTAACAAATCAATTTTCCACACTGTTTCATACACACAAGCGCAAGTTGTATACATATTTATATGTTCAAAAAACAAAATAAATGTATTTAGGATTTAGGTAAAGGGAAAGGAAAAGGAAAAGGAAAAAAGGAAAATGAAAGGATACCAAAAATATTTTCAACAGTCAGCTTAAACATCATCGAAAGGCAACCACAATAAAAAGCTCTTTCATACAAACATACACACATTCATCTATGCACACCTATGTACATACAGACATAACTAAATACGAATATGTATAATGAAAGAGAAAAGTATGATGTGACTAAATTGTTATGTGAATGAATTGTATACAATTGTGGCTGTTGATTAGTTTCACTAATGCCCGCTCAGAAACACACATGCACATCTAAATACATACATACATACTCGCACATGCCTAACACACTTCCATCAAAATATGTGGAGAACGAATAATGAAATAAACTAACAGAAGATTTTCTACTTTTACTTATTTTATTTTCCTCGAAAGGATTCACTTCAATCACATTCGCACCAATTCAAGTATAGTCTGAAAAGGCGTAAGAGGCATATGGAAGTGGCATGTGTGTGGCATGTGGCACTGAAAGGGATAGTGATAATCAAGAAATGCTCATTTCCTTTACGGACAAAAGTTGAAGTGAAGCGTTAAAAATTCAATTTCTTCATCTAAGTACTTTCAGCTTAATTCTCGTTCGTTCCGTTTTCGCTTTTCAATTTATTGCCGCCATAAAAAATGGACCGTATATATGTATATGCTGTGTATTGTTTGTTTTTTCTTCTCTATTTTAAATGTAACCATTTTCCCTCCCCCCAATAATGCTCTCTTTCATAATTTTACAACTTTATTTGGCATAAGGAAAGTCCATCATGCTTACGTCAACTAGGAGCAGCAAGTGTGAAATATAAACTTTTCCATTTTTTTCAAATGACCTTGACGTTAATTCTAAATCTTTTTCATTGTTTATTTTCAAGTTAAAGTTATTTTTATTAATAGCTTAAGTTTTCTGTTCGTCGTAATAATAATAAAAAAAAAAAATAATTTTACTTTTAGGGTTCCCAAATTTTATGAGTAACAATTTCAATTACACTAATCAACATTTCTAATAAATATGATGTTTCCCTTGAATTAATTCAATTAAAGCTTATATTGCAGCATTAGTCTTCATAATGAAGTTTCCATTTATGTTTTGTAGTTGCAGCACCTCAACTTTTATTACAATTGACATGCTTGAAGGCAACTGCATACATATTTGAGTTGAGGAGAAATGGTCATTAAAATTGTAAAATTATTTGGCGAGATTAGTTAAGTTTACTTCAAAGAGAAGTAGGTTACAAGCTGCAAATATATCGCATGTGCACAAACATGTAGAAAAGATGATTAGTTTGTAGGAACATTTTAGGCTTCTTGCTTGAAATGTCAGGAATAATGAAATTATTTCTTGTTGCTGTTTCACAATCGCAAATCCCGCAGTTATGATTCTTTTAATCTTTTCACATCCCCAGTTTTGTGAATCCTACTTTTTTCTTGCATCTATAAATTCCATTTTCTCTTTCCACCAGTTACTTTTCTCTCATCTTACTCCTCGAAAAATCGAGGAAAAAGTGTAAGGCAAAAGCATTAAAAAATACAAGAAGAGTTAAAATTTCATAACATTTTCTTTTTCCTTCTGATGCAATTCTGTTTTTTTAGCAGTTATTCTTACTTTACCTATTCATTACCATGTAAAAAACAAGTTAGGAAAAATTGTTTAAAAAATCTATGAAAAATGGGAAACACATATGAGTGATACTCCTTTATGAGTGATAATCAACATTTTTTTCTCTCCACCTTCCCGCACCATTTGTTCAATACATATTGTATATGTACGCTAATATATGTACATAAGTTCTAATGGTATCCAAGAGGAGAAACGGGCAACAATGAATCATCTTCATGCGGACATATGGCAGGCTATTTTAGAGTCAGAGAACGAACTTCAGCGCTCACTGTACTTCTTTACTTCCTATTTATTTGCTGTCTTTGAAAAGTCATTAGCATAACTGCGCAAAATTTGACTTTACCCAGTCCTTTCCTTTTCGTATCTCAGTGGGTCTTGGCTTTCGTTTCTATAAGAAGGGGCTCTAATGAGCAGTTATATATTCATAGTTTACTAGTGAGTAAAGTTAGTGATAGACCATATAAGAAAGCTTTTGGCACAATGTTATTGTAAATCATATGTTACTTAGAACAATTTAATTTTAAGGTCTCAGTAAGTCATATCATATTCACATATTCTGAACGAAATGCTTCAATTACGTTTTAAAAACCCTTTAAATTAAATATAATCTATTTCCCTGTTTATTTTATATAAGAATAAAAAGACTTTCTCTTTGCCTTGCCAGCGCGTTTCCCACCAAAGAAAAACAAGAAGATATTTATATTTAAATTGTCAGTCATTTAAATTACACACATTCGCTATTTTATACGTTTAAAAAAAAGTTTATATTCACGTTATTGCCTTGCTATTTATTTCAAGATATATTATATTTTATCGCTATGTGCTAAAAATGTTCAATGTTATATGCTAACACATTATAAATGTGCACGTGCATAAATATGTCAGTGTATGTATGTGCATATCGTATGTATATTATATCATTCGCGAAAATATATCAGCGATCACAGCAGTCATTAAGAAAGATATTTCCATCAGCCTTTGCTTCAGACATATGTATGTATATCTCCCACATATATGTATGTGTGTGGTAACCATGCATTTATGTCTGTATGCGTGGCAGGGCGAGGGAGACACAACAGTAGAACAGCGCGAAGAGAGGAGACCTGCTTACAAGCAATTAATAGCAAAAGTCTACAATATACAGTAACAACCATCACCACCGCGACACACATACATATATACACACTTATGAGTACACTTTACACTACTCGTTTATGCTCGGCTGGTGTGCGTTCCACCTACTCCTTCGCCGTCCAACATTATCAGCATGAAAGCAATGACTTTGGCGCACATATGTTAAACACCATGCGCTCCATATTCATATATCATCGTGTGTAAATTGAAATATATGTACACACATACATACACGCATGCATAAAAAATTCATCAAACGTTCGTTGTGTTTCCTGTGGTGCTTCGCTGTGTTTCTCATTCTTTTCCGGTTACTGTTGTTGCATTGCATTACGTTGCGAACTTTCACATTCACGTTTACGTTAGCGTTCGTTGCCCGTTATGCGTTAATGATAATATTGCGGGCTGGCTGCGTATAATTCTATGTCGCTAGCTTGTATGTATGCGCCGTTTCGTTTTGACTCATTTTGTAATTTCTTCTTTAGTCTTCTTTAGTCTCACCTCACCGCTCATTGAAAAATGTAAAATTACACTAAAAAGGTTATAAAACACAGCTGGGTATACTTTCGATATATAATAAACATACGCAAAAGCTCGTGAGTGTGTGCGTATGTCTATGCTTTGTGTGTGCTGAAGCAAAACATGAGTTATGTGCTTTAATATCCTGTTGAATTCATTGCAAAAGAAAAAAAAATTTAAATTCTTTATTTAAAGCGAAAAACATAAGATGCTTAATAATTTTTAGCATCTTTTAGGCGCACACATGCATTAATGGGAGACGATAACGCTGCTGTTGTTCTTGTTTTGTTAAATTTCTCCATTATCATCTTCATCTCTTTCATCTTCTAGTTTGTTTATGAATAATGTTTTTCTTGTACTTATATTTTTTTTTTTTTTTTGTAATATTTTTTATGAATAATGTTTCGCGGGTGTATTTAAAAATATGTTAACATGCAACCAACATACACACACGCTCATGCTAATACATAAGCATGTGCACAAAATATATATTCAAAAAAAAGTAAACGAAACGATGAGCATATGAGCTCATAAGATTTTATGCATATCGTGTTTTCTCCTTATATATGTTTATCTTTTTGTTATGAGTTTTAAGGGAATTTTTAAACGCTCACATTCTCGGCAAATAAAAACGTTTTAGACATCATTATACTTTCATATGTGGAGGCGTTGTGTGATGGATTGTCGTCGAAGTTATTGTTGTACTTTTCAAAGCTGATGCTGTTGTTGTTGTTGTTTGATATTTGTACATGATATATCTTTACTTATGAAATTTTCATAAAGCAGAAGCTGCAGACATTAATAAGGTAGAATTAAGCAATTATTAAAAAGCATTTGAACCAAGATTATTTTTAATAAATATTCTTGTTGAAAATATGTTTTTTAGGGAATTTGATTAAGTTGATTAAAAGATACAGTAACAATGATGTAGATAAATTAATAGAGAGATAGGAAACAAGTGTGCAAGAAAGCAGTATACAAGAAAGCAGTATACAGAATTCTTCAAGATTCGTCATTCTGAATATAAGATTTTATTTAACTCAAGTTGTTTTATCCTTTGACATAGTTTTTTAAACTAACGTATTAGAAATAAACCGGAGGTAAAAAAATAAACTAGATTTTGATGGATCAGTTTAAATAACACTAATCTTATTTTCTCATAGCTTCGATGCCAGTAAGAAGTGAGATAGAAAAAATTGGATAACTTTGAAAGACCACTGCTTTGAAACTCTTCATCTGAATGAACAAATTCAAACAGTAGGCTTTGCGTTAGAGAAATTCTGATGAAATACAATCACATGTTTTTTGACTTCTGAACTTCCAGTTGAGGCATGGCATCGGAAGTGGAAAGACGTGATTTAGTTGTTGAATTATTTCGAGAAAATCCGCAGTGGAGCCAGAAAACCATTGTAAATAAGGCAAAAGTTGCAAAAAACACTGTCTCGATGATTCTTAAAAAATGTAATACAGACTTAACAGTTGCTAGAAAATACGGTTCTGGAAGGAAATGCGGTTCCGTGTCTCCACAAAAGGCGAAGAAAGTCATTGCTCTCTTAGAGAAGAATCCAGCGTTGTCTAATCGAAAATTGGCGGAAAAAGCGAGTTGCAAGGAGTTTTTAGTTTGTAAAATTAAAAAAGATGCGGGCCTTAAAACTTACAAAGTGCAGTCAGTACCCGACAGGAACTCTACTAAGAACTTGGTAGCCCAGAGCCGAGCTTTAAAGTTGAAGACAGATTTTTTCCAAAAATTCGATTGCTGTGTTATGGACGATGAAACATACGTGTTGTCTAAATTTTCTCAATTGCCTGGTCAAGAATTTTACACCCCAAAGGAACGAGGAGGAGTTGAGGAAAGATTTAGGACAAACAAAAGTCCAAGTTCCCGAAGAAGTTTTTGGTATGGCAGGCGATTTGTAGTTGTGGGCTAAGGAGTAAAAGAATTGTAACAAGTCGCACTGTTAACGCCGAAATTTATGTGAAGTGGTGCCTCCTTCATTGGAAAGCACAATGTATCTACTTTCTTTTGGCCTGATCTAGCCTCCTGCCACTACAGTAAAGTGACCCTTAAATGGTTCGAAGACCAAAACATCAAATTGGTACCAAAAATCGCCAACCCACCAAATTGCTTAGAACTTCGGTCCATTGAGAGATATTGTGCTCTAGTGAAAATAACATTAAAGGACACAAACGAAGAATCTAAATTCATGGAAGATTTTAGAATTAAGTGGAATGCTGCCGCCAAGAGAGTCTCAGAAATGACGGTAAAGGCGCTAATGGCAGGCATACCGGGAAAACTGTCCGAATTCTGTAAAAAACAACAAACAAATTAGTTTTATTGTTCATTTTATCAGAAATTAAATTTTCTTTTCAAAACTGTTTACATTTTTTATTTGCATAAGGGATTTCAATGCTAGAACAATTTAAAGTTATCCGATTTTTTCGATCTCACTCCTTAGCAAGAATACATGTTGAAGATTATTCTATTTGTTGATTTATTTAGCGATTGAATTCAGCGCCAATAAGTTCAAATATTCAGGACATTATACCAGGTGCCTATACTAGCTATCTTTTACTTGGACGAGAATCTTGAACATAGTTGTGATCTTAGAACAGCGGTGAGGGAGGACTCACCATCGTCTACGTTGCTCAACTTACCGAGGTTGCTCCAGAACGCGGAGAAGAAACTCCCTCAGACAGTACTAGTACATATCAGCCAGCAGCGTCGGTGCTACATGCGGCCAACATCGGTACTTCAACTGCGCACAACGGTACCACTCCCACAGTCGAAATTGGTGCATCTTCAGCCGGCATCAGTATGACATACACGGCCAGCATCGGTACACATTAGCCGGTGTCAGTACACTTTAGCCAGCATCGATAATACAATTGGCGAACTTCGATACATTAGCCAGTATCGGTACTACATCCATGGCCGAGTGGCAAAACTTTTACGCAAAAAGATATTAGGTATTGCGCTCATCGTCACTAAATCATATGTAATATATCAATATAGCCTCTAAAAATCTGTTTAGAATCCTACTTTTGGAGCTGGATAAAAGTTTTAGATAGGCTTGCCTTATGTCAGGAATTAGGCCTGACACGTTTTCAGAAATTTATGGTCTGGTTTTTGGTTTCTGTTTTGGTTTAAATATGGTTTAAAATTGGACGCCTTATGGTCTGATTTGTGGGGTATCAGTTATAGATTAATTTTTCCCGATTTGTTTTTCCGGACGGATTTTTATCTGAATTTGATCTTTTCTTGGTTTTGGGTTTTGGCCTGTGTTTGGTTTGAGTCCAGGTTGGACCATTTAAGTGTTCTTATGTTTTTCGCGATAACTCTTTAAATATTACATATATCTTAACAATTGTGATCGTTTAATTAGTGGCAGCCTTCTGTTTCCATTCCTGCAAAGATCACTAATTTCATTTGGTTGCTCAAGTAGCAGTTAAAGAAATCGGTTCATCTAAATCCTGGTTTCGATTGATATTAATCAATGGAGTTTGAAAAAACCGCTCATCCTTTTTCACTGATTCAGTTCTAATGTAACGCGATGCTGGCAACTCTTGTATACTCAATCACCCTCTTATTCATGATCCTACTGAAGAAACAACGAAAATTGCAAAAAACTTTTAAACTCTTTTCAACTATAAATACGAGTAACATAAAGCAACAGTGACAAGTTTTCAGTAGTGGTAGTCGCCCTTAAGACTTAAGAATAAAGCAGCATTTCATGAAAATATTATATAATTTTAAAATACTCCCACTCTGAACTGATTTCTCTTCAGTTTATTTGTTTATACTTTTAAGAGTATGTGGATACATTTTCCATTTCCATAACAAAACCATCAGCCATCAGCAAAAGGAAAATGCATCACAAAACATGAAAACAAAAACATAACCTTGACCGCTCAACGACATTACATTCATTCATTGTGAAAATTGTCGGAGTTGTTGCTGTCGCTCCCAAAAGTCACCAATTTTCATTCAATTAAATAAAAAGAAAAAACAAACGACAGTCGTACAAAAAAAACTTTGCTTTCAAAAAGTGCAACAAACCACAACACAAAAGTTACTTAATTTTTTAATTTTTTGATTCCATTTCTTTTTATTTTATTAATATTTAGTTCGGAAAACTTTTACATCGTTTGCTGCTTGCGCGCGTGTCTGTGCATGACTCCTAAAATTGTGCTACACTATTCATTTCCTTTTTGATGGGGCTCGCGCGATGGTTACTGCGCACATTTAAATAGTCGCTTGAAAAGAAAAATATAAAAGAACATAAAAACATTGTAGAAAAACTACAAGCAAACTCATTACAATTACAATTGCGTTTTGTCACCGGAAATTTTGCGCTGTTCTAAAGTTGAAAGAAGCAAATAATCTTTTTTTTAAATTTAATTTTTTTCTTCAGTATTATATGGAAGGATTTTATTGTAGTCTTACTTCCGCTTGCACTTCAACCTCTGTTTGAATTACTTTTTTGTAGGGTTTTTATTTCACTCGTTGGTGTCGTTCCTTTTTGTAGCATTATTTTTTTTTTTTTTGGTGGCGTCATTGCTGCAAATAATGTTCGTTATAATTTTTTTTAGTTGAGACGACAAACTTTTTTTGCTTTTATTCCTTCCATATTTTTTGGTATTTCGTAAAAAAAGAAATTGCAATTTTAAGATGTTTTCGTTAAGTTTTCTAGGGCTGCTAAAACATTAAAAGGATACTTTTTTATATGCTTAAGTAAGAAACGTTGGTAATTGCTTAGGGATAACCATAGAATTTCAGTGCAAAAATTAAAGAAATATCTTGGAAAATTGAAACTAGCTTGAGGTTAAGGTAATGTGAGTGTTTTTTAGCACCTAAAAGTATGCAATAGTTTAAACTGTAAGTAAATTTACTGAGCCTTGCTCATTCCCAATTTATTTATCTATATTAATGCAATAGTAAACGAAAAATTTGTTCAATTATTGTTTAGCAAAATATGGGCAAAAATTCCTTCCCTCCCAAGTTACACTCAAAAAATAGAAAAGATGCATTTGTAAAATATAAATCCGATTTGAGAAACTAAATTTTTTCAAAATCTTCATACCTTTTTTATGAAACTGAATAATTGAAGTAATTAGAGCAATTACTTACTAAAAGGGCAAATCGTTGAGACTTTTTTTATGTCTAAAGCGAGAATGAAAAGAAAACGTTCAACTACCATCGTTTCACTATTTCATCCCCTGCCGCCTTTATTGTAACCAAAAGTGACATTAAATGTGAATTCTTTAGCTTTGATGTTGATGCATTTCCGTTGCTCATTACACAGCACTCTCCTTTCAATAACGAGGCAACGATAAACAAGGCGATAAAAGCAAAATCAAGTTGAAGGCAAGTTGAAAGTATTAATTTTTGTCGGCTTTTTTGTTTTTGTTTTTATTTTATCGCTCTGCCTGCCAACTTCAAGTAGTAAATTAGCACAACTTTGCTAAAGCACCTAAAAGTAGGCAATTAAATAATTTAGTAAAAGGAAAAGGTTGTGTGCATTTTTTTTAAGTATTTTGTTGCAACTTAATTGCATTAATATTACGCTTTCACATACTCGTCGGCAAATGTAGCAATGTGTAAAATTAAAAAAACAAAAAAAAAAAACAAAAAAAAAAAAACATTTAACCACTTTAGACAATTTTTATACATTTGAGACTCATTTATCACTTAAGTCGAAATGTGGCTGGAACAACACAGCAAGAACAACAACAACAGCAATACCTCATTCATTCAGTCATTCATTCATTCATTACATCATTTACTCATGCCTTTACTTATTTACTCTCGCTCCTTCTCTCCCCAATTATTTGGTTTGCGTTTCTGTTCTTTTCCGCCCAAACTTTTAACTCTCAGCGCTCTCATTCACTGACTTTCTGTCTGTCACTGTATGTTCTTCTTCATTCGCTCACTCTCTCAAAAGGCAACCACAAACAAACCAAACAAATTACCAACGGAAATTTCGAAAAACCGCATAATTAATGAAAATACGCTTGAGTGCGCTTGCGGCACATGATGCAGCAGAAGCAGCAGCCCCAGCGACAACACTACTGCCATTGCAGCTATTACTGCAACAACGTTAGCAACAATAGCTACAGCCCTCACATCAAATATATCACAATTGCATACATTCACAAACGCATATTTATATTCATTTAAGAACTGCTACAGAAAGTTTTCTTCAATGCAAAATACATTTCAAAATGCTTGGGTCTCTCAAGTAACAATTTTGATCTTTGATGTTATGTAGTCTGTAAACTTTTGGAAGGTCTCGTATGATTAAGGAAATCTTTTGATACAAGTTTAAGTTAAACATCTTTTAGAAGAGAATGAAAGTGTTTGCAATTTTTGATATTACTCAGGTCTTTGCATCTGGTGTCATGGGTGTTGAGGAAGTTGTAGGGCATGATTACCTGCTAATTCAGAATAAGAATCTGTTCTTGAAACGTTTATGGTATATATCGGCGCTAAGTTTTTATAATAAGCAAACAATTTGTTCTATCTCCGATTGGTAGGTTAATCGTAAGCATACCATCCACCAACTTAGCTTGAATAAAATCGATCACGTAATCAGTGTTGGGCAAACCAATACATAAGCATACATTCTTGTGTGTGTATCTGAGAGAGCGACAGCGCTCCTTGTGTTATTTACACTTATATGAAATAAACTTTGTAATAAATAATAATAAATAGTAAATTTCTTATGCTCTGATAAATTGAAATAAAAGCCCAATTTTTTTGACTCTTCTATATTAGCATGCATGACAAACAAAACACGCACGTTTGACGTTTAGAAATGTTACTTTTTTTTGGTAAATTTCGATAACAAATAGCAAACTACACTTTCTCTATTCTACTTTCTATCCGGACTGGGGCCTTTTCAATTAAAACGTAACAAAACGGCAAATGATGCGTTCATGTTTTCATCAAAAATTATTTATGAAGAAAGCAGTCATACTACCATTTATCCTGAAAAAATTATTTTCAGTGCTTGTGTTAAAATATTAAGCAGCGTTATCTTGCTTACATGAATGCTGAAAGCCAACTACTTATTAACATGATTTGCGTTAGCAAAATTGCTCTCAAACTTATCCCGAATTCCATTGTTCGTCAATAGTTCGTAAGCTACACGAAGTAGTTTATAGTGTTCTTGTGACAGCATTGCTCAGCATTGTGTCAGCAGAAAATGTGTGCCTATTCACATGTGGCAAATAAAAATTGCCCGACACTGCTCTAAATTATAATTACTTACACTCAAGGGATAATATTATTTATAGTTCATATATATGTACATATCGGTCGCTGTGGCGTAGTGGTAATGCGTTGGACTGCTACGCAGAGTGTCCGGAGTGCGAATCTCGGCACAGGCAAAATCAAAAAGTAGAAAAAAATAATTTTTCTACACGGCACCACCTCTTGGCAGGCAATGGCAAACCTACAAGAGTAAAAATTGCTATGAAAAGCTTTTCACTTCGCCGTTCGGAATCGGAGATAGAGATATCAGAGATCTTATGAACCGAAACCTGCTGCAACAATGCTTTCATTACTGAAGCTTTTGCTTCGAAGTGTCACCAAGGACACATCAATGACTCTGTTACTTATGTATTTATTGGCATATGTGCGTATAATACAATTTAATTTAATGACTTTCAACTTTACCAATAACGAAATCATAGCGAATATTTAAATCATATCATACATGTAAAATAATGTCAAACTTCCGCTTCTAAAATGACTTTTTAACAAAACTTTCTATGTCTCCACCTTTTGCCCTACTACAAACGTAGGCTCCGACATACACTGACAATATGCATTAAACCGAAGAGAAAGGATATTTATTCATCTTGTGTATGTGTGTGAGGGGTAAAGCGCACGGCGCGCTGTTCAAACGAAATTTTCAAAATTCCACTTGAAAATTACATAAAAATTGTTGGCTTTTTATTTTGGCACACACTGGCATAGGAAAAGGGCTAGAAAATATCAGCGTAATTTGTTTATTATCTGTTTGGCAGCATTGCTGCCGCGCTTCACTGCGGTCACTTGCGCAACGCGGGTGATTTATATATTTTATGGGTTTAATGCTGCGACGGCATCGTCCTCCATGATACCAAATATAAAATAATCCATCTTCGGTGACAACAAAATGCATTTCTGCTGTATATAGCAATGTGGAGGGGTAGTGGAGTGAGGGGGAAGTAAAGTTATAGAGCAATCGCTAAGAAAATATGGCGAAAGTGAAGATATTTCGGTTGAATGTTTTTTTCTTCTTTTCTGCAAATTCCGCTGTCATTCACGCCTACACTTTGACATTTACGAGCCCTCAACAATACAAATGAATAAATGAATATGTATGAATGCGTGTGTGTGTGTTTGTCCCCCTTAACCATTTCTAAGTAAAGTATAACACACTCATGCAAACATATACACATACATACATACATATATACATACATACATTAGTACCTACATACACATACATAGACAAGTATATTTGCTTTTATAGAATTATTCATTGTCTCTGTGTTGTTAGGGATGATGGTGATTGTGTTGGTGACGCTGCTGACACCAATGACAACGGCAGGAGAGTTGGATGGAGCTAGTAAATGTTGGTGTGGTCAAGTTTACAAGTTTAAGTGTTGTTGTTGTAACAAATGCTCTTAAGCATGCGAGCGAATACTACAAGTAATTTTTTGCTCTGGTTTAAGCAGAAAGCGAGGCACACCTACATATCAGATAGAAGTGGAGAAGCCAGCGAGAGAGAAAAGTAGATAGAGACAGGCAGGGTGCATGGGGCCACAAGTGTTCGTTAAAGCTCCTTTTAATGTTGCAGCTTAAGTAAAGTTCGCATAGTGTTGCGGTGATTTATTGCTTGCAATTTGACTTTTGATTCGACTCTTCTATTATTACAGCATTTTATTGTGGTTTTATTCTATTTTTTTTTATTAGTACATATTTTATATCCTTCTTTTGTGTGACCCACATACATGCAGACTAATCTTTTTTTTTTGTTCCTTTTATCCGAAGTGTATGCGTTTGTTTGTGTCGCTGTCCTTGTGTGGAAGCTATATAATGAATTTTTAAAAAATTTTTTGGTTAGAAATTTGTTGAAAGAAGATACAAAAAATCGGAGAACGACAATGAAAAATTAGCTGCTAAATATAAAAGGGAAAACATTTCTACTATATTGAAATTTATTGGGTATCAAACATTCTAAGCCAAGCATTACATTACTAATTGAATGGAAGTTAAGTCTGCTCGAAGTACTAAATATAATATGTGGAATAGGCCACACATGTTGCATTGCAATCATGCATATTTGAATATGCTACAATAATTTTAATGAATTAATTGTTAAATTCTTTAACAATTCTTTAATTGCTCACTTTTTTTCTGTTTGTTTCAAGAACTAATGCATTTCTTGGACGACCACGAGTGGGTAGAACATTAGTGTGGCGCCCCGTTCGTTAGCGGTTCGATTCCGCTTTTGATCTGCTGGTAAGTTCTCATAAACTTGATATATTTCTAACGATATGAAATGAATGAGAATTATAACAAGGTGTACAAGTACATCTTAAGAACCTGGGAGCGTAGAATTCAAAGTAAAGTTTTTGATAGTCACATAAACGGCTGATCATGTTCGCACCTTGCATTTCTCCATCCCATGTCGACACACAGCCTCCTCGTGACGTTCTCTGGATAACGATCTGACACCCGTCAGTGAGCTAACTAATGTATAAGGCGGGTTTATCCGTGACCTTGAATGAACGGTTGTGCGTACGTTGAAAAAAATACCAAAGAGCCCTCAGAAAAAGCCTCAGATATGGAAACCACCTAATATTGACAACCACCGCAAACGCCCAAAGGACAACCATTTACGGATATGCACCTGGAATGTCCGACCACTCTGCAGGGAAGGCGCCTCTTTCCAACTGGTAGATGTCCTCGAGAGATATTGAGCTGACAATACTGTACAGAAAATGCGATAAGGGTTGCTCCAAAAAAGCATCCTAAGATATCTAGCTGTAATGATTCGAGACTGCGTCGCCTAGTCTCGAAATTCACACCCGTAAACGAAATTCTAGCCCCTATCCGCATAAAGTCAAAACTCTTCCTACCTTTCTAACTTTCCACCTTTCTGCCTTCTACCACTTTTCAACCTTTCTACGACTTTTCTATCTTTTCACCTTGTTACTTTGCTACCTTTCCACCTTTGCGACTCTCCACCTTTCTACCTTTCCACTTTTCTACCGCTATTCGATCTACCTTTTTTCTATCCACTTTTCCGGAGTTTCACATTTCCATCTTTTCACCTTTCTACCTTTCCACCTTTCTACATTTCTACCCTTCTACCTTCCAATATTTCAACCTTTCCACCTGTTTAATTCAGAAGTGAATTACATATGTAGATATCAAAACACAAGGAATTTGTAATTAATATTTAACAACATTCATTTATTAAAATGAAAATTGTACAACAAATAACGGAAGAGGCCAACCGACCGGTGTGAAAGTGTTCTAGAGAAGAACTAAGAGAAAGCAATAGCAAGAACAGAAATAGAACGAAAAGAAACAAGGATAGAGAAAATGAATAGGAAAGAAAAGGTGCATTAGGGTGGCTTAAACACCACCCTTCTACCTTCCCACCTTTCAACCTTTCCACCTATCCTCCTTGCTATTTTCCACCTTTCCATCTTTCTGCCTCGTCACCTTTCCATCTGTCTTCCTTCCTACCTTTTCCCTTTCCACATTTCCATCGTTCCACCTTTCTACCCTTCTACCATTCTGTCTTTCTACGATTCTACCTTTCCATCTTTCTACATTTCTATTTTTCTACAATACCACCTTTCAAATTCTCCATCTTTCCACCTTTTTACCTTTCCACCTTCCCACATTTCAACCTTTCCACGTTTCTATCTTTCTTCCTTTCCATCTTGATACTTTTCCACCTTTCTAGCTTTCTGCCTCGCCAGCTTTCTCTCTTTCTACCTTTTCCCTTTCTACATTTCCAGCTTTCTACATTTCCACCTTTCCACCTTTCTACCCTTCTACCTTCCCACCTTCCTACATTTCTATCTTTCTACCTTTCCAGCTTTCTACCTTTCCATATTTCCACCTTTTTACCTTCCTTATTTTCCTACTTCTTCCTCAACTTCTATTTATGTCTCTTTCCCCGCACTTATTCTCCTTCCTTCCCTCTGCTTGTGACTTCTAGCTGCTGAATGGCAACTTGGACATGTTAACAAATTAGATGTTATATGTTTTATAAGTAATATTAATCCTTTACATTTTTTTTTTATTATTTCTAGTTTTTTGATGAGTTTCCGAGTATTTTTTATTTGTTAAATATTTAAAGAAATACATTTATGGTATAGAAAAGTAAAAAAGAAAAATCAAAAAACAAAAAGAAGAACAACAATGAAATTTTACATGAAAATTGCGGCGCTGAAACAATAATCTTAATAGTAAGTAATAATAACAGTGAGCGTAATAAAGCATTCGTACATGCAACGCATTTAAATATTTCACAGCTGCGCTTAACAGCAGCAACCAACACAAGTACAAGAAAATTCATGGACGAGTATTTATTTTTATTTTCTACATTGTTATTTTGCAGAGCAGGACACACTTAAGCGCACAGTAATACAATACAACAACACGACAGAGCACAAAAGTTAAGAGCCTTAGGCAGAAATATACTGACAAACACGCACACACACTTCTGAAAGACTGAAAGAAAAAAATTATGAAGAGCACAAGGGGAAAAATGGCAGCTTTGCATTTTTGCGCACAGCCAAAAAATGTCACGTAATTGCAATTTGCTTAATTTCCACGCACTTGACGTAAGAAACACACACACACACACACGCACACAAACAAACAAACAAAAAAGGCTATAAGCTGAAACAGTAACAAACAAAAATAAAGAATACACTCTCGCAAAAATGCTGAAATTTTAATGTAGAAAAAGGCTCTTTTTTTAATTTATGTCACAACAACAAAACAGCAGTAACTCTTGTGAGAAGATGTCATTATGAACGAGATATAACTACAACAAAAATTTCAGAAAAGAAATGTCCGAAATAAGTTATATCCTCTTGTTCCGAGAATGCACATGGAAATAGCATTTTCATTGTGTTGTTAACGCAGCGCACCAACACCAGCTGCTCCAACGCCAGCAACAGCAATAAAATGAAAAATTAAGTTTACGCGTCATCAAATCAGCGTGCTGCCTGGCTGACTGGTACGCTCTCTAGCTCATTGCCTTTTGGCTAGAAAATACATTAACAAAATATGTTGCTACTTTTGGATGTGAATGTGCAGAGTTGTGCACAACTCTGCCTGTCTGTCTTGCCTACTTTCCCCCCCTTTTTGTTCTACTTACCAACAGCTGCAGCATCAATAAGCACTCTTTATACTTTACATCTCCAAACAAGTTGCATTTTTCACTTTGTGCAACAATAAAGTGTAGTGCGCATAGAAGGAAAAAAAAATTTGTTTGAAAAAATTATAAAAGTTTGCCTAGGCACGCACAGTGTGGCAAAATTTTGTAAAATTTAATCAGAAAAATTAAGCTTTACAAAAATTTAGTTTCTCATTTTGCAAAAGGTCATCATACCATATAAAGTTTCTATTAAGTAATTTGTTATAATTGTTATGTTTGTCATTTTCTTAAGAATTCATTGAAGCGGCAGCCAACTTTCTTTCATTGAGTAATCAACTTGGATTAATTTTCTAAAAAAAAAATTTAACAAAACGATTATGTACTGTTTTGTGGACTAGGTAATCAACTGGAATAAATTTTAGATATGACTGGAAACTAAATTACTTTTAACCAGAGTAACAATTTCAATATCATATTTTTGGAAATTTACCTTCGCAGAAAAGTTAAAATTCATTTGGAAATTGGAAGCCAAAGACGATATGTTTTTGAACATTGTCCTAATATACAGTTTTATAAAGGAGCCGCTTCACATCCACCACTAAGTGAGAGTGGAGCTATTCTTGATTTTTGTAAAACGAAGCCAACAAAAATTGCTGGGGGTCCTACAATTTCGATAACGCTCTCTATGCATAACGTTCTCTATGCATAACGCTCTCTATGCATAACACTCTCTATGCATAATGCTTTCTATGCATAACGCTCTCTATGCATAATGCTCTCTATGCATAACGCTCTATAGGGATAACATTCTCTATGCATAACGCTCTCTATGCATAATGCTCTCTATGAATAACGCTCTCTATGCATAACGCTCTCTATGCATAACGCTCTCTATGCATAAAGCTCTCTATGCATAACGCTCTCTTCGCCCAGACGGATAACATTCTCTATGCATAACGCTCTCTATGCATAATGCTCTCTATGAATAACGCTCTCTATGAATAACGCTCTCTATGCATAACGCTCTCTATGCATAACGCTCTCTATGCATAACGCTCTCTATGCATAACGCTCTCTATGCATAACGCTCTCTATGCATAACGCTCTCTTCGCCCAGACGGATAACATTCTCTATGCATAACGCTCTCTATGCATAATGCTCTCTATGAATAACGCTCTCTATGAATAACGCTCTCTATGCATAACGCTCTCTATGCATAACGCTCTCTATGCATAACGCTCTCTATGCATAACGCTCTCTATGCATAACGCTCTCTATGCATAACGCTCTCTTCGCAAGACGGAGCACCCCTAAAATCCCTCCCTTCCCCCCGAAAAAAAGTTTTCAACGTGTTTACTTACTGCGTTTAACACAATATTGTAAGTTCACTTACCAGCACTTTGCACAAGCATATAACTCCATATATGGTATGTGACCTATGACTTATCTGATGGTTTTGTATTGTTAATTGATCTATTTTGAGAATATAATTTGAGTGAAAGTTTTCTTCTTGTGGTCGCTGTGGCGTAGTGGTAGTGCGTTGGACTGCTACGCAGAGTGTCCTGGGTTCGAATCTCGGCACAGGCAAAATCAAAAAGTAGAAAAAATAATTTTTCTACACGGCACCACCTCTTGTCAGGCAATGGCAAACCTACAAGAGTAAAACTTGCTATGAAAAGCTTTTCACTTCGCCGTTCGGATTCGGCTTTAAACTGTAGGTCCCTTCCATTCATGTACAAATATAACACACACAACATGAGTGGATGCGAAAAGCTTGGCCTAGGCCCTCCATGGGCTGTTGTGCCATCAAAAGTAAAGTAAGAATGTGGTTACATATGTGGTTACATATGTGGTTACATATGTGGATACGTGTTTTCGGGAACACCTATTTTTTTAATTTATATCCGATCGAATCCACAGTTGATTCGGATAGTACTTGAAGCATATTCACATTTTCCATATGTTTGCTCAGCATATGTGAAAATATTTTGATGGTAATTCCATTTACCAGTATCTCGATACTGGTAGCTATTTTATCAAAATTGAAATACCATACAAATATTTTTAATGTGCGAAGAGGTGAAAAAAACAGCTGTCTCATTTGAGACATTGAACGCAATCTGTCCAAATTATGCATTTTATGCAGTTTGGTAGTTTTGCCCACAACCAATCCATTGATGAGGGGATGATTCCTTATTTTGGCAGACATTAGTGTCAAACGTTTATCAAGGGGAAACTCATCCGATTTGGGTTCAATGCATGGTGCCTCATTTCTTCTAAGTAATGGATATTTGTATCAATTGAAATTCAATGGTGGTGCATCAACAGGCTATGACAAAGATATCGGTTTAAGAGCTGATACCGTTTTTAGTTTGCTGAAAGTTGTCGATTCTTCCTCTTACCATCGAATTTTTTTCGACAACTTCTTCTACTCGTATCACCTTACTTTTTTTTTGCTACACACAATACATTATAATTTCGTTGTTATACAGGAACTGTTTGAAGCAATCAAATCGCTGGTACTAAATTGCCAGAGAAAATGATGAAAGGTGAAAGTTCTGCTCTTTTCGATTGGAACTCGAAACACAAAGGTTATGATCGCAC
The DNA here is from genome assembly GCA_958295655.1 of Palloptera scutellata. Lineage (NCBI taxonomy): Eukaryota > Metazoa > Arthropoda > Insecta > Diptera > Pallopteridae > Palloptera > Palloptera scutellata. Next base: position 128,020,684 of record OY282449.1, on the reverse strand, counting down.
CGAAGAAGTTCACATCAACATTAAAGTTCCTAATACGATCGTTGGATAAGTACAATCAGCATATGGGAGGTCTGGACTTGTATGATAAAACGCTTTAGCTAATTACCGAATTGCAGTGCGATCGAAAAAAAGTGGTGGCCATTGTTAATAAATTTACTTGGTAATATGATGGTCAATGCTTGGAATATTCATGTTTTAGTTGCAATGCCAAAATAAAAAAAACCAAAGCCCACTATCGCAGCTACAAATTCATGAGGCTGTTGTCAATGAGCTGGTTATTTTTTCAGGTAACGGCATCAACTACATCGTCTACATCAGTCTACATCGATACGATCATAGTCAAGTTGATACATAATCAAATTTGCCTAGTCTCAAAAAAACGTGGTCATTACAATTCAAGAATTCCTGGCAATCTGAAAACATGTGTTACTTGTCATACTCACACGTTACATTAGTGTTATTATTTTTTTGCTTTGTATACTAAACACAAAGTATAGAATTGCATATTACTCATAAAAAAATACCATTTGATGAAATAATTTCATTACCGCTTTTTTTAATTTTTTGGCAAAATCACTATTAGTATCGGCTTGGTGGTAAGTGAAATGACAATCTCAGAACTTGAAATCCGGGGATTCCATTTATTATGAAAATTAAAATATACTTTAATTGGGCCAAAAAAAAAAACATTATTTTAAATTTCAGAAATTTTTACTATGGTAGGTTTGCCATAGCCTGCCAAGAGGCTTTTTTTTTTTGATTTTTCCTGTTCCTCTGCGTAGCAGACCAGCGCATTACCAACTACAACATGGCGACCTCAGTGTTACTAGTTGTAGATATTAACCTCAAATTAACCTAAAAAGAAACACTGCCGAAGTTATTGATCTTGGACCATACCTGAACTAACGAAGATGTTCAGGTGTGATATCAGTTAGTTACATAAGCTGCAAGAAAAAAATATAGATTAATTTTTTCTTTTCTAAAATGTGCTTCCTTTTTCCTAACTGTTAACCCAATTTGCCCAATACCCAATAAAGGCGATATCGGAAAACTAATAACGCCGATTAAAAGATATATATCGAGATCGGTTGATCGGTTGATATGCAACTGCATCAATTACTTAAGACTGCACGATTTTCAGATATGTATAACCATTTTATCCAGGCGACAAATTTTACTTCATGCAAATATCGCATACGATACCGATTTTATATAGTTAATTATTTCCTTATATGTATGGTAAATCACTGTGATCAATAAATCGAAACAAAAAAATAAAAAAAATAGTATTCATAGTAGCCGAGTATTCATAGTAAGGCGACGTTTTTCTGTGTCGCTGTCGCGTTTAATATGTTTAAGCTATTAGCAAGGCAATGTAATCGTGAATGGAAACACTAATAAGGCTTAAAATAAAAGAATACAGCTCAAATTGTACGAAGCAATAGAAAATAGAAACTATGTGGCTGGTGAGTTTTCTGTAATATTTCTGTTCAATAGGAGATTTTACAACTGATACACGTTGTGAGGATGAAAAAAAAAATTGTTGTCAAAAATATGTAAAAAAAAACCACCCCTAAAATGGATATGGATGAGCTGCTGCAAAATCGCATGTGTCTGTCAAAACAAATCATGGTCCAACTCGGACATTGCAGTTGGTACATAGTGTCTTTCATATACTCGGTTTTATGGCTGTGTTTCTTCTTTCTGCAAAGCATTAGAATGGGATTTAGGACATTGTTGAAAGAATTGTAGAAACTATTTACGTATTGTTGTAGAAAAACTAGGTTCAATGTTTTATTTTTATTTCCATTTATTTTCATCATTTTCCACACTTAAGCCTGCAGTGGAAATTACTTTCCACCCTTATTTTCAATAACTTCTTATGAACGCACTCACTCCATGTGGTAAATGGCTTTTCAAATAAATTTAGTACGATAAAAGGTTTTAACACGAACAGGCTGATTTATTCTTCTTCTTCTTCTTCTTCTTCATCAGGCTGATTTTCCACAGAAGCTGTATTGGGATTAGATAATATTAAATTTTGAAATTTATATTGTTCATTTCAATTAAAAATCAACTTTATCACCATCAATTATGTTTAATATTACGAGTTTTTTTAATGAAAATTACGATGACTTACAGTTGTCAAAACCAATTCTTGATGCATCTCTTCCCATCCTAGTACTGGGAATTTATTTGACATTGTTTGTTGTATTTGGCGTCATCATTTTTTCTATGTTAATATTAATATGGTTATCAGTACAGAATTTAAACTCAAGCACAATTACAGTACGAGTACAAAGAGGCAATTTGAAAAAAGCAAGCGCTAATGATTTAAAAACTGAAGTCGTATAGTAGAAATACTACATAAAACTGAATTCTGAGTTTAAAAAATAAAAATAAATTAATTATGGAAAAATATTTCTCTGTGTTTAACTTAATTGAATGTGAATGTGTGCGAAAAAGAAGCAGGTCGATTTTTCATCATTACTATTAAATGAGGGTAGATGTTAAAAATGAGAATAAAGTGTTTGCCTGATTCGCACAGGTTTATGGCTGTGTTTCTTCTTTCTGCAAAGCATTAGAATGGGATTAAGGACATTGTTGAAAGAATTGTAGAAACTATTTATGTATAGTATTGTTGTAGAAAAACTATGTTCAATGTCTAGTCGTATACCATATCTTCCAAACAATTTGTATTTGGATTGCATGACAGTTCTTGGACAATGTTTTCTCATACGAATATTTCACCAACTGTGAAGTTTCAAGATATGGAACATTTTTCGAACGATTTCATAAATCCGATGAAACCATAATTACCAATTAAGAGTAAATGTTATTTGTACATATTTCAGTCATTATCTTACTTCTTAGAGCCTACAATGAAAAGTGAATCTGAAAAATAATATAAATTATAAAACCCTATTTCTTTGTGTTGTCCTCAACAGAGTGTGTGCAAAAGAGTCAGGGTTGCAGAGAAAGTTGTATAGGGCCATATCACATTGGCAGCAGTAGCTGTCAAAAAAAAACTATAAAAAACTGAAAAAATAAATAAATAAATATCGAAACAAAACGAAAAAGCGACATGGCAAATTTTAGCACGTTTAAAAGCAGGGAACAATGCAATAAAACAGTGTGACGCTTAATAATTATGGCAATTATCTGCAGAAATTCTTTGTTTTTGATAGCATTTTTTACACTTTGCACTTACTAGCCACCAGTGTTGCATTGACTGCAAATAAAAATGTACGTAGTGAAAAATAATAACGGACTTTTATAATAAATAAATTTTAAATATATTAATTGGTTAAAAATCATCACTTTTCGTTTTTCCTAATTCTTATTTTCCTAATTCTTATTTATATCAATAAAAATATGTAAACAAGTTACATATACATAAATATGTTCTTATATATTTACATATATCCGTATGTATAGTCCATATTCTCTTTATGAATTGTTCGCTCTTAATTCGTAAATAATGAAAGTACAACCAAAGGAAACGTAAAAATACGAAAATTAAACCGATCTTCTTTTATATGAAAATTGCATATTTCTTTTTTCGTACTACTTATGTTTTAGTCACCTTTTCCACAAGGCAACTTTTCTTGAAAGCAAGTTTGCAATTCCATTCTGGTCTTGCCACTTGATTTTTCAAACAGCAAGGTTTCTCGATCTTGCTGGATGATGGATAATGAAACTCTTTCTCTGTCCTACCATACTTGCATTATCCATCATGCTTGTTTTTCTCTTCAATTTCGCATTGATGAAAATGAAAGACCATCGAGTTTATTTTTATATTATTATTTTTCTTCTTGTGACTTTAATAATTTTTACTAAATATTTGCAATATTTAAATAAGAAATTCAATTTTGAAAATAATCCAATCTGAACATAATTCTTCTTCTTCTTTTAATAACGCAACAGCCCACGGTTCTAGGCCGTTATTTTCACATCCATTCATGTTGAGCGTTATATATTTGCAAAAACACAAATGGTAAATAACGATTTGTACTCTTGACAGTTGCCCATTGCCGGCCAAGAACCGTGTTGAAAATCTTTTAATTTTAGACTTTTTGATTTTTGCCTGTGCCTTGACTTGAACCCTAGTCACTGCACGTACCAGTTCAGTACACTAGCCACGGCGACTACGTTAAAAATATAATATAATTAACATAGAATACCATACATAATTAAAGTAAAATTGTACTGAGTACACACAAAGGCAACTGTGAAAATATGAGAAAAACACAGCAACACTTGTCGCTTCACATTTCTTCCCGCGCTAACTTTTGCCAGTGTGATATGGCCCATTGCAATAACGTACAACAGTTTATTTTCATCCTTATTTTCAGTGCATTACAGAAGAGGTTTCCTTTTAAAATCAGTCTCTTGTTAAACTCATTGTCCAACAAATATTTGACATGAACTTGCAGTTGATCTCCATCAGGCTGATACACAAAACAAGCTGTAACTGGATTCTAGTTTTGGACATCTTTTATTCATTATAATTTCTCTTATTTTATTATTTTAATATGAATAATTCGGCTTACGGTGACATTTTAAGGAATGACACATTTTTTACAGTCGACAACAAACTACCAGCGCCTGTAATATTTAGTTTATCGATGGTTTTAATTATTGTCTTGTGTATTTTATGTGCATGTGTCCACATTGGAAAGATTTGTCCAGAAGTCGATATTTTCAAAAGAGAACGATCAGCTTTGAAAACTAGAGGAGCTGAAGCAAATGAAGCACAATTAATTAATATTATATTTCAATGAAATAAATAAGAAATTATTTATGCAAACTATAATTACTTACTTACTTTACTTTTAATGGCACAACAGCCCATGGAAGGCCTAGGCCGAACTTTTCGCATCCACTCATATTGTGCGTGTTATATTTGTACATGAATGGAAGGGACCTACAGTTTAATGCCGAATCCGAACGGCGAAGTGAAAAGCTTTTCATAGCAATTTTTACTCTTGTAGGTTTGCTATTGCCTGCCAAGAGGTGGTGCCGTGTAGGAAAATTATTTTTTTCTACTTTTAATTTTATTTTGCCTGTGCCGAGATTCGAACCCCGGACACTCTGCGTAGCAGTCCAACGCATTACCACTACGCCACAGCGACCAACTATAAATTACCATGTGTTTTATTATGTAAATTGTGTAAGAAAAAAGAAATCGAGTTGCAGGAATACCTTAGAACTAATATGTTTGGCCTATACCTCCCCATGGAGGTATCCTTTAATATTCTGCTGCGAGTTATATTTGTACACGAATGTCAGGAGCTAAAAATTTTATGCTGGTCCGAACAGTGAACTGATAAGCTGTTCTCAAACAATTTTTGCATTAGAGCCAGCTTGAACATTTCCGGTACTCGTACCTTGTATAGCAGTCCATGTGCTGGTACATCGGATATGATATGCAAATCGGATTATCTTAATCCTTACTTTATATATTCATAGATTAGAACTCCTTACGCCATAGCGTAGCTCGTTGCGGTGCTGGAGTGAAACGCACGGTGCCCGGTATTAAGTCTCGGCATAGGTAAAAATCAAAAAGTATAAAAGCAATTTTTTTAAACGGCAATGGCAAAACTTTTACGAGTAAAATTTTCCTATTGGATATGCTTATCAGGTTTGTAGATACTTCTCCAATTGTTTACAATCTTCGCAACTCTACGCAATGATTTTTCACTGTTAATTTCCACTTTGGGGCTGGCTTCAAGAGATGTACTATTCCTGTGTTTAGTGGGAGAGAATCAAGGAACACTGGGGATATCATAACGGATTTTCCCAGATAACTTAGTTATTTGACTAAGTTATCTGGTTAAAAATAAAGGCTCGAAAAAGAATGAAAAGGCAACACTTCTGTTGTTTAATTAAGCTATAGTTTATATAATTTCAAAAAAAAACAAGAAAAAAAAATTAATTTTATGTAAATTATATTCCTGTGTTTTCTTGAACTGTGCAATTATACATTTTTACTACGTAATTGCAAAATTTTCTGAAAAGTAAAAGGGATGATGAAGAGAGCGAAAACGACCACTTTACAAATTCAAAGAAATATTGTTAGAAACAATTTTAGCACGTAGCTCATTTCCTAAGTAGACAACAAATTACAAAAATTTCTTAATGTTTCCTGCAGAAATATCTAGATTTGGTAATAAATCTGGTCTATTAGTCACAGGAATGGTCGAGAATAATGAGTTGAGGGTAATCGTACTGCATCAGATTATGGTCGCTAGTGCGTTGGACTGTTACGCAGAGTGTCAGGGATTCTCGGCATAGGCAAAATTGAAAAAAATTAAATAAAATTAAAAAAAATGCAACAACAACAAAATTAACGCCACCTAAAACCTACAAGAGTAAAAATTGCCTATGAAAAGCTTTTCACTTCGCCGTTCGGATTCGGCATAAAACTGTAGGTCCCAGGTCCCTTCCATTCATGTACAAATATAACACACACAACATGAGTGGATGCGAAAAGTCTTGCCTTTGGCGCTACATATGGTCATAGTCGACACTGATAAACTGAAGTTCTTTGTGGTAAAGGCATAACACTTGCCACATTGGCTGTCTATCTCTTTATCGGTGTCCTGTGTGATTACGTTCGCTCTCTCATTCTCCCTCCTTTTTCCTCTCACCTATCAATCTGCCTTCCATTCAACACAATGCTCTGCATTAATAGGGGTACACCCTGTGTGTTGAATGTTACAATAACAAAAAAAACAAAACAAAAAATGTAACTGGTATAGCAAGTGAATTTGTATCCGGGTGCCTGAGTCAGTTTATTCTTCTAGGTATAACATACAGAATTGCTTGAGATTACAGCTTTCAAAAAATGCATTCGTGCAAACAAGATCAGCAAAAGAATAAGATAGATAGCTCTGGCTGGGGAAGAGAAAGAAATGAATGGTTCTGAGTTCTTTGAATTTTTAAAACTACCCATTATTTTTTCAGTATAAAATTCAGTGAGTTCATTCGACTTGTGTAGGTGAAATTATTGTTACTGAGCGTATCAGATGAAGCTTATGAGAAAACTTATTCATTCTTGTACAAAGTAAGTTTCTGTTGTTCATGGAAATTCACATTATCATAGGTGATTTGTATCATTTAAACATTACTCTTAATTGTGCAGTTGATGAATTCTTTGCTCATTTACTTTCAAATAACCAGGAGCATTCACAAAGAAAGTGAAGGGTTTTGTTTCCAAGAAAAAAATCAATATCTACTTTTCTATAATTTATATAATTAAAATCATATGAAACTTTTCTCTATCATTTACATGCAATGATTCCATGTGTGTGTAAATGAATGTGAAATGAAATGCAAATATGAAAATATCTGGTTGTTTGTACATAACTTTCATGTTCGTACTTTCAAGTATAGTATAATTTTCTGTGTACCTACATAAATCGGCCAAGAAGGATGACGCAAGAGCATCATGATCGCCTATACAGATAGACTGTTTTCCTAAAATGATGCTCTAGAGAAAAAACCGTCTATGAAAAACATGTGAAAAATGACTGATAAACAAAACAACCTTGTTGCATTTTACGGAAAAGAAAAAGAAATAAGAGTAATTTTATAAGAATGTGCTAAATGCACTGGGAATTGAAAGCCAACACATACAAATATCTTTTCGCGCATCCTTCTATATTTAGCAGCATATGTTTTGAAAATTGAAATTTTGAATTGGTGTTGCATTTAGTACATTGCCGACAAGCATTGTAGCAATACATTGTAGAAATAGATTGTAGAAAATAAAGAGCATTATTTTTCCACCCTTATCTTTACAGTTTTCTATAAGTATTCTATGTACATACATACTGAATCTTTTTATACAAATTCAGTACACACAAATTATTAGACGCGAACGGACTCTGATTTTGGAAAGGCAGTAATTTTTTTATTAATTTTTTAATTTACAATATAAGTAACAATTATCATTGCTACTGCCATGCATTTGATTAACTCTACTGCAATGAATATGGAGAATTCAACTGTTACGGATATGTTTAGTTCTACTTTGGCTGGCACGTTGAACTCTACCGACTCCGGATCCGTGCAAAATGAAACAATATTTGTCTTGTTAATGGCAAGCTATTGCCAAATATTGTTGTTCGTCACGTTTATTTTATTATGCTTGACTGCAGTAGTTTACATAACAAGAACATTTGAATGCGTAATACATTTAACTTCAAAACGAACGAATACAATAAATGTTGCTCAAACAACAGGAAATATTGAAGAAGCTCAAACATTTGTCGTCTATGAAAATGGACACTATAAACTGGAGAGTTTGAAATCAAAGAAACCGTAGAATAGAAACAAAGGAACTGACTTCTCGAATATATATTATAATACATAAGTTAAACTAAAGACTGGATTTTACAAAATAAATTAAAAATTAATTATATGTAAATGTATTGTATTAGTATGTGTTTAATTTGTATTTGAAGAAAAATTGTTTTTTTCAAAATAAAAATGATTAACAAAGCAGATAGATTTATGTGTAGGCACACATAAATCCATAAATATGTATGTGTATGAGTATGAGCCCACCCTTATGCTCTTCAGATGGCTTTATGATGGTTCCTTTACTGCAGTTCACAATTCTGTGTTTCATTTTCAAATTTCTTTCGAATAACCATTCAATTCAAATACATTTCAAGTGTGGGAATTCGGGAGGCTTCTCGGAGAAGCCATAGATGAAATTGAAATACTGAAACAATTTTCGTTTTTGCCAATTTACTAGTGCTTTGAAGATCCTTGTACATTTCTTGTAGCATCATTGGCTCAGAATATAGAATACATACTCAGGACTTATTGAGATTTTGCGTGGAAAGTCTCCCAGATACATTCCGGGAGAGAGAGAGAAAGAGACATAACCATTCTTAGAATTTTTAAACTTGACGTTTTAATTTGTATGCCTTGAACATTTTGGTATATGTACATAACAACCATGAAAAAAGATTAGCATCCTTTGTAAGAACCAATTGACATGTATTCCACGTTGACACAGTTTTTGAGAAATGTTTAGAATTCATGGTGTTTTTACAGCGAATATGTTTTTTGGTGTTTGGCAAATTGCGGTGTTTTATCGCATGCGATTTTGCAAATGATTTCTCAAATTCTTAAGAAATAAATACGAGTAGGTTAATATTTGCTGTTTCCTACTTGCACTCATTAATTTCTTCGCATGAAAAACGTTCTCCACATATTGAAATTTAACTATGTTGTGCACTTTTACATATTCACTTACTACGTAAGCATAAAAGAGTACTCGTAGTAGGCAAGAACAGCTGTAATTTTATGCAATAAATTTTAACATATTTGCAGGAAAAATGATTTTGTAGTTTTTTGTGATTCTTGCTATAAAATACCTTAATTTGGTAATTTTAATAGTTTCTACATATTCCTGTAATAAAATTGCGGTTCACAATGAAATTTTATATCGCCATGGCAGTCGTGGAAGTGGCAGCAGCGCGCAGCAGCATTAGGACGTTGGACAGTGGGCATTTTTCCCAAAATCGGTACACATTCGTAAATATGGTATATTTTTAAATTTTTGGTATACATACAAAAACAGCTGATATTTTGGTATATTTTTGTTACGATAAATTGATGGTACCATTGAATTATCGTCAAAAAATTTTACCATATTTGATACAATTTTTCATCGCAAAAAAAAGTACATATATTTTAAATTCAATTATTAGAACATTTTATCAAAACGTACCGTCGGTATAAGAAATATTAGTTTGCCGAAGAAAATACAAAATGAACAGAAGAAGTGGAAATCCATCGACAGAAAAAAAGATTCTCAGAAAATATTATTACAGAATGTAACAAAGTTTCTTTATACATTTTTCTAAGCAAACTTTACCACAAAAAGTGTTAAAATTTAATAATAATCATATGAATACATTTTGTTCTAATTGCTCAAATTATTGAAGGCCGTAAATTTTATGAAGGGTAGATCGTAATTTTAGCCGTGGAAGTGCAGGTGGCACATATTTTCTCTTCCTACATGCGATTTCCCAAGCTTGAGACGAAGCATTGCACATTGTACTTTATCATTTTCGACATCAAGCTCATGTTCAAATACATCTTTACTTATGTAACAAAAACGAAGATATGTATGAATTTCTTAATTCCTTTTTCTCCACTTTCTAAAAAATGTATTTTTGTTTTATGTTTTCAATTTGGAAAATAATTTTTCCGAGTTTGGCAACTTCGTCTTGTTAGATTATATCTAGTGGATTAAAACAGGCTTAGTGGCTGTTAGGTTTGCCATATAGAGAATAAAAACACTGTATTGTATATAAAGGGTGTTTTTTTTAGAAGTGTGGTTTTCAATCTGGCAATACTTTTTTCAGAGTTAGTCTTTTTGACAGCTGTCACTTGATTTATGCTCAGTTTGGTTTGCCATTTTACAATGAATAGACTTATTCCTGAACAACGTTGGCATATCGTGCAAATTTATTACCAAAATAATGGTTCGGTTCGCGAGATTTTCACAAGAAAATTTTGTTCAGCAATGAAGCTCACTTTTGGTTGAATGGGTATGATATTAAGCAAAATTGTCGCATTTGGAGTGATCATAACTCACAAGCCATTGCTGAAACGCCTTTACATCCTCAAAAAGTCACTGTTTGGTGTGCTCTATGGGCAGAGGGAATCATTGGTTCATATTTCTTCGAAGATGAAGCCGATCATTCACTCATGTTGTGCGTGTTATATTTGTACATGAATGGAAGGGACCTACAGTTTAATGGCGAATCCGAACGGCGAAGTGAAAAGCTTTTCATAGCAATTTTTACACTTGTAAGTTTGCCATTGCCTGCCAAGAGTTCGTGCCGTGTAGAAAAATTATTTTTCTCCCTTTTTTTTGTGTTTGATTTTGCCTGTGCCGAGATTCGAACCCCGGACACTCTGCGTAGCAGTCCAACGTATTACCACTACGCCACAATGACCACTCTGTCTCACGCTCACATACAAATTTGGTGAAAATTTATATTTAAATCCCCAGAAGAGAACAAGAGAACATGTGAAAAGCAAGAGAGCAGGAAACCAAAAGAGCAATGATACTACTGCGACCTTTCGAGAGGGAAGGGAGACGAAAGTTGCGTCCGATATAAAAAATAAAGCCACAGAGTTCAATCAAAGATCTTAAAAATGTATAAAGATGTCTCACTCTATGCCAGTGTTGAAGTTTTCAAATTTTTTATAGTAGTACAAATAAAAGTAGTTTCTTAAACTATTTCGTAGAATATTATAAAAAAATTACATTTTTTCATAGAAACAAAAATATTTAATGTAACAAAAAAATCAATTCAACAAATATAAATATACCAATACATACGAAAAGTATATAAAAATTCAGTTTCTTAACTTAAATAATTTTTTTTTAAATTTCTATGGTGAAGTGAATTATAAACAAAAATGTGATTTAATACGATATCTGAATTTTAATATTTAATTAATTTGGATCTGCATCATCATCATCAAAAAATGGATGTAATGATTCAACTATGATTTCTACTCTTACGAACTATTTATTGTTCCAGGTTCTACTGAAACAATTTCTTTAGCTTACAAGTGATAACTTTTAGACAATTTCTAATAGTACTTTTTATCAATTTGGATTGCGAAAAAAATCTTTCAGTAGCTGCATTACTATGCGGTAAACACCATAAAGCGCTAATAAAGTTTTTTAGATGAGGATACACAGGAAGTTTCAACGAATTTTTCAATTTAAAGACAAAATGCCAGAATACTTCGAGATCTGCTTCCTTCTCATTTATGTATATCTTAAACTTTTATAAGGTTTGTAAACAAACGTATAAGCTGAAGCAAAGTTTGTCCAAGTCCATTTACGTACTCCTAATCGAAGTAAGTAGTATTTCTGCTGAAAAGCAATATAGTAGCGTTTTTGAGCAAGAGGTAGTGGAGTAGTGTCAGCTCTAAAAATGTAGTAATAACACTACGGCAGCACTGCTCTATACATTTTTTTGTCCTTACAAAAATGTATGTTAGAGAGTTGAAAAAATTGTGTGCATCAGTGGGACACCCTACAGAAGTTTACTTCTTCAGAACTTTTGCGTTTTGGGTTTTTAGGTTAGGTTTAGTAATCTTGTAAAAACCAGAGCCAGTCGCATTACAGGCGCGGTCGAAGGAATTTTTATCGAACATGTAATGAAATTGATTATGTGCTGATTTATGCAAACGAAGAATCCTTGTATAGTTTGGTTTAATGATTCTCTGATCTCAGGTGTGCTAGCTACATCTGGATTAACTTCATTTTGATCGTTTGCATTTCCAATGCATGCAACACCCTCGGCAAAATCATCAGCTACTTCAAAATATTCAAACTTAAAGCATGCGAATTTATTTGCTACATTATTATAATCTTACCACCTTATTGGAAGTTCGGCCACCCTCAGTGACTACCTGGTGCTGTATAATCAATCTGTAGACCTTCGCCGCGACTCAATGAGATGAGTGTTGATGCAATTATTGGCTCTAATGAACTCATTTGCCATTCATGCTATCTCTTCGCATTAGTCTTTGAGAGTTGTTTTTCAATGAATTTCGAATTCTGTTGTGCTTCAAGTTGCTTGCGAAGTCTACACTCTCGCAAGCTCTCGGTGCTGGTTTTTGTGTTTTTTTCACGACAGCAGAATCTAGATTTTGTTGGGTCTCCATTTTTCCACGAAGTCTATATTTAATTTAATGGAGATTTTATCGTAACACAATCGACTTTTGTTTGTGGCTCGCGTTTTTTTTCACTCTATACTCACTCATTCTTTCGATTCTAGAAATTTCTAAATGTTTTTGCTTGAAATGTAAAATTTTTATTTCAAATTTAAAATTTGACGAGAAACTGATGGGCAGCGCCCTCTATCAGTCAAGTTTGAATCATACGCGAAATGAATCAGCGCCCTCTATCAATCATGTTTGAAGCATACAAGAATCAGAGCCCTCTATCTGTCAAGTTTAATTGATACTCTTGGATATACGTGATGATTTATATATTATATATATATTAATGCATTTGCTTCATACTTGACTGATAGAGGGCGCTGCCCTTCATTTCAGTTTCAGATCATGTTTTACAACCTAATAAATAGAAAACCATTTGAAAGAAGAAAACTTCAATGATCTTTCTCTTTAGTTTCTTTCCTGTATTTGTAACTCTCTGGTTTGCTCACTCTCTGTATTTCATATAATATTTTCTCTTTCTGTTTTAACTTAAATTTTTATGTGGAGTGAGTGTATAGAGTGAGACATCTTTATATATTTCTCTATATTATGCATATATAAAAATTATTTGCTGTTCGTTGGTAATGACATCACTTGAGAACAACTTATCCAATTTGGCAAATTTTTTTTTTTAAATATTCGTAGTAGGTGGAATCAGGTTGTTGGAAAAATTGGGTGGAAAATTCTGGAAAAATTTAAAGTATTTTTTTCCATGGTATTTCTGTATGAATTCAAACTCGCGAGCATATGCGTGGATTTGAGTAATTCTTTTTCTGTTTTTGTTCTTTTTTCGTTAAAGTCGTGGAAAATTTTTTAGCAAAAGAAAAAATAATCGGGAAAATACATAAATAGTGTAGTACTTTTGGAACTTCTGGAATAAAGATGTATTATAGTTACACTAATCGATGTGTAGATGGATAGAAGATATGTTCTTTGAAGGCTGGGGCACAATAGCGCGAGTATGAGCTAGCATCGGGCACCAGCTGTTAAATAAATTTGTACTCATAGGGTCGGTTTATTCATTACGCTCCTTACGTCTACTGTATTAAAATGTTCAGCTTATCGTAAGCACAGCATGTGAAGAATAATCCATTGCTTGTAATATATTATATTTATACAATTTTCATTATTTTAAACATTTTATCCTAACTTTACTACGCTTTCTTCAAAATTACTACAGTAAACTAAATTATTTTTATCTTTGTTCCTAACGTACCTATATCGGGAATGTATGAATATACATACATACATACATACATATATTGTATGGTAATTAATGCTTAGTTGTCTGTATGTCGGTGTACATACATTTTAAATTTTCCTGCGCTACAAGACAGGCACATGCATAAGCCTTACATACATACATTTTTGTGTGCATCTTAAATCTACACAAAGGGAAAAAGGATCGTCAAACACTATGAGAGATTTGGTACGGTCATTGTTTTTACAGTAAACAGCAAGAGATCACTACAGCTCAGCTTCATAAGAACACACAAGCTAAGCCGGAACGTAATGGATTGTTTGGATGGAATGTATTGAAGGTCATTTGTATCTTTTAATACAACGTAGCTCTATGAACATATGTAGACTTTGCCAAGACTAAAATATTTTTTTTTTATAGTTACTTAAATTGAATTGTCAAAAATTACAATGCCAAACATATGTTGGAAAAAAAATACACAAAAAAAAAAAATATTTTTCTTGACAATAAGTATAAGCAAGAAATAAATGTACTTAATAATCAAAAAAAATAAAAAAGTTAGCAAAACTTAAAACTGTATTGAAATGTTCAGCTCCACAGCATGCATGTGCAGAATTATCCATTGCTTTGTCTAATTTTACAATTACACTCTGTCAAAAAAGTACCGAGAGGTAAATCATGGGGAGAATAAGTCAATGCTTGTCTAATTTTACAATTACACTCTGTCAAAAAAGTACCGAGAGGTAAATCATGTGGAGAATAAGTCAATGCTTGTCTAATTTTACAATTACACTCTGTCAAAAAAGTACAGAGAGGTAAATCATGTGGAGAATAAGTCAATGCTTTACAATTACACTCTGCCAAAAAAGTACCGAGAATTGGTAAAATAAAACAAATAAATTTATTAATCATTCAAATTTATTGTATCGCTTTCGCAGATTGAATCGCCTTCGATGATATTTGTTAACAATTCGTTCGCAATGATAGTCTGGTGAGATGGAGCGTTGTCGTGGTGCCTAAACCATGCGTTTTCTTACCACAAACTCGTCATTTTTCGACGAATTTCCTCTCTCTCTCAAACGCCGCATAACGCCCAGGTAAAATTCTTTATTTACCTTCAGACCTTCTGGCAAGAATTTCGAGTGCACAACACCGTAAACGAGTACAAGATCCGCCCATCATACGAATCAAAGATTAAAAATTACTTTTAAAATTAACATTATTGCAATTTCCAAGGAAAATAATATGTGTAAAAATTGATAATGTTGGAAACAAGAAAAGTTTGCTATTATAAAGTGTGGCAAAAATGAAGTGTCGTTCTGGCACAGAATAGTCGGTATATGCAATAAGTGGATCGCCATACAGATACAGGGGAATGTTTAAACAACCCACTTAACAGTTTTTTGAGAAGACAGAGTAAAACCAATATGCCTGACATTTTTCTTTTTTCTAAACGCACTTTCCCCATTGTTAGTTTACTAACTTTTGGTTTAATTTGTATCTTCTTTCTTTCTTTTAATTGCACAACAGCCCATGGGGCGCCTAGGCCGAGCTTTTTCGCACCCACTCATGTTGTATGTGTTATATTTGTAAGTACATGAATGCCAATTAAGCTATTTTTACTCTTGTAGGTTTACCATTGCCAGCCAAGAGATGGTGGTTTCTACTTTTTGATTTTGCCTGTGCCGAAATTTGAACCCCGGACACTGTGTGTAGCAGGCAACGCATTATCAACTACGCCACAGCCGACCACTTAATTTGTATCGGGCGGTGAAATTAGTTCAAGCAAAATATATTTGCGGTATTTACCTTCCATTGTATTGGAGCACCATATATGGACCGGTAGATTCTGTTGAAATTTTGTGAACCAACGAATTTTGAACATATATGAACTTGGTTGAAATTTTGTATACCTAGGTTTATTAATCTAACCCAATCCAGTTTTAAAATTCTGTTGTTGCAAGCGATCTGCGTCTACATGTCATTTTGGACCATTTAGCTGTTGAAAATACTGAGTGGAATAGACTTACTTTCTTTCATCGATACTGTGGACAAAAAAGCAATAATTTAAAACATCTCAAGTTTTGTTCCTTTAAAATAAAAAACGATTACGGGCGAAAGTCACCCTTGATTTAACAATTCTATTCGTAGCTCAATGAATGAAAGAGATTTGGCATATAAAAGATGGAACAAATTTAAAAATCCAGACCTCTAGATATTTTTCGTTTAAAGAGAAATTTCGCAGTAAAAATCATCAAAGCTGCAAAACGATTTTACTATGTAGAAAAATTGTCGTGATTGGCTTATAGTAGGAAGAATTGGAAGGAAATAAAATACTTACCATAGATATAGGTAGACAGCAAACGGTTGATACTGACACTAGCTGTTTAACCTTCTCACCGACGGCAATTTTTGTGTACGCTAGTGAACAGTATTTACCCGGGTAAATATTTTTTCCTGTGTCCAGGTTTATTGTTTAGTAAGATTTTTCATGTACGTGTGCTTATAAATCCTTTTCAAATTATCATTTGAGGACGAACAGCGTTACTGCGAAAGAATTTTTGCAGCAGCCGTTTTTGAATCAGAAGATCTGGACGATGCAAACTTTGAATTCGATGAAGATTACTTGCCAGAGATAGCAAGTGCTGATTCTGATGCCGAAGAGAATGACGAAGGTGAAATAAGGGAACTGAATGACACTACTGACACTAGTTGAAAAGTCCTCCTCTACTCAGACTACTGAGTCTGAAGCTGATGAGGAGGACAATATTGAAAACAGTGACATAGAAAGTAATGAAGGTGACAATTTTCCATCGACTGTAGCCTTTTTTACAGGCAAAGATGGAACAAAGTGGTATAAGCATCCAGCAGCAATGCAATGCCGGTGTATATCGCGTAATATTTTTCGAGACAGTTTGTCCGTAGGCGCTAAGCCGCCAACTAAAAATTTAACTGAAAATTATACTTTTTACTGTATTATGAGTTCAGCCATTCAATATGTTGTATGCAGGTGTACTAATAAAAGGGTCGAAAAAGATTATAATGAAAATGATTATATAATTGGGAAAGTAGATAACAATAGAGATGTTAACCAAGGAGAACGCGTTGTGAAGGAGCCGGTTGAACCGTATAAAAACACTGCTCGGAACGTAACAATGGACAATTTTTTCACCTCCTTACCACTTGCCGAAGAACTAGTTTCTTGGAGGTTGTCAGCTGTCGGTACGCTGAAGCAAAATAAACATTATTTGCCCAACGAATTCAAGCCATCAAAAAATGGAGAGGTCTTGTCGACTGCGTTCGGATTCGCGCCCAACATTACATTGTGCTCTTACGTTCCCAAAAAGGGCAAGGCAGTAGTTTTACTGTCAACTTTACATCGAGGCAAAAAGGTTATCTTACCAAATATGAAACCCGAGATTATTCAGTACTATAACTCTACAAAAGGTGGAGTAGATAGCATGGATAAGATGCCAAGTCAGTACACCACAAAGAGGAGGAATAATCGGTGGCTACTTGTAATGTTTTTTAACTTAGTGGATACTGCAGCTCTGGCGGCTTGGATTATTTATACCGCAAACAATTCTGAAAGTCCTAATGTGGTCAAAAAAGGTAGTAGACGTGAGTTCATTCAGACATTAGGCCAGCTCTTATGTGAACCTCAGAATTCACGGCTGATGACAACGATGACCGTGATTCCACTGGCCGAAAGAGAGTCAAAGGAGCGTGCATTTTATGCTACGAACTAAACAAGAAAAAAGCGTAGTACACGTAACGTGTAGAACATAGCTTTACGCAAACCAAATGTGAAAAATGCCATATGGCTTGAGTTACATACATATGTATGTATATAAACCAGTAAACAAAAACAATAACATATTGAAATAAAACATAAATAATAAATCATACTACAATTTAAAAATGTTATAGTTTTTATGTATTTTACTTCACAGATTTCTAAACCTGCTATACCAAATTCATTAAAATTAATTTATTTAACCGGGTAAATACCGTTCACTTGTGAAAAAAAATGTAAAAAAAAATTATTTAAAATATAAAGACATTTTTTAATAATTTTTTTTTTATTTTTCTAACACAAATCAAAAATTTTGTCACTGAGCTTGAACTGCATATTTGTTGGATGGGTACTTTTTGAGTTATTAATGAAAGAAAATTGAGATATTTACCCGAGTAAATACTGTACATGCGAAGGTTAAATCTGCTTTGAGATCGAATCAACATTTTGTAAGTATATCCAATCAAAACGTGAATAACATTTCGCATTATGTATCTGGGTGCCTACTGCCTGAAGACACATTGTTTAACTTTTCTTGTGGTCATCTGGTTGACGTACTACAAAGCTACAATTCGGACATAAAATCGAATTCGAATGCTGTGGGTTTCGATAATGTTCACCGAACATTTTTAAAGGCTCTCTTATCAATTTTGATGCCAATCATCACAGACAAAATTAACTTTATACTTATCACATTGACGTATCCTTCAAGTTGGACAGAAGTCAAAGTCATACCGATATCTAAATCAAGTGGAGAATTTCGTTCGATCATAAAAATGGTCTTATATCTCAAAAACATTCGAATGCATTTTACATAGACAAATATATAACTTTTTTACTCAACATTTTTTGTTTTCGGAACAGCAGTCGGGCTTTAAGAGATATAGAAGTTGTGTGACTGCTTTAATAGAGGTTAACGTGAAAAATCATATCTGGTTGAGACAAAAAAGAGGTCAGCTTTCTAGTTATGTTAGATTTACCCAAACCATTGAACATAATATTTTGCAAGATAAACTGCTCAAGTGGTATAATTTTGATTCTACTGCTGAAAATCTTATATCGTCTGATTTAACTGACAGAATGCAGGCTGTATGTATATGTTGGTAATACCTGTTCAAGTTTTTTGCCAATTAAAAACGGCTCGATTCTGGGGCCTCTTCTATTCTCTATTTAAATCAATGATCTGTCAACCCTGACTACTAAATCAAATGTTCATGTTTATGTGAGAACATAATTTTATGTATTCAGAACATAAATGACGAGTTAAAAGTTATTAATACTTGGACATCTTTGAATGGGTTATTAAAAAGTATGACTATTGAAATCGGTTTGCTTGAAATCGGTTGCCAAATGCACCTAGCTCATAAATACTCGAGCTGAAAATACTTACTAATTTGAACACAATATCGGTTGGGTAATAAAAAAATAGTTTTATTCAAATATTTATAACAAAACTAGTTTTCTTTTCATACTATTATCAAAGCATATATTAATTATATAAATATGTGTATATATGTATGTAATTGTAGTTGAATCATTTATGCATGTATGTAAGAATGTTGCGGAAAACAAAAACAAAAACATAAAAAGGAAACAATTAATATATACAATATTTTTGGTGCAAATGTCACCATAAGTAACTAATAATTAAAATCTTTTAATTTCCACTTAATTGCACTGAAGACAACTACCATGTTATAAATTTTTGCCGATGAGCTGATTGAAATCGCCGATCAAGTACATCATCGGTATCGCTGTATTTTAAAACTTCAGTGATCACGATTTCGTCCTCCAAAACAGTTATTGTTATTATCGTCAACGTAATGGTTATCATCGTCTTGGTTTTCAATGTCAGAATCGCTTTCCTGCTCACAATGAATAAAAAAAATTTCTCCATAATCATCAATGTAGTCATTGCATACACGTAGTTCCTCGTCCGTAACGGTATTATCATCTCCTAGATTCCAATAGTAATCGTCGCCGCAATTTTCATCATCCTCTTGGTTTTCATTATCACTCTCCTGTTCACCTTCAACAATCAAAATTTCTTCGGCATTCTGATTGCATAAATGTAGTTCCTGGTCCGTAATAGTGTTATCATCTCCTAGTTTCAAACAGTTATCGCCGTCGCAAGTGTCATCATCCTCTTGGTTTTCATTATCATTCTCCTGTTCACCTTCAACAATCAAAATTTCTTCGGCATCCTTATTGCATAAATGTAGTTCCTGTTCCGTAATGGTGTTATCATCTCCTAGTTTCAAACAGTTATCGCCGTCGCAAGTTTCAGCATCCTCCTGATTTTCATTATTACTCCCCTGGTCGTCATTAATTGTCAGCATTTTTCCATCCTTTTTATCGCCAGCATCATCAATCTCCTGCTCCCCAATGATAAAATAAATTTTTTGCTCCAAATCAATAATATCGTCATTTAATGCGTCAATAGCATCCTTCTCCTCATTGTCTATTTGCACCTCATCGTTGTAATCGTCATGATCGGAATAGCCTTCATCATTGCCAGATTCTTCGTGATCGGAATAACGCTCTTTTCTCATTTGACTTATAATTAAAATTAAAAGCATTGCAACACAAATGCCTAGCACACACAACGTGAATAAATCAAAAAACATATTGACTAATGTTTTCTATGACTGCGACCGAATGCCCGGTCACTCGGTACGCATTGCCAATGTTGTTTGATGTTGGTCTGATATTTATACGAAAATTCAACTAGACTTGTGTCATGAGTCATTGTTCCTTTGTGATCTTTTTAATGAAATTTCTCTATTTTCTCCTTGACTATATTTTACTTGTTCTCTCTCCTTTTCTCTTTTCTCGTATTTTTCTATTTTTCGCAGGCAGCCATTGTGGCAAGTGTTATGCCTTTACCACAATGAACTTAAGTTTATCAGTGTCGACTATGAGCGCATGTAGCGCCAAAGGCCAAGCTAAGAACAACTTGAAATCATCAGCATACATTATGAATTTGCAATTTCGCAAATCATGCTTTGCTGAAATCATTAATAAACTCATTCATTACATATGTAGTGAATTCTAAAAGGTTCGGCGTTGTAGATCTCCCCTTAAGGTACCCATGTTGCGATGTGTTGACCAATGTTGTAACAGAGTGCATAATTTGAGTATTAACAGTAAATTCAAATAACTTAGGTATTACATTTAATTTAGCTATACCTTTATAATTTGAGATATTTCATTCAACACCATTTTTATGAAGAGGAGCAATAAAAGATTATTTCCAACAAAATGGGAAATAATCCGTTTTCAAACATATGCCAAAGATTTTTGCAAGGGGTTTATGTAAAAGTTCAGCACAATTTTTGAAAATACTACTTGGAATATTACAGGGCCCAGATACAAATGACAGCTCAGACTTAAGATGGTGAAGAACATCAAGAGGATCTATGGTGGGAAAGCAAAATGAAACGAATCAATGGCGATGGGATAAAAGTCAGTGACATTGAAGCTAAACGTGGAATATGTTGATTTGAAAAAGTAAGCAAACAAGTTCGCAACATCACCGAGACACATAGACGGAGGGAGATCGCTGGTCTTACGTTTCGAATCTACAAAGCCATTAAAAGATTTAGGATCACGGTGAATTTACATTTTTAAACAATTTAAATAGTTTCTATAACATTCATCATTTAGCTTAAGATTATCATGACGTAGACGGGAATAGTTACAATAATCCATATTTCTGCCAGTTCTTTTATAAGTTTTAAAAGCTCGTGACATACGATTCGTTAAGGTTTTTAATTCCTTTGAGAAGTCTTAACTTTAGGTACCGATTGTTCAAATGCTTTATATGTATAAAGTATTATTAAATATAGATACAGAGCTGTCAATGTCCAAATTCAGATGGATATAAAAACTTAACGGCGATCATAATGCCACCGCCATGTTTATGAACACCGGTTTTTTTTTAAAACTAACAGTTATTACGAAGAACTTCGGCATCATATACAGATGGTTTAAGCCAAGTTTCAGTAAAAGGCTAAAATGTATTTAAAAAAATTTAAATTTCTTAGCCCTTAGAAATTAATGTTTCCGATTTCCAAAATTGGGGGTCCTTTTTGTAGTACGTTATATCAGCATCGGCTATAAGCCTGGTATGAGAGTCCACAAATTTTATATCTGCCAGATTTAGATGCAACAGAAACTTTTTTTGTCCAAAATTTCTATTGGTCCAAGAAAATTAAAATTAAAAAACAAAATAATATACTACTTTGAAATTAAAAATGAAAAAATTGTTACGTTTTGTGAAAATGATGTCAACATGTGAGTCCATGTAGACGTGTCGACGATGACGATCTGCTGTGATTTAAATTTAAGATTAGTTCTGCGTATCGCAGTGAATTTAATAAATCGTTTTCGGTCTATGTTAAGAATACCATACAGTATCAGTAAGAAGTTCATAAACATTTCTCTAGTTGCACGATAATATAATGGTACGAGCTATGGTTTCCTTCCACACAGCAGGTACTTAGCTCGAATTTTCAAGAAAAAAATGTACCTAAATAACAAAACAAACAAAAATTTCAGCATACCAATCTAAAAAAACCAAAAGCATAAATCACTACAACTCTCTTTCCTTCATGCCTTAAGCCTCTACTATATATCAATACAAAGATACTAAAATACAAAGCATTTTTGATTAAAAGAATCTACAGTAATCACGGAGTTTCACGGAAACTTCATAAATTTTAGTGTTTCAAAAAATACCACGAAGCCCAGTATCTTCATCCATGTTGGGCTAGAAAGTGTATAAATCGAAAATATTGACTGGTAACATTGTACAACATGACAATTACTTATTTCATAAGTTCTATATCACGTAAAGTTTAAGAGATCGAAAGTTGTAAAATCCGTTTTTGGGCGTATTTTTCGGATTTTCAATTTTCGATATCAAATTTCTCGTACACTTTATATGATAAATAAATTCTACTTTCGAATTCGTCATTCAGCATTGAAAAATTTATAAGAATTATCTTATGGAGACTAAAACCCGATATCATATGATACTGAGGTGTGAATGAGGGTGCCTGGGCTGAAATATAGATAACTCATTGAAAAGTAGAATCCTATAAAATGAATCCTGTTAAGTGGTATGATATATAAGCTATTAAGTATTTTTACGTTTTATTGTTGGTTGTGGAAGCTTCTCTCGCCTATGAAATACCATAAAGTAGCCTAAAAGCGACTTTGCCGATATTTGGAATCAAATTTCTCTAAAACTGTGGGTAATACAAAAATTCCGTTTTCAAATTCGAAACCCATTTAAAATTTATGTGACCTTTCAGCATGCTAAAACAAAAAAAAAACCAACAAAAAAAAAAAAACACGAAAAACCATAATTTCACGACTAGTAGCGATTTTATCATATATATACAGAAAGTATTTAAGTCGATTTGTCTTAGGTTCTTTTAAGACATGATTTTGAAGAGTGAAGGAAGTAGTTCCTTTTCCCACATCATCTTCTTCCGAAACCATTCGATAGGCACTTCATTATAGCCTCTACCTAAAACTATATACCAGAAATCTCTACATGATATCTTCAGAGGTAAATTGAAATGAATGAGACACCTCAAAAGCAATTAAACTAGGTACATTGGTTGTTCTTTTATACAACAAAGATCAAATAATAGCACAGCAATAAAAGAAATTTAACAAATCAACAACATTTACAGCTACCCTTAGACTCTGAAACACTGAAACACCACACACTGAAAACAGCAGTGAGTGATGAGTAACATGCTGTGCCCATGTGCTTGTCTCTTATAACTGATATTTTGTTGTTGTAAATATGGTAAGTAAGTGCAAATTGGGATAATAAAGATAAGATATTGAGAAAGAACTAGAGAAATAAAAATCTGGCATGAAAATGAATACTTATTTTCCGAACTAAACGTTCATAATCCAATGATTTGTTTCTACTTTTAATCTTTTAAGTCATAGATGTAAATTATTTAGAAATTCATTTAAATAATTTAAGCAAGTAGCTTTGAACTTTATACAGAATTTTTGAACAAAAAAATTTGTACTCTTTCCAAAATCGGTCAAAAATTATTTATATCTTCTTTGTAATAAATATGAGTCTTTTAGAAAAAGAAAAATTTTTTTCGTTACAAGCATTTGTGAATTTCGTGTTTTTGACCTTCTTACTGATAAATCTATTGTATGGTATTCTTAACATAGAATGATCGCCATGGTCATTATCTGAAACAAAGTGCTGCTATTATAGCATCACAATTACATATATGCAAAGAATGAGACCGTTTTAATATCGATTCAACTCAGCACCGAACTGGACGTGTTAGCTTAGAAGCAAAGCAACATCAGATCTTGATCACGATTTGCGTTTAGCTTGAAACAGGTGAAATGTTTAGAACTTGTCACAGGTAGGAAACTAAGTTGTTTTTATTGCTTATTGATGTAGGCAAAAGTTAGAGTTAGAAACCACACATTGATCATTGGATTTATACTCCAGTTTTGATATATATGATGGTCGCCGTGCCGTAGTGGTAGTGCGTTGGACTGCTACGCAGAGTGTCCGGGTTTCGAATCTCGGTACAGGCAAAATCAAAAAAAGTAGAAAAAATAACTTTTCTACGCGGCACCACCTCTTGTCAGGCAATGGCAAACCAACAAGAGTAAAAATTGCTATGAAAAGCTTTTCAATTCGCCGCTCGGATTTGGCATTAAACTGTAAACTGTAGGTCCCTTCCATTCATGTACAAATATAACACGCACAACATGAATGGATGTGAAAAAGCTCGGCCTAGGCCCTCCATGGGCTGATGTGCCATTAATAGTAAAGTAAAGTAAGTTTGATATATATTCTATGATGCAATCGCAGAGAAACACTCTTGAAGTTAATTGGCAATTGGTCATTGGTGATGCAAATTTGTCCTTAACCATAAATTTTGATATCTTGCGGTTATGTTGGACCATGATGAAAACTCTCATGGAACATTACAAAATTCCTTTTGAAGTATAGCTTGGCCTCTGAAACATTGACTAAACCTGCCATACCCTCCTTCGGCCATACCACTTTATAACTTCCAATCGTATTAGCAGATAAGAGAAGTAGTTAAAAATCGTTGAGTAGCTACCGATTTCGACACGAATATTTACAAATTTGCCTTACTGTGCCTGTGCAATAGTCAACTACAATTACTGGTTGGGTGGAGGGGTGTTGAGGGGAGAGGTTAAAAAACAGCACAACAACAACTAAAAAGAATGCATCATTTAACTTTTGTTCGCTTCCGGTGGCATTTCGACGCTTTGCTTCTCTTGAAAGGGCACACGTTTCTCGCTGTTTCGCTGCTCTCATTCGCATCATATTGAATCGCATACAAGAAGTGGCCTTTCCAGCGTGTCAGCAAAACTTTGTTGTTGCTGCTGCTGCAGCTACAACTGTATGGTTTTTGTTGTTGCTGCTGGTGCTGCTGCTACCACTTCAGTTTCTGCAAAAGCTGCTAGTACAGACGAGTATATACAAAAAAGTGTTGAATTTTGTATTTTTTCGCTCTCGTTGGCCTCTCATCGTCGTCGTGTATTGTCCTGAAGGCTGCTTTTGTGCTGATTTTGCAATTCATTGCTTATGCTTCAGCATCATTACTTGGCTTTTGTTCCCAGCTCTTAAGTTTACTTTTGTTTCACTTCTCAGCCTGTGTATGTGAATGCACTCTTTCACTACAGTTCGTCTCTCTCCCTCTCTCTTTCTCTCTCTCTCCCTCTCTCTCTCTTGCTCCATACATGTGTGCGTACGTGTGTACGCTCGCAAGTTGTGTAACCGAAGAATGACATAAATCACGCAAAATGTCAAAATTTTGCAGTGTTTGGGAGTAAAAGTGTAAAGTACATAAAGTTTTATTTTATTTTATAGTATAATTTTTTGGTCTTTTTGTTTTTTTTTTTTAAGTTTTATCGAAATAAGAAATAATGTGTGTTGGGCAAAAAATGAGAATCGAAAATTATACACATAAATATACATGTAATAAAAAAAGGACATTACTTACTTCTACTGTTACTTCCACCATAAGTTTTTAAATGATAGCGGACACTTTTACTTGACTTTAAAGAAAACTATGGAAAAGATTTTGTAAATAAAATACAAAAGATTTGTAAAAATAATGCTATACTATCAAAGTTTCTCTTGAAAGATAAGTCAATGAATAAAAAACAATACTGTGAAGTGTTTGCGAAGATTGTAAATACGACCTTTTTTCTTACATAACCAGTGTATGTCTAAGAAATAAGCTTAGATCATTTTATAATACATTAACCATTAAGCACCACTCAGTGTTAATTTTTCCACAGGGGTTTTTTCTTATAAAATGAGTGCTATACACTAAAGAATTCATTAATTTGTTATGAAAATTTAAACCAGTTTTGCTAAATGAAACCAAAAAAAAAAAAAAAACAAAAAGCACTAAGCCTTTAGTAGCGATTGTTGAAGCCTGAAACTCCCTACCTCCCCTTCCCTCATACACCGATCTGTAGCTTAGCTAATTAACAGGCATGCACTGGAGTCAGAGTTGTGATTGTCATGCAATTGATGTCGTACTTGAAATGCTGTTCATATTTTCCTTCAACAATTAGGTAATGATAGTAAGATCCGACTGTAATAGGCCTTAATAAAAGAGTACAATAATGCAGTAGCAAAATACAAAAAAAAAGTCTTGAATGATGACCAGGTGTACGCACGTACATAGTCAAAACGATTTCATCATCAATTTGACAATAACTTGCTGCATTTTCTTGTATATCGAGCAGAAAAATGTACACTTAAAGTAAATACACTCACGCCGACATTTGCACACAGAATGCAATAAAATGCATTTTAAACACACATACTTACATACATCTATAAAATACATACAAATGTGTAAATGTGTGTGTGATTTGACCATTATGCGGTTATGCACTTACGTTCTTCAACGACCACAAAACTCACACATTAAACGCATTATACATATGAACACACACACTCATACAATCAAATACCCAAATGCAAACGTCTGACTGTGGTGTGATTTGTAGTACATACTCTTACTTATGTGTAACAACAAAATTACAGGCGCATTGCATTTGAACGATTAATGAATGCCTCCAGAAAATTTAAGGATGAACGCTGATCGAGCGAGAGAATTAGATTTTCGATAAAAAGCTATTTGCGGTTAAACAGATATAAGCTAGAGGATTCAACTTCTTCCTATTCTTCTTTATCTACTTCTGCTCTTACTATCTACATACATATCTGCTTTCTG
Organism: Palloptera scutellata; assembly: GCA_958295655.1. Classification (NCBI taxonomy): domain Eukaryota; kingdom Metazoa; phylum Arthropoda; class Insecta; order Diptera; family Pallopteridae; genus Palloptera; species Palloptera scutellata. The sequence goes on along the minus strand of OY282449.1, from coordinate 127,993,620 downwards.
TATACTGCTATTTTGTTTGCTTGATAAAGTCTATGTATCTGTGTACATGAACAACTGTATGTATGTATGTATGTAGGTTGGTACAAGCATTCGTAAAGTGCGTTTAAAATAGTACAAGGTAAATAAAGTGAAGGTGAGTGAAATAGAGAAGTATGTAGTAGATGCAGAAACATACTGCAGTTGGAAAGGATCATTTGCAATTAAGTATTTAAGACTCAGTTGAAAAACTAGCTACGCGGAAGATAAATGATAAAGACCTGATGAATTTGTTTTTAGCTTAAACTTAATAGCAGCAGCAGTAGTAAATAGCAGTAGTAGTACTAGTATTAGTAGTACTAGTATTAGTAGTACTAGTATTAGTAGGAGTAGTAGTAGTAGTAGTGTTAGTAGTAGTAGTAGTAGTAGTAGTAGTAGTAGTAGTAGTAGTAGTAGTAGTAGTAGTAGTAGTAGTAGTAGTAGTAGTAGTAGTAGTAGTAGTAGTAGTAGTAGTAGTAGTAGTAGTAGTAGTAGTAGTAGTAGTAGTAGTAGTAGTAGTAGTAGTAGTAGTAGTAGTAGTTGTAGTAGTAGTATGTAGTAGTATGTAGCAGAATGTAGTAGTATTAGTAGTAGTAATAATGGCAGTATTAGCAATTGTTTTAGTAGCAATGGTAGTAGTAGTAGTATGTAGAAGTATGTAGTAGTATTAGTAGTAGTAATAATGGCAGTATTAGCAGTAGTTTAAGTAGTAATGGTAGTAGTAGTAGTAGTATCTAGTAATAATGGCAATAGTAGTAGTATTAGTAATAATAGCAGTAGCAGTAGCAGTAGTAGTGGTTATTATGGATTTTCAACGAAGTATGCTAGTAGTGTGTTAGTAGTAGCAGTAGTAGTACTGACTCGTTGGAAGGACCAGGTACAGGGCGACCTGACTGCACTTGGCCTTATCAACTGGCGTCAGAGCGCGCATAACAGAGGCGAATGGCGATGCTTTATAGAGGCGGCCAAGACGGATCATCAGTTGTAGGATCATCAGTTGTGCTAATTAATTAACTAATGTTATTTCAGACATGGATGCGAAGCAACAAAAATTTGCAGTATGGTTCGATCCACCAGTTTGTATTCCTCCAGTTTGTTTCATTTCATTCTCACTATCACTTTTGGAGTTTGAAAATTCACTTGATGAAAAGCTGTTTTCATGCCCACAAAACGTTTGAAAGATAAAAGATAATAATTAGGCTGCAAAGCCTATGGGAGTACTTTTACTAATTGAACCAGACCATTTTTTTGAATAAAACTGATTTGGTTTCGGTTTGGTTCAATTCGCAAAAGATAAAAACGTTTTGGTTCAAGGTGCGATTCAAGCTGGTTCGGGCTGTTGTGTCATTAAGGAAGAAGAAATTAACTGTTTTAAATATTTATATTTCTTAAACATTTCCATTGAATACCGAGGCAAAATGCCTCTAAGTTAGCAAGAATATGTATTATTTTATTATTTTCTGATTTTGGCCAAGCAGTTCCTTTCTAATTCCGTTTGTTGTTTCATAGTACTGTTACTCAAGGGTGTTTCCAACTCGAAATTATATTTACTATTTTCTTGTTTTTGTTTTTAATTCAACGATAGGAGATTTTGTTGACTAGTTGCCAAATGCACCAGAAAACAAGCAAACAAAAACGCATATCAAAGTCACAATGTTACACATGCATACACACACATACACACAAAATCCTCTTCGAGCCTCTGCATATTTGTGCTACTCTTACTTCTTCGACTGTTTCTTCTTCTTCTACTTCTACTTCTACTTATCGATACACATCTTCTGTGGATCTTCTTCACCCACATCTTCTCGTCTTCCGGAAAATAAACATATTTGCTATAATTCGGCTTCTGTTTCCGTTCCTGGTTTGGCTGTTTTTTCTATCTATGTATTTATCTGTTTGCATGATTTTATTTTTTATATTTTCATGCTCCTGTTATGTACGTGTGCTACTGTTGCTGATATGTTTGCCAAACCCGAAAGACAACACTTTGGCAAACAAATTTACTCTCTTTACTATAATCTCCCCCCACCTTTTAACAACCAACCGTCTGCTTTAACGTTTGTCATCTGGTTTCTTTGTTATTGTTGTAGTCGGTTCTTTAACCATGACAACATAGCATCAGTCGCAGCAGTCCTAGCAGTTAGATGGTAGTGGTAATAGTTGATGCAGTAGTACTTAGTAGTAGTGGTAATGGTTGTTGTTAGTAATGGCATTGGTAGCAGCAGAAGCAGCAATACTTTGGCAACATTAGCATGCTCCAAAATTGTGTATAGATAAGTAAGTATGTATGTACGTACTCGTATTTGGTAGGTAGTTATATGGATGCTATCGTATCCATGTCCTGCTCTCTATTCTGTTTTACTCTTGTGGATTACATTAAGTAACTATTACATACACATTTACCCAGCCGCAACGTGAGGTCATATGTCTATATGCCAAGATGTTTTTAAGCTATTAATTCTATCGTTCAAAATCTTGTACCTACAAACAACTGGAACAGCAACAATAACTGCTGCAGTTTCCAGAGGAGCATCAACTTCAACAGAATCAGCATCAGAATTTACATGCACACTACATACATACATATTCATACAAACATATTCAATTCGTAAATGGTATGAGTTTTTTTTACTAAAATCTTCTTAATACCATTTGCCTATACTTAAGTATTTTAGTAAGCATTTTGTAAAGTTCTAGTATGTCGTCGTATATAGTGTATGTAAATGATTGCATCACACCGGCCATGCAGAATAAATGCAATTATATATATAACAGTTTGAATGTCTACTCCCATGTATGCATGGGAGTACAAGTACATACATATGTGAAAATACAATTAAAAATAATTTTTAAATTCATTATTTCCAGCTTATAAAACTCTGAAGTATTAAAAATTTGTAGTCTACTTAGTAGTAAAATTGAAGAATTGAAAAAAATATTATTTGGATTACCAAGTCTTTATTCGGATTTTGAAAGGAAGGCCGAGCATTTTCGCAGCCACTGATGTTGTACGTGTTATATTTGTACATGAATGGGATCTATAGTTTTATTCCGAATCCGAAGGGCATAGTGAAAAGCCTTTCTTATGCAAGTCTTTTACTCTTATAGGTTTGCCATTGCCTCCCAAGAGATGGTGGTTTCTCCTTTTTGATTTTACCTGTGGCGAAATTTGAACCACGGACACTCTCTACTGCTAAAAAAAAAAACCCATAATTGTTATATTCTTTTGCCAGGTGAGATTTTTACATAGATTTTAATTATAATTTTCCTCTGCATACATCCTTTTGACTCCAAATTCTAGAGACTTGAGGTATCTAGTAAGGTATTATTTTTTCCTCAGCCTACAAATGACCTACCAATATTTACATTACCAGCACCTAAAAGCGTTTTTGTTATGCCAGGATTATTATTGGTCTCCAAATTGTCTTGAATACTTCATGTGAACCATATCTTTTTTAGATTCCTGACCAATATCAGAGAGTTGCTTGCAAGATATTTCCTCTGCTCTTCTGGGATTTTCTCAACTTCAGTCCTGAACTGCTGGAGTCTGAAACTTTCTGTTTAGGTAAAAAAATGTCAACAAAAATTTGTGAAAAGGTTTTGAGATTCAAAAACTTCATATGTTTTACAGATCTAAGAAAAAGCTTAAGTATTTAATATTACTTAATTTAAAAATTAAATATGCTCAAGTAAAACAAAATAAGAACAACACAATCTGCGAAAATTTCTGTTTTTTTTTTTTGCTGATGTTTCTGTAAGTAGCTAAAATCTCAATAATTCTTTCTTCATTTAATTTATATGCACATTACACTACAGAAAATTATGTTCACAACTATTTAACCTTTCCACGCAATTCTCTTTTTCTCTCGCGCCCTCTCACCCTCTCGCACTCTCTCAATCTCTCGCTATCTCTCTCTCTCTCTCTCTCTCTAGAGGACTTTATGTATTTGTGTAAATGTGTGGCGTAAAATTTCATTAATTGCAATTTCACGAGTAGCAAATGCGAAAAAAGCGCGCACACACATACGAACACATGCCAACAAATGGGAATAAAAAAAAAAGAAAAAAAAGAGAAAATAAAAAAAGAGGGAGAGAAAAGGACTCGTGCTAAAGAAATATGTTGGGTAATTACAATTTAATGAAATTTCCCAGGCAATAGTACAGCAATACAAATAGAAGCAGTAATGGTAACAACAACAACAACAACAGGAGCAGCAAGTCGCAACAACAACAACGTCATGAAAAAAATATATTACAAGCAAACAAAACAAAATTGGAAATAAAATAATAAACACACAACTACAATTGCAAAAACAACACTCACACACATACACACACAAAAGAAGCAAACAAACAAACAAACACTAATTTAACACCTTTGACGCAAAACATGCTGCTTCGTGTGTGGTTGCTATACGATTGCTTACAGTACTCAAGTGGGAAATTGTTTGTAGAGCTTCTCGGACACCTTAACCATTTAAAGAACTCACGCACAGAGGGGCTTACCTTAACTCAGACATAGCTGAGGTGATAGTCGAATTAGATTTGGATTAGGTAGTGGACAGGAAGGACCCCTAGACCTTCCATAGTACTCAATTCTTTCGACCATTGTAGTTTGCCTAGATACGGGTAAGAGAAGGGTTAAGTGGGTAAGTGTAGGGCAATGAGGTCATATACTCTGGATGGAGCTACAGTTTAAAGCCAGTTCCGAACGGCGGGCTAGCAATTTGTTACCACAAGTATTATTGTTGGGTGGCTTCTGCTGGTAAGATTGAGATCCACACTGTTAACACATGATTTCTTACCAGTGTGGGTTGCAGCTACTGATATCATCTGGTTGTTTAACCACGAGGTAATATCTATTACTGAAACAAGGAGTGAATGCGATCCGGCGTGCAAGCACCCCTTGATGCAGTAAGTTCATAGCTATTTTTTTTAATTGAACAGTGGTCAGAAAAGTGTCGTATGTGTCGTAAGTGAACAACTACTTAAAATGCAAAACTCTACAATTACTAACACTGGTCTCATAGTACCCTTGATTAGAGGAAAACAACTTAATTACCTCAATAAACTCAGGATGCAGAATTTATTTACAAGCAATCCAGTTTGCTCTCCTTATACTCAGCAACTCTAAAGAACAAGTCCTTGTAAATACAAGACGTAGAGAACAAGTTGTTCCTACTCCAGGAGGTTTGCACTGTCGCTAATCTGAAATGAAGTCACGAGATTGTCACAAGATAGATCAAAAATATTTGATCCTGTAATGGATGTATTTTCATAAAATATTTAAAATGTGGTAAAACCTCTATGCACATAAATTATTTAATCCTGGGTTATTTTTAAATATTAGCGGAGTCCTAACTATTTTGTTAGTGGAGCCTCATAGCTAATTGCAACATTACCGCATAATTCCATGGTAACATTTATGTATACAACATACTTTTTGTGTAATTTTACTGTTTCCTAGTCGAAAGTACATTGGAGAACTTCGAACTCGATGAATTTTAGAAAGAAAATTTCAAGGAGAAAATGTCCAGAACTGAAGGAGACAAGTCATTTTTTTTCTACCACTACACTACATACATATTTCTTTATACTTTCTTTGGCGCACTTAAGTGCAAATCATATATAACGCTGATAAGTAGACTTTAAATTTTTAAATTTTTGCAGTATTTGAATAAAACAATTTTTTTTTTTAATAAATGGATTATTCTTTACATTATACATGAAATAAGTGTTTTTTTTTTAATCTTGGTCTGGAGTAGTAACATTCATGTAGGCGATTCTAAAGCAGTCAGCACTCTAGAATCCAAAGGTAGGGTGGGCATGAGCAACATTTAGATCAGCTTGCTATTTATTTCTGCCAAATCTCTCAGATACCTCATATCTTTTCTTTATTTTTTATACCTAAATTTTTTTTATGTTTACCAAGCACGTGAAATTTACTTCGTAATGTGTGGAATTGTGCAGGGTATAAGATCCCCATCTATGGTATATCTCCCGATTTACCTAGCAAGCAAACCAGTACGTGCAACCGTCCATCTCGCCCATTCAAACATGGTTTTGAGTTTGTTGAATACATCCTTTCGAAAGATGATGACTCTCACCTATAACTCTAACCATTATACACAGACAAACGCATTACAATCCATGAAACCGAATATTTGGCACCTTGAACATCATATTCTTCTTGAGTGTATTGCAAAAGCCAATGCTTCAATGTTGGTGTTCGTAATGCTAGAGCATACTGCAGTGGTGCTGTTGTGCTTGTGCTTATTGTTGTTCGTGTTGCTGTTGACTAAAATGTCGCAACATTTCTGTGACGAGCACAGTGTGTTTGAGTTTGCTTGCCTCAGCATATAATTATTTGATGTTATTGTTGTTGTAGTTGAGTAGCTTACGCGAGCACACACACTTACACATATACATATATACATACATATATACTATATAAACAAACACATGCATAAATGAATCCCCTTTTTAGACTTGATGCTTATTTTTTTCAATGTTAACCATTTCCATTTGTATTTTGTGTCTGTCCATTTGTCGTTCGCCATTTGTTTTTTTTGTTTTTGTTCTTTATTTTTCTTCGCTTTATTCCATTTCGCCATGTAAATCGAGCAGGAGTATTCGCGCGAGCAACAGTATACAGGACATTTATGTACTCGTGTATGCGTGTGTATCTGTTTGTATGTGTGTGTGTGTGTGCATTTGTCATTGTATGTAGTAGGTACATAGTTGCAGCATAATTTGTATTATGTCCTTCTACATAATTAAAGTGTGAATTTGTATCTTTGGCTAATGTTTATTATACGTCAAAGTGGCTTTTGCGTTTTTGCGTTTTACTGTTGCTGCCATTGAGGCGATTTGGGTTCTACACTTTACCCTCAAAGGTTCAACGTGTGTGTGTGTGTGTGTGTGCGCCTCACTCTGTTTGTTTGGCGAGGGATACTCTTCAACTATGGACATTTTGCTTGCTTGCGAGAAAATGTGCTTGTGTGTGTGTGTGTGTGTGTGTGGATTCAAGTGCGGCTATGCCATGTCGCCTCAATAAACATGGGTATCTTAGCACCTTTTGTTTTCATGTGCTGACAGTTCGCTGCTCGTTGTTGTTGTTTTTTTTTTCCTTGTAATGCTGTTACTGCTGACGCCTGTGCGATTGCGATTGCAGTATTATTATTTTTATTTAGCTTTGCTTTACTTTCTACTTTATTTTGGCTTCTGTTTTCTGCACATTATAAAGTATTAAAAAGGATGCGCTCGTCGTGGTTCTTTCGTTGCGCTTCCATATCTTTCTTTCCTTTTGCTGCTGCTCAAATGAAACCATTTATCTTTGGTTTTATCTTTTTCTATTTGTGCTGCTGTCGTGTTTGTTAATGTTGTTTATTTTCCAACTATAAAAAGTAATTTGAACTTATTTAGTCATTAAAAAGAATAAGCTAGTATAAAGTAATTAGTTAAATTAGCACATAAGTTTTAAAATGGAATTTGAAAGTACATATTACAAATGTGAATAAAAAACTAGAAATAATCTGGAAATAGAAACTATATACAAATTGAAGTTACATGGTTTGTCAAATGAGATTTTATGTGTATTTTGGTGTTTCCTTGATCTTCTGGAACGAAAATCTATAAAAGAAGCAAACTTAAAAAATTTGAACCGTCTTATATAACGACCTGCTTCTGAGAGAACTTTGTAGACAAAACCCGCATTAGATTCATTGTACGATTTTGCTATCCTAAGTCCAAAGAGAATTCGCTTCAACCAAAGCATGCAATGAGAATCGTGTGAGTGAATACTTAATTTTTTTAAATTTTTACAAACTGATTGACTATCAATTGAAACTCTGAATAGATTCTAATTGAAGATTCTAATTGGGATTTTCAGATTCAAACTTTTAAAGCTTGTAAAAGAGTTTTTGACTGAGATTGTCACAGAGACTAGAGTACGAGGAAAAAATATTAAGTAATATCTTCTTCTTCTTTGAATCCTGAAACTCATTCAGGAGCATAGGACATAGAGCCTGGACAAAAGATCTGTTTTTGTTGCGTCTCGTTTGGATCTACTGCCATGAAGTCTTGTGTCGTTTGATGTCATCATCAACCATTCGGCGCCAAGTTTACTTTGGGAGTTCCCTACCTCGTCTATCTAGTGCTATTCACGAACGTATGCATATTTCGTATGACGATAGTGCTCAGCGTCCAGGATTCACAGCCTTACAACAGGACTTACTTTACGTTGGAGTAAAATATCCAAACTTGGTGTGCGTTGTGTTTGTGCTTGACTTCGAAGTATTTTGCAATTAGGCGAAGACAGCTCTTGCTTTGTTTATTTTCGATATGATAGTGCTACCAAGATAGTTGAAGGATGATACTTGCTCGATAGGTTAACCGTAAATATCGAAGGTGGCTCTCATGTTACCGGTTGACATAGACTTTGTCACGACATTAGCGTGGTGGCTCAGACTATCAAGTTTAATTTTATAATCTGTTATAACTGTAGCCGAATTCTGGATATGAATGAGCTATCAGAAATCTATTTTAACGGTTGCAATATACTAAGAGTTGAAAAATTAAAGTACTTAGGCCTATGGTTCGACTCAAGATTGAATTGGAGTGAACACATAACTAAACTTAAAGGGAAATTGATTCCATTAAATTTTGCCATATATAAAAACAAAAATAATATACCAAAAAAGCAACTATGGTCACTATATAACTCGTATTTCATGTCCCAAATAAACTATCTCAATGCTATATCTGAACAAAAAATCAACTGAGTCTGTATGAACATAGACTTGATATACGGAAATATTCAATATTGCAAGCACTTTTAACTTTCTTCAAAATAAAAATTGGACTAGTTAAACATAATATAATGTTACATGAAATATGTAGAAAATTCCACATATAGTATTAGGAATTTTTCTAACATCAGAACTTTTTTCTTTCGAACGGAAAGAAGCGCACGATAAACACGCCACTATGGTGTACAAAAATATTCAATAAGCTACCAGAAAATATAAGAAATGTATACAATATTGTGATTTTCAAAAGAAATGTAGCGCTACTGTTAAGAAACTTTAATTGTAAGATACTATTTGAAATAAGTTATATTTGTATAAAATAATAATCTTTGTAATAATCTCATATTGAGATTGTAATATGTAATGTCCTGACGTATTTGATGGCAAGTTAGTATTTATATAATTCACTTAGTTATCTTCTCACACAAAATTTTATATTTTTTGAGTAAGAATTGTATTTTATAAAATAAAATTCGTTATCAATAAAGAAAAAAAAGAAAAATTTGCTTATCTGTTTTTTTCAAGGTAAGATGCGTGATGTCATCCGCGTATGCCAGTTCCTCCACAAAAGTGGTCCCACCAAAGAATGTGATTTTCATCAAAGGCATGATTCAGTATGTCGTCTAAGCTTATTAGAAATAGGAGCGGGGACAGTATGCATTGTGGTCGCTGTGGCGTAGTGGTAATGCGTTGGACTGCTACGCGGAGTGTCCGCGGTTCGAATCTCGGCACAGGCAAAATCAGAAAGTAGAACAAATAATTTTTCTCCACGGCACCACCTCTTGGCAGGCAATGGCAAACCTACAAGAGTAAAAATTGCCTATGAAAAGCTTTTCACTTCGCCGTTCGGATTCGGCATTAAACTGTAGGTCCCTTCCATTCATGTACCAATACAACACGCAGAACATAAGTGGATGCGAAAAGGTCGGCCTAGGCCCTCCATGGGCTGTTGTGCCATTAAAAGTAAAGTAAGCAGTATGCATCCCTCGGTTTGGAGCTCAATGGCCTCAGAGATCAACGATTGTTGTGCATTACGCGGTTTTTAGACCCTTCGTAGTGCGCTTGAATGACCTTAATCAGTTTGAGTGGAATATTTCTCGTCGCCTGCGAATTCCATATATGACTCATTAATTTGTTCAAAGATGATGCGAAGTGTCACTGTATGGATTACAATAGAGGAAGCAAATGGTATGCCGAAAACTCGGGGTCAAGTTTCAAGGCTTCGGCAGATATTTATCGGATTTGAGCTGCTTGTTAGCTAAAACAATTTCATCAAAGGTAAAGGTAATTGTACATGGGATATTTTGGATGACCACTGATTAGCCGAACAGCCACCACCAAAGTGTTATACTTAGGTCATTTCGCATCAGCTTATTTGGGTTGATCTGCCATCTCGACATTTGTGAGTAGCTGAAGGTAAGCAATGCCCCACCTTGGTGGCGTGTGCTATTCGTCAATTTAACAGTTAGCTTTTATTAGATGTTGTAGGGATTTGCCAGGCCATTTCAGTTTGTCATCACGACAACTACGTTTCACATCAGACTATTTTTATTTTAAGATCAAAATATTTTTGTAAACTTAAAAATATGTAGGCACTTACATACATATAAAGCTGGAACCTTACACAATTCTCTTTGTAATGCAACTCAGCATGGATTTACATGTAAAATTTACCAATTTTACAAAAATCATTTATTATAGTAATTCCTAGAATTTTGGGGAAAAAAGAACTAAAACTTCTTTCTCCGTCTCTCGCAACACACGAACAGCAAACATAAATTTCAACAGAGGAAACATATCAATTTCTCTCAGTGCACATCAATTTAGTAAATCTGGCATTTTTCCACCTTTACCACAAATTTACTTCCATCACATATTCAAACATTTCCAATTTGATATTGCAGTATTTTCCCTTATTACTTGTCGTTTTTTTTTTTAGAGAGTTTTTGCTCTCTACTCCATACATACAAACAAATAATGGAAAAACGATATTCTCATATTCATATGTTGACTGCGTACAATTGTGTGGCAGAAAGTCAAGAACGGCAACAACAATAAAACTTGCAGCAGCAACAAGGAACACAATGAAGATGAATTTGCAAGATGAGTAGAGGAGGAGTAGCAAAGAGAGATGAAGGTGGGGATGCTTATATGCATTCTCGTATTTGTACACTTGAGCTAGCAGTTTCTCTGGTTGGCTGTTGCTGTTGCTTCTGCTGCATGCTGCTGAGTGCATGTCAGAATAAAATCTTCTTAAGATTTGCTGGCGCATGGAAAAATGAAAACAATCAGAAAGTTGAAGAAAAGTAGAGAAAATAAAAAGAGAAATTGTGAAAAATTGGGGAAAACTGAAATGATAACGTTGAACGTTGGACGTTTTGTTGGTAATGTGATACCAAATGTAAATTGAGTCGCCAGGAAGAGTCAGAAAGAAAACAAGACCAAATAACAAAACAAGAAAAACAAAACGAAAAGACTCAGAAAAACATTCTCGTACGTAGAGCAAAAAAGCGGGGAGTAATATAGGAAAAATGGCAATAAATTTTGACGATTATAAGTATTTGGTGCCAGCATGATTTGGTTTGCATTGTATGTGTGCGCTTATGAGCAGTGTGCCCTCGCTCTCTTCATGTGCGAGTGAGCGTATGTGAGTTTATGCTTTTGTATGTTGCTGTCGCATTGCGGTTGTAATTTCATCTGAAATTGCATACTGCTATTATTTTTTGCTATTTTTTCCAGTTTGTCTATCTTCAGCTGCTTCACTGGCTGCTATCACTACTGGCGGTATTATATTTTAAGGCTCCTCACCCTTTGTCTCTCTCTCTCTCTCTATCTTTCTCCTTCTACTTTTCTATCTACATATGTTCTGAATTTACAAACTGCATTTATATGCATGTATGTGTTTGTGTATATGTAACACACACAAAATCGGTAACAGCTGAGCCAAAGTATTTTCTGTCCGACATGATGTACAACAAGCGGAAACCGGAAATGTATTCCTTGCACTAATCAGTGTATTAGAGAGAGTATCTAAGTCTGTGTATTTGTACCGGGAACATACATATGTACGTGTATGTCTGTTTGTATATACTGTGGGTTAAAAGGCGGGTGTGCACTGAAAGTAATACTGCATATCCATTTCTACTTCGACTATTATTCCTACTAAAAGCATTTCAGCTCGTCTTTGTTTTTGTATAGTTTTGCAATGTACATTCATAGATGCTTTGCATTCTTCCAAGTATATTTATTTTATCTATATTTTCCCTTATTTATCTTTCTTCACTTTCGCCAAAAATGTTGGCATTGCAATTTAAATTGCAATTGTGAAAAAGTTTTTGAGCAGCAGATATTTTTGAAAATCGCTATTTGTTATTTTCTTGTGTGTGAATGTAAGTAATAAGGATGATTGCTTAGTTAGTGTGAGTGTGAGTGTGTTTGTGTTTATTTCAAGTTTCTTGAAAGCCAGGCATTTCAGTTACTCTACTTGTAAACTTATATGCACGTACTTACATATACTTGAGCATAGATACAAATGTGTGCATGTGCACAGTTTTGGAATTCATTCCATATTGCGATATCCAGCATTTCTATTTCCTTTGTTCAAATCTATCAATCTAGTAGAAGGCAGTAAATTGCCTGCAAAAATCTATTGAGGGGAAAAAATTTTATCTATTGGAAAAGTAAAAACTTAAATTTCTTGATTAATCATAAACAGAAAATTTAGTTCGATTTGAAACGAAGAAAGTAAAAGCAAAATTGTAAATAACTTTGAATGGGATGATACATACTATTAATATTTAGTACCAGAAATTGGATAATAAATATTTGTTCAGGAATTACTTGGAAGTAACAATCACAGCTGGGCTAAAGTAGAAAACTATAAGATTTTCAATGATTCATTCCATTCCAGAGCTGTAAAAGAATGCAATCACTTGACGATATAAGCCTCAAATAATTGAATAAATTATTCGACTCCAGAATAAAAAAAATCTTCACAATCAGCACTATAAGTACTTTGAAAATACTTGCAGAAATACTTACTAGAAGGCAAATGCCGTCACTTGGAGTCAATTGTGATTTGAAGTCAATTGAAGTTTTGAAGTCAATTGGAGCCAAAAGGGATTTGAAGTCAATTGGAGTTACTTGAACTTCATTGCAATCAATTGAGGTTTTGAAGTCAATGTTTTAATGTCAAATTAAGTTATTTGGAGTCAATGGTAATTTGAAATCAATTGCAGTCAATAGGCACTACAATTAAATTGGAATAAATAGGGTTTTTAGTTGAAATCAATTGGAGTCAAAAGGCACTAATTAATTGACTTCAAGTGACTTAAAAACGTCAATCGGCTTTAAGTGACTTCAAGTGACTCCAAACTGACTTCAAAAAACAAGTGACTCGAATTGAAATAAATATAAAGCTGTCATGATTATGAAGTCATAAGATCAGCATTCTCACGACTTCAAAAAATATTGCATTCACCTAACGCCAAAAGAAGAAGTAAATAAGAATGAAATGGTATAGGGGAGAGAACTGGAAATGGACCAGAGAAATGTAATAGTGATGGTAGTTCTGTTTGGAAAGAAAGTGAAATGGGAGTTGTAGAGGGAGTTGGGTAGGGCATTAGGAAAACACTTAGAGAAAGAGTTAGGAAGGCAGAACAGGATGAAATAATAATGAAAATGAAATGAGGAAAGAATGTAGGAATAAGAAGGGACTTGAAAGGGAATGTGTAATAGTGAAGGGAGTAGAGAAGAGTATTGGAAAGACAGTACGGAAGTCAATAAAGAAATGACTGTGAGGAGGTTGTTAGGAAGATAGCTCAGAATAATGTTGGACAGAAAGAAGGAAAGGAAGTGAAGAAGGAAATAAGAATATGCAGGAAATTAAGGGAGTTAGGAAATAAAGAAAATTGACATATGGCTTCCAAGGGGATTGAAAAGGGAGTAGAAGAGGAAATGAGAAAAATTAAGGTTAAGAGAGTAGGGAAGTGAGTATGGAAAGGGAATGGAAAAGGAGTTAAGAAAGATTTAAAGAAGTTAAGAAGGAAGTTGGGAAAGTTAATTGCGAAAAATGGCTTTAGTTTTATATGGTAACGGATTAGGGAACGTATAGAGATATAAATATGAATGAAAAGGACTAGGAAATGGGGTAGAAGGGAGTGAAGAAGAGATCTAGGAAGAGATTGTTAGGAGAGAGGGCATATATGTGGCGTTAGAAGCGGCCAAGGATGTGAATAAAAGATGTTAAAAGAAGAAAATGTATCATTACGAGTATTTGTAGCTTTATTTTCAGAATAATTTTTATCTAAATTTCTCTATTATACAACTAGAGTTTCTGCTAAATAATTTGCTGGTATCAATGTACTGTAAGCCTCTGTGCTTCTGTTCATAGCGATTTTCTTTAGAGTTTGTAGAACAAATTATGTAGTTTTTAAAGGCAACGCAAACGTTTTGCTCTTAACTAAAATGATCCTAAAAAGCGTTGTAAAATAAAAAACAATTAGGAAATGATATAAAATGGTATCAGGATCTGCGTTGAAGCGTGTGCATTATATTGCGAAAGTCAAGGTTCAACAGCGACTGCTACATACTTATTTATGAATCTCGAAAATAAACGTTCGTTTGATTACACAATTACACGGCAAGTGGGGAACGCCTTAAACTTTGAAAAAATATAATATTGAAGAAATGTGAGTGTGTGTTTCATTTATGTTATTCTTACGCTCTTTCACTCTCCCTCTCCCTCCCCCTCTCCCTCCCCCTCAATCCCTCCTTACATATGCCCTCTAACTAAAACAATCAAAGCAATTTAAAACGAATTATTTTCGATTCCCACGTGGCATGGAGTAGCGCGTGGGTAATGAGGTTAACCTGGCAATCAAACTATTACCTATTTTATTTTATTATATTTTATTTTACCTTAGCTGAACAACATATGCACATACGCGTACAATACTTACACATGAGCATACCTAAAGCAGATATTTATATATGTATGTACGTATGTGTGTGTATGTGTTTTTTAACAACAGCTACGAGATGCACGTACAATTTTTATTACGGCCAAAAAAGACTCCATAATCGATGGTTTATTGTGTTACGTGATAGTTTTTTGCAATGTACATAGAGAATAGAGAGCATACATAGGTAACTTACTTTCCGGGCTTCCCAGCACCACTTGCTTGGTCTGCTTTCCTCTGCTGCTACTTTTTTTTCCTGTTTTGGTATAAGTACCACTGCATACACCACTGAGTTGCTGCTACTTTTCCACTACTACTACAAAATTATAGCTAATGTAGAAAATGCTATTTTATTTTTATTCCATATGTGTGTGTGTATGTGTTTTTATACATGTATGTATGTGAGTGTTGGTTGTAAAAATGAAATGAATCTGTTGCATTTCTAAAATTGTAGGAAAAAACAGAAATCAAAAACTAAAATCAGAGAGAGAAAAATAGTAGAAAAACAAAAAGAATAATATCATATTTCGGAAAACTGATTTTTATGTGAAACTTACGGAAACGGAAGCGGATATTGAATACTTAATTTGTAACATATAAATGAGACCAAATCAAATTTGTTCGAATGTGCTTTTGTGGGAATTGGCATAAAATATGCAGTAACCGATTTTGTTTGATAAGAAAAGCAATAGGAATGAATTTTTTTGAAGTCAGAAACATCAAGAAAATTCTTATTTTTAAACTTAATGTTTTATGTGTGAACTATACATTTAAACTTTGTACGCTTTAGACTTACGATGAAATACAATTTTTTTCTCTTGTTTATTCTAACACTCCACAAAAAAAAAAAGAAAAAAGATTCACACACTATTTCCAGCGCATTAAATATTACCTTTCTGTTTCTGTTTTTTTTCAACTACTTACAAAACAGACGACAATTTTCACACGAGCTTTTGTCACTTTCCCCACTTTAACCCACAACATTCCCCTATAATTTTGCAGTTTTTTCGCCTTTTGTAATGTACTTCAAAGTGATTCAACGCTATGCGTTAGTACTTATTTGTGTTAGAGAATGTGCCCTATACTTCCCGTGAGCTCTTCGTTCGTTAACTACTTGAAAGTGCCTGAGGGATTGCAACATCACCATTGGTGCAACTCTGCAACAAAAAACAGTTCTACAAAATCATCATCAACAAACAATGATAGTAGTAAAAAAAAAAAAAAAAAAAAATTATGTTGTAAAAACAGCATAGCGCTAACATCCGCTTTTGGAATTTTCGCGTATTTATATTTTGAAGTTCATGTATGTATGTAAGAGTAAACAAACAATAGATGCGCCATTTTGCTTTAGTTACTTCCGGTTTGAAAACAATATATTAAAAAACATGCAATATTAAAATAAAAAAAAAAAGTTAGCTTAGTTCTGGGGAAAAAAAGTTAAGAGTATTAAATTTTCTCTTACTTTGTTAGGAAACCAAGGATTTGTGTGGTATTGAAGAAATTTTCATTGGAAAATCAAGCCCGACCGGCGGCCGGCCGGATTGGTGGCGAAGTGCTCCTTATTGTTCCATTATAGGAGAACCATGAGTACCCAAGTTACTTTATTTGCTTTTTTCAAATAAGCCGGTCAATGAAAGGTAGATAAAAGGGACGAGGAAAGAAGAAGAAGCATCAGGAAGCTAATTCTATAAACCATCAGTACAACAGAGAACCAAATTATCGCAGTAATGCTTGTGGACGTGGAATGCTCGAGCTCTGTTTGAAATTGGAATAAAGAACTGAATTTCTTTGGCAATGCCCTGATATTTTGGTAATCCCCAAGCGGTTTTAAATATTAAAAATCTCGATAGAAACTTTTAATATCTCACATGCATTTTGGCTATTTTGAATGCGGGGAATTCTGAAATTCTGAAATGAAATATTTATTAACAGACTTAAATTTTTATCAAGTCTGAGTGTAGATGTTCAAAGAATCTATATACTGACAAATTTTGAGAATAAAAATACATTGTATTTCTAATAAGGCACTTGAATTTTGGCGATATTTTATCAACTGTTGATGTCCAGAAATGCCTCTAAATATTTTTAGGAAGGGTTTTCGGTCCAACTCCTAGTTGAACTTTGGCTCCCATTGATTCCTCAAAGGAACGGATATATACTTAGTGAGCAATTGGAATTTATGCATCTGGAGTGAAATTTTCGATGATTCCCATGTAAAGAATATCAAAAAATGTTTGGAAATCGCACGAACGGTGGCTTTCAAAGCAGCAATCCTCTTTGGATTATCCCTATAGGCAAGATATCTTGGAATCACATGATCTTGGAAGCCAATTGACTATACCAAAACTTGAGATTAACTGCTCACCAAATTCGCCTCTCAATTGATGCATGGTTTCACGTGCAGTGTGGCACCGTCCTGTTGGAACCACATGTTGGCCGAGTCCAATTTTTACATTTTCGGCAAAAAAGTTTGTTTTCGTCGAAGTGTACCATTCTCCATTGACCGTAACGTTGAGGCCTTCATCGTCTTTGAAGAAGTACGGCCCAATGATGCCGCCTTCTCATAAGCCGCACCAAACAGTGCATTTTTCGGGATGCATTGGTAGCTGCTGAATGGCTCTGGCTGGTCTTCACTCCAAATACGGTAATTCTGCTTATTCACAAATCCATTGAGCCAAAAATGAACATCGTCGCTGAAGACACTTTTGCTATAACACACATTTTTCACAGAGCACGAATTTTAATAATAAATTTCAATAATTTGCAAACGTTGTTCAGGAGTAAGTCTATTCATTATGAAATGGCAAACTAAACTAAGCATAAATCAAGTGACAACTGTCAAGAAGACCAGCTACGAAAAAACTATTGCCAGATTGAAAACCACACTTCTAGAAAAAACACCCTTTAGTATACTTATAACCCTAATTGTTCCGAAAGATTTGGCAGGTGGTGGTGGTGACGGGCCAAACGTATCGAAGAAAAATATGTGGGGATAATAAAATCAAATCTAAAGACAAGGATCTCTGCTCATAAATCTGATATAAGATTACGTAACTAAAATGATCAAAATACAGCTCTAACAGCACATTGTAGGCCTGCCGATCACACTCAAGATTTTTACAATGTGGACTTGATACAACAAGAGAGCAACTACATATAACGGTACATTTTAGAGATCTTACATATGATTAACACACCAAAAGAAGTGAAAATGAAAATCAAAACTGTTACTGACAACTGCGCTTATATCTACAGACAGTTGGGGGCGAGAAAAAGGAGATAAATATTATATATATATTATTTCTTGATAGCTGCGTTTTATGGGCCACTCACAACACTTATGTATAATAAGTAGCATGGAAAAGCAACAACAAATTTCGCAAAATTAACATCTATAATTATAGCTGCTATATTATAGCTATTCTGTTGCTTAACATCTGGTTTTCACAAAAACTCTACGTTGAACTGTCAATATCGAAAAAAAGAACAGTTTGACATATAAAAATGTTGAACAGCGAAAATAAGTAAATAAAAATTGAAATAAAAAATAAAAAAGGCATTTGTTTTCTATTAAATAACAAAATTTACACAAAATAAATAACAAAATTTACACAAAATCTCAAATGTAAATAGGTTAATTTAAAGAGATCAGCTGTTATTAGGGATGCGCTAATTGTATTTATTTCCAACAGCTTATCATTAATTTTTTTTTTAAATCAATAGCATTTTATAGTCTAATACTTTTTGGACTAATTATTGATTTGTCTTCTTATTGTTAAATATTCTTATGAATACTAAAAACCAAAAACAATTCTGACGATTAACCGCAATAATTGGCAATCATTTCTATTGATAACGACATTTCTTACAATGTATCACGTCCATCTCCATTGTGAATAACTATACATAAAAGAAGGGACTTAACAACTTTGTAGTTTTATTGGCAAGTTGGTTTATGTTAAATAAGATGGCCAGCAAGAGATATTTTCTTAACATTAATGTAAGTTGTAAGTTATTACTTGCTTTTCTTAAATATTGAATGTTTGTTTCACATAAGTTAAATATATTTTATTGTTATAGTGCCCTGAAGATGACTTCTAATAAAAGTCGAAATATTGATAAAATAAATAAATAGTTTTTATGAAAATTAATAATTAAATCCCAAAATTATATTAATTAAATGTATACCATATAATAAGAATGTGATATTATTTGCGTTGCTTCTAATTAGGCTTCTAAAAACCGTAATAGATAAACAAAATAAATAAAATAATTAAAACGTTTATTTGAAAACTTTAAATTCTTGGCCAAGAGCTCATTAAAAATTCATGTATTACAAATCCAAAGGGCGATAAATATTTAATAAACTTTTTTAATAAAACAACACTGAAAATATTATTGTTTCAAAATATTTTTTCTTTTCCTGTAAAATTTTAAAAATGTGTGTTAGGGTGTTAATAAATTAAATATATCGTTTATGAGTTTAATACATAGCTTTTGAATTTCAAACAAATTAATGTTAAGGAATGTTAAGGAACATTTTTGCATTCGGTTGCAACATACTCAGCCCTGCAACCTACCCAAGTATATTTACTGGAACACTTTAATCTACTACATAAGTACATAGGTACATGGATCTGAAATTTTTTTTATAAATATATTCACGTTTAATACATAAAGGAAATACTTACATATATGTACTATTTCAATACAAGCCAAATGCTTCAAGTGCATCTCTAATTGAATAGAAAAGTTTGCAGTTATATTTCAAACTTCTCACAGCTGCTGCCCCTGCTACTGCTGCTGCTGCTTGTCAAGTAATTTTTTCAAACATTTTTTATAAGATTTCACACTTTTCTATTCGCCAAAAGCTGCTACCAGTCTTGCCTGCTGTTGTTGCTGTTGCCTGCTGCTGCCAACCAGAGCATTTCTCTCTGCTCTGCTATTTTATAAGTTAGAAATGCGCATACATTAGATACGCATTTAGATTTTTCATTTAAAATGCGAAATTCATTTATGTTGACGGGTTTCATTTTTCATTCGGTGTAGGTGGAGTAGAGTAGTTTGCACTACTTTACTATTTCGTAGTGAATACAATAGGAAAAGTAGTCGCTGAGAACTCGTATGATTGCCGTTTGCTTTATTTCTATTTTTATTTTATACTCTGGAATATTTAACTTACTTTTACTTACGAACATTGGACACACACACAAACATACATATGCATGTATGTATCAATGTAGGTGTTTAAACACCCACAGGGTATGTGATATATATTATATATAAATGCAAAAGATTTTACATGCGTTTGTTTTGTTGTTGGAGTAGTTCGAATTCTAGTATAGCCACTTTCAACTTCTTTGCTATACCTAGCCATTCCATTCCTCCGTACATTACACTTGCCGCTTAAACTTTACTGAAATATTTTGTATGGAATTGCACTTAAACATACACAACAACTGTACATAATATAAGTATGTATTTTTGAGTATGTACATATATGAGAGTGCATTATGCCAAGGTGATGTTGCTCACAGCTGTGCTGCTGTTGCGCTTGAACAGTTTGAAATTTCAACTGACTGCGTTACATTGCGTTAATGTTGCAAACTGTCAGTGTCAGATTGGTTTCTTCCATCAACTACACACTATTTCTACAGCATTATGACGAATAGTTTTTCGAGTTTGTTGTCGACATACATCTCAGGATCTTGGCAGCTGGCATGACGGCTGCGACGGTCTGGGAACAAAATAAGACAAAGACTTTTGCAAAGAGCATTGCAGCAAGCTTACTTCTAGTATAATGGCTTATCAGCTCGTCTGGCTTAAAATATTGAGGCAAATTGTGCAAGTGGAAAGACAGACAGAAAGTAAGAGAAGAAAATGCAATAAAATTAATGATTCTAACTCGGACATGAAGCATTTTCAAATCTATATGACGTTGACCGACAAAATCGAGATATTGCGATTTGAAAAGAAGGAATCGTTTGGATTTCGTAAACCGACATCAAATTCTAAAAGATCTTGGTCAGATTGTGATACTTTTATTTAATTGAATTATTACTTTCTACCACTTATAGTTTATTGGTAAACAGTCGTTGAATTTTACTCACCCTTTGTATGCCCTAAATTACTGCACTAGGCAATACTATGGCTAGCACTTAGACGACTTTACTAAAAGAAATTCAGACATTTTCTTTCTATTAGAAATCACTCAATATGGGCAAAATCATGGTGATTTCTACACTTACGCTGCCGCTTAGATCCGAAACTTTTTCTTTCTCAAAAATCACAAAGATTCATGTACTGAAACAAAGTCATCTGCTTTCTCACTTTGAAGGTAGTCACAGCATATGCAGTAAGTATGATCACGCTACTAGTAACCAATTGCAAACGGTCCACACAAAACCTTTCTACTCACCTTTTATTCCTAGATTCTTTACAAAAAAAAAAAAAAAAATTAAAAAATTAAAATAAAATAAAAAACACTGCGAATATATTTGATTTTTTAACATTTTTCATTTATTATGATCACTTGTCCTGTTCTTGTGTCTTTTTTTATTTTCTGTTTTATTTAATTTTATTAGTTTTTTTGTTTTGGTTTTATCCTTAAGTTTTCTACAAATACTTTCTAGTTTTACTTCTTTTTAATTAGTACGTAATTTTTATGTCTAATGTATGTTTGTATGCACGAATGTATATGTGTGTGAGTGTATGTGAATTTATAAATGCGTTAGGTAATATGAGAGTGTGTGTAAACGAGATAATTGTTCTCATTTGATTTCAGCTACGATTTATGGTACAAAACAATTTCAAAATTATTTTGTTGCTAATTGGTAAATGTCAAAATGGCTAAAAAGTACATAATTTTGTTTTCTTAATGATGATGATGATATTCCTATATTTATTTTTTTTCTTTTCAACTTAAGTAATAAAATTAACTGTATGTATTGAAAATATTTGATGTTTTAACATTTTCCTTTATTCTTTATTTTCAATTATAATTTTTTAATCATTGTTATTATTGCTAATATTAAGTATGAGTAAATTGTTTGGTATTTCCTTATAACTTTGATTTTTTGATAGATGCGAAAAAAAGTTTTTATTTGGTTTTGTTTTGCTATTCTAATATTTACAAATGCTTTTTATTTAATTTAGTTTAATTTGGTTTTGTTTAAGCTGTAAGGAGACATCTGTTTTATGTACAATTTTTGATTTTTCTAATTATTATAAGGTAAGTTGCTGTCATTTGGTTTGGCATTTACTACAGTGGCACTTCCATAGGCCCAATTTGCAGTACACGGAGAAATTGTTAAGTGTTTTATAGCCCTTTTCTAAATTTATCACGCCTTTGCTGTTATCAAGGAGATTATGAAAATTCAAAAGATTTCTATTGCAGGCAAGCCGAATCAGTTGTCAAAGTTTCTAATTTTAGAATTGATTTTAGTACTCCTCAGAAATGGATAAATTTTTTGAAAAATTTAATAAGAATTGCGTTAAGATTCAATAATGAAGTTCTTGCAATAATTAAAAGATGATATTTATACCAAATTTTTGATTAATCTAAAAAAATTATAACAGTTAAATAACGATGTAAAAAGCATAGACCTGTTCTCAAAAACTTAAAAAAATTAATTGGCAATTGTGATTGTTTAAGCCTCTTGGGAATTATTTTTTTTAAAAGAACTAAATATTTTATATTAAATGTTCCTGTTCTTAGCTAGTCATAGACTATTTTATATACTGTTAGTATCACGGTGTTATATTTGTCCATTCATGTACAAATATAACACGCACAACATGCGTGGATGCGAAAAGTTCGGCCTAGGTCCTCCATGGGCTGTTGTGCCATTAAAAGTAAGTAAAGTAAGTATCACGGGAAGTATTTTATTTATTTGTCTTTATTTTTAACCCAAACATTTTGAAGTTTGATTGCTTCCAGCGGCTGTAATACACATCGCAGCTCATAGCCGAAGCATTATTATGAAAGTCTTGGGAGTTCACTTCTGACTACTGACTACTGTTCTGGTTGTTTAATTCAGAAATGAGTAAATGGGATATTAGAACACAAGGTATTTGTATTTAAATTTAATAACATTAATTTATTGTAATGAAAAATCTGAACTTTTAAATGGACAACAAATAGTGGAAGAACCCAACCGACCGGTGTGAAATTGTTCTAGAGAAGAACTAAGGAATAGAAAAAGGAAGCAAAATATAGAACAAAAATAAATAAGGATAGAGAAAATAAATAGAAAAGAAAAGGTGCATTTGGATGGCTTAAACACTGATGGTTATTATACCAGTTTTGATGACGGTTGTCTAGAAGCCTGCTGGGGAACTAGAGTGCTAGTTAAATAGAAAATACTTATTTGATTACTTTTTCTACAAAGTTCACCGTATTTATACCCTACACACTCTGTGTACAAGATATGTATATTTGATTTATTCGGGTAACAGTTCCTTGTATCGTCAACAAATAGGCGTCTTAGGTATAAACTTCTACATAAATGATCAGCATGCATAGCAAAGTTGAAATAGCTATGTCCGTTTGTCAACCAAACTTGGTAAACACATTTATCAAATTGAGGACTAAGTTGAGTTCTGAAATGGGTAATTTTGATTGGGTGTACATGATAGCTCGAAGACAAATGCAATTTGCAAAAATTGATATTAAAGGAATCACTGCATCAAATTAATCCAAACTCGGTATATTTCATTGAAATATCTTTTAAAATAAATTCTGTAAAAATGATCAATATTTGAAAGAAGATATCCCAAATAAATGAAATATGTAATACAAAAGAAACAGAGAAGAAAATGAAACCAAATTTCGTCCAAAATAACTTTTAGAAAAATTATCATTATAGGGTACCACGCCTACCACGCTATACAAGTGAAATCTTCAAAGGACAATAGAGAAGAAAATATTAATAAAAAAAAGTATAAAAAAATTTAGAATGATTATGAGTGATGGTAAAAGTAAAAATATTTCGTGTAAAAACTATAAAAATTTAACATACAAAAAAGGTGTTTTTTTTTTTTTAGTGGGTGCGTAGGGCATATAAATTGCGGCTGCCCCCAAACTAAGTTTTCAGCACTTTTTTTTATAAATTTGCATTTATTTATTTCTTTTGGAGGTACATAACTCATCAATGTAATTGGCTGCTACTGTTACGCTTAACACAAGTTACTTGACGGATTAAAATTTGTCATGATGCTGTTTCATTTAAGTCTTCATTTTCTTCACACATAAGTATCTCTCATGAAAAAGCTCCAGAATATTACTCAAAAAATGGTGTGACACGGTTTACACTTGTCGTAGGTCAAGTCAAGCAGAGTAAAACTGCCGGAATCAGGGTCGATAAACCCATTTTTGATAGGTTTAAGCATATACTTACTTACTTTTAATGGTACAACAGCCCATGGAGGGCCTAGGCCTAACTTTTCGCATCCACTCATGTTGTGCGTGTTATATATGTACATGAATGGAAGAGACCTACAGTTTAATGCCGAATCCGAACGGCGAAGTGAAAAGCTTTTCATAGAAATTTTTACTCTTGTATGTTTGTCAATGCCTGCCAAGAGGCAGGCATTCTACTTTTTGATTTTACCTGTGCCGAGATTCGAACCCCGGACACTCTGCGTAGCAATCCAACGCATTACCACTACGCCACGGCTATCTAACTCCAATATTCCTTAAGATATGTTAATATTTTATATATGGATGTAAGCCCCCTTTTTAATCACAAATCGGATCAATAAGAATAAAGTTCAAAATTCTGAGGAAGCAGTTTTTCTCTGCTTGACTATACCAAGAATTTGAGCTATAAGTAACTCGAGGAAAGTATATTTTCACTATCACACAGTGATATTTGTAGATTTCAAAATCAAAGTGTTGAAATTATACGTCAATAACTGCGTTACAGTAATCCCACATGCTTAATATATCGTCGTCACCGGGGTAAAAGCTACTATCTCTTTTTGATGTACAATTTTCAAGTTACGGCAGTCAAAGATCTTTTTTTTTATTTTCATTTCTAATTGCTTTCATTGAGTGATCGCTGTGGCTTAGTGGTAGTGCGTTGGACTATTACGCAGAGTGTCTGGGGTTCGAATCTCGGCACACACAGGCAAAAATACCTAAATAAAAAAATAAAACTATTTTTTCTACACAGCACCACTTCTTAGCAGGCAAGAGTAACTACAAGAGTAAAAATTGCCTATGACAAGCTATTTACCTCGCCGTTCGGATTCGGCATAAAACTGTAGGTCCTTCCATTCATGTACAGATATAACACCCACAATGTGAGTGGATGAGAGAAGCTTAGCCTAGGCGCTCCATGGGCAGTTGTGCCATTAAAAGAGGAAGCAGAATTGCTTTCACTTATTACTTGAATATTTCATCTAGAAATTATTCGATTTAGTCGATAAAATTTACTGGAGACTACTGCAAGATATTGGATGTATATTCGCTATATATAATATTCTTGTGTAATATAATATTTGATGCCATTCATTGGCGCTTTGTCAGTAGTCTGCTTTAAAATCTTTAAAGCATCAGCTTTTTTCTACAGAAATTAACTATCACTGTTGTTCTGGACATAATCTCTTTTAACTAACTAGCGATCCCATATCATATCAATTAACTTCATCATATTAACTAACTTAAAATCAGCCAGGTGAGATTTATTCTACCATTTGAATCTTTCATAACAGAGGAGAGCTTTGCTTTAAACTATTTTAGAAGTCATTATTATTGCAATTTCCGTAATATTCTATGCAATAAGATTTAAGTCCCAGAGTTGTTGCATAAAGAATAAGGTTTTGGCTTCAAAAGCCAAATCTTTTTTATTCTTCAACCTCTTTTTCTTCGATCTATCTCCGTTCCCGCGCCATTGACTGCCACCAAGCGACCTCATCGGCCGTCAACTCCGCCAACTCATGGCAGGCAAATTCGGATAGCATAGAGTCCGAGGTCATCTGGAAATCATCTGTTTTGATCACTTATCAGTAATTCCTAATGTAGCGGTGAAAAAAAGATTACTATCAATAATTACATAATTTCAAACTTTTAACTCAATTTACTCGAAATGGAAATTTTGCATATACGGCAATTCTCAGGCGACAAATTGTGATTTTTGAATAAGATTTTATTAAAGATATTCTAATACTTATCATCATTGTCTTTCTGATATCTTCCATGCGCTCGAATTTAGCCTCAATGTTTTTCAGTTATTTCAATCACTTTGACAACTAGCTGCTAAATGGTCTCAGATATTCGGATGAGATATGGGCTCTTGTATAACTGCAGTTACACTGAGAGATATCACTCTCAACGACATTTGACTGACATTTCACTGAGTGCTTAAAGCTACATACAGCGTCTTCTGATTGAGATTACTTAGTTCAGTCACAGTGATTTTTGACTAAGAGCTTAAGTGTTGTTTATACTATTGTTAGCAATATTTAAGTGTAAGTATATGTAATATATTTATACTTGACTCGTATTTGTTAAATGCTAAATATGGTTTTTGTTTTTTAAATACGGTCGGTTACATGATTTCGACAATACTTCATATTTACAACTTTAATTTCTTACTCATACATACACACACGCACACGCACATCAGCTTTTATGTATGTGTATATATGTGTATTAGAAATAAATATATATCTACATAATACATAATAATAATGTTTTCCTCTTTCATTAATAACAATTTCCAATAAAATCAGAATTTATTTACCTAAGTAGCATAATAAGAATACAATAACATCATGTTTTCAATTGTGTTTTCATATTTTATTGTAATTAAAAATGTTGTTTTTTTTTATTTTTATTTTGATTAAAATTCATTTGAGTTATGATATTTTCCTTTTTTTGTTTGGTTTTTATTTTGCAGAGCGTACTAAAAATATTTAATATTATTACTAAATTATTCATACACTGAATGAGAATTTATGCACAAAAAATTAGTTTAACTTTGGAAGTTTTTTACATATAATATATTTAAAACGAATTACACCAGTATGTATCGACGTTTTCTAAGCCCGTTTCATGTAAATGTGTGGGTGTGTGTGTGTATGTGTGCATGTGTGTGTGTGTGTGTATGTGTTAATCACCCTGTAAGCTGTGTATCCCGAACCAACCCCAACTACCCCCATATTTACACTTGAGTGCCGTAATACTACAGCGACACAAACTCCGTGCCTCCGCCGCCGCCTGTATCTCCACAGCTGCTGTTGCTATTCGCTAACGTTTGTTGCTGATGCTGCAGCTGCTGTTGGTGATGCGCACAGTCTTGCTGCTGCTGCTGTTGCTGCTTGCCGACCTTCGCAACTGTTGTCATTTTGGCATGTAGATTAGCATTTGCTGCGGCCGCCTCAATGAAATGCGTTTCATTCTCCAGCAGCTCTTCATCTGGCAGTGAGAGTGTTGAATTGCCACTGGCGGTAATGCGTCGGCCCATATTGTCATATTTTAGGCAGCCACCTCCACTGGTGGCCGTGCCACTACCCTTGCATAGCGGACGCATCGGTGTGGCATCTATGGGTGGTGTGCTGCAGGCAGAGGGCGGTGGTGGTGTAGCGAGCGCATTGAGGCAAAGCGCGCACGATTTGGTGGCAACAGCAGCAGCAGCAGCAGCCTGCTGCTGGCTGTGATGGCAAGTAGCAGCAGTCGCTGCTGCCGGTGGAGGCGGTGGTGGTGGTAAACCTACCACATTGTTAGCATGATGTAGTTGCTGCTGTTGTTGCTGCTGCTGCTGCTGTTGTTGATACTCTTGATATCCCTGACTGTAGCTTGTATCGAGGTTATGGTATGAGACAATTTCATCGTGTGGATAGAGATTTGTCTGCTGCAATTGTTGTTGTTGTTGTTGTTGGTGCTGCGGCTGATGATGATGTTGCAGCGAGTTTTGATGTTGCAATGATGAGTCCTTTTTCAGTATGCCACGCCGTTGATTATTGCGTGGCAACGTGGCAAACGATGAAACATTTACAGCTGCCGTAGTTGTTGTTGATGTTGTTGTAGAAGGTGGCGGCAGTATGGCAGCATTCGCTGTGCTACTAGGCACCATATTGGACCCTGTTGTACCACCACCGCCACTTTGCATCGCATTATCCTGAAATCGCTTTGGTATGTTTAGCAAATCAGGATACATATTTAAATCCGCACCATCGAGCATATCTTGTGTTACCGAAACACTAATGAAAATATTGCCGTATGCAGGATTGGGCACAATGTTCGAGCAGAACTCGGGGGGCGGCGGAAAGACACCAACGTTCAGCGGGAACTCCTCCGGTATTTGATTGGGATGCGTCGACGACACTGCAGTTGCCATTGATGTGGGTATGCCAAGCACACTACACGAGCCATCTGCCACTGCCATGAGCTGCTGCTGACGATTCGACATTAGCGTGTTGTTGTTGCCGCAACCCCCTCCACCACCTCCACCCGCTGAACCATTACTATTCATACTTGCCAGGTGCGCGTGATGTTGCTGCAGTTGCTGTTGCTGATGATGGGTCAACTGATGGCCCATGATCATGCCATTATGTCCGCCATGGCCGGAACGATGGTGGTCTCCGACGGCATGTATCTCGATCGGCTCAAAACCGATCACCGATTCAGTTTTACTCATGGCAGTGGTGTTGTTATCGATGCCGCAGCTATCTCCGCGATCATTGGTCGTCGTCGTTATGCTCAAGTCTAACAATTTCTTCTCCTGATCGTTAAAGCTAACGCTCGGCTTCACCCCCGATTTATTCGGATGTCGGCGCTGGCGTGTGGTGCGTTTGCACAAACACACCACGAACGCTATCAGTATCAGAAAGAAGACAGTACCGAATGTGCCCATTATTAAGCCGAAATACCAAAACGTCTCCGGTGTTTTTACGAGCACGTGCTGCACAATCTCCGTCAAGTAGATGCTGATATTTTGTGATGCTGCACCGACAACATTCGCGCCCGTGCATGCATAAGTGCCCGCATCCAGACTGGTCATATTGAACACAGTCAAATTGCTCCACAGCTTATCCGATGCTACATTCTCCGCATCGAAGAGCACATTATCGTTGTCCAGTATTTTGCCGTTCAACTCCCAAGACACTTCGGGCAGGGGATCGCCGTAAACCAAACAGCTGAAAGTGGTGTTGCTACCAATATCAATATTCTGAACATCTTCGTTATTGAAGATATCCACTTTGGGCGTACAACCGAATTGCTCTTCACTAACTTGCTCCCACGGCTTGTCCTTGTGCGCCGGCGGCCCTTTACACAACAAGCTGATACTATTCAATTTACTTTTCACGTACCACGTACGAAACTTGCGCAGCTTACAATTGCACTGCCATGGATTCTCATCGAGCACGAGGGTCTTTAGATTTGTCATATGCTGAAATACATATTCACTTAAGCTCTCCAATAGATTATTTTTCAAGTACAGAAACTCCAATAGATTTAAGTTCGCCAGCGCCATTGGATCCACATATGAGATCAGGCAGTCGTGCAAATCCAAAGTTCTCAGATGAGGCAATATTGGAAATTGATACGCTGCCAATTTCTTCAGTGGATTGCCATTCAAATACAATATACGCAAACGATCATTGCCCATGAATGTGTCTTTGTCTATCATTTCGATTTTATTATCTGACAAATCGATTTCAACTAAAATCTTCAGATTTCGGAATGTCTCTTTGTGTATGTACTGCACATCGGACTTTTTCAAATAGATACGCTGCAGATTTAGCAGTCCCAAATTGGTGAACTCTTCACGATTCAAATATGGTATGTGGTTGTCATTGAGCACTAACACTTGCAGCTCGGTGCTGAGCGTGGTCGGTATGGCAGTGAGCTGCAGCGAGCTACATATTGCTGATTTCTTACCATTCGTCCATTTGCAGGTACAATTGGAGGCACAACTCGCCGACCAATCATCACCTGCGGCATGAGGCAATTGGATTACCAACATCAATATTAGATTCAGGGAAAGTGAAACTGTAAGAAAAAGAGGAAGGAAAATATTATAAGGCAATAATGTACATATGGATTTTTAAAATAAAATCTTTCTACAACTAAAAATTAGTGCAACAAGAGAAAAAAGGAAGGATAAACCTTAACAAGAGCCTAACTGTCATGATGCGATAAACTTTTGTGAGTAGGATCGATTTTAAAAATAGTTCAATAATAAAATTTTGCTTTGGAAAAGGATAAATCTGTTTATTATGTCGTAGCAATTTGCCAATAAGATGATATACTATATATGTAGTAAAGCTAAGTAGTTCTATTATGAATGAATGTTCAGAGTATAAGTTTCGCTCAATGAACTGGTGGAGCATCATCAAAAACACTCATCAATAGAAGCATAAAGGGATAGCTTTCCTTTGAAGGGAAGTTGCGAGCGGAGAAAGATTTCACAATATCCTGGTCTTTTGTGCAGTGCGGTCATATAATTTAAAAATAGGATACATAGAAGGTAGTCGAAAGGATTACTATGTTTAAGATCTATGAATGGATCTGCACTGCGCATGATTCTGCAATGAGGAAAAAGAAGCAAATACTTCAATTTTTTCACTGGTCAAATTACGTCAAATGCCTGACCTAACTGATCTAAGCTGTTTAAAGTTTTTTTCTTCTGATTTTGCATTAGAATATCAAATGCAGACATCTCTGGTCGATTGGTCCTCTCACCTTGTTCTATCAAATATAAATTGGAATGCCAGATAGAAAACCAATTTGGCGCAGTTCCATTTACATAAATGAAATAGAACTAAATTTTGAAACATCGTTAAATTCGATTCTGTATATTGCAAAATTTTACCCCCACTAATGTTAAACGCAGTCTTGTTGTATTGTATATCATTAAAAATGAACAAGAAGTACATTTTGACATGCATTTCTGGCAAACAGTAATATTGGAAAATTGTAAAAATATAAAAATGAATAGTGAAACTTACCTGACAGGCAAATTGCAATGCAATTCCTTTTCATATTGATAACATTCGAATGAATTCAATGTTCGTTCAAGCAAAAATATGGCAACACATAATTTTTACACAGACACACACATGCACATAAACGAACGCAGCAGGTGCCACAACCAGCAACAACAAAAATAAATAAATAAATAAAACAGTGAAGAAATTTGCAGAGTGTTGTACAGTGCTGCTAACACCTTATGGCAACAGATGTTGCTGCACTTGAATGCACTGCCTTTGCTGTTGTTGCTACTATTAACACGGCTGCTGCAATTGTGTTACAATGTTGCAAAAATGTCTTGAATTTCCGTTACTCTTATATATAATAATAATAAGCGCACTGAAGTGTGTGTGTTTGTGCGCGACTGTCAGTCGTGTAACTGTCAGTCACTCTCGTTTTCTAGGTGAATGGTGAACGTTCAACGGTGAACGATGATGGTGATGTCGATTATGTTGCTATAAATGGTGCTGTTACCGTTGCTGTTACTAATAGCGAAAGTGTGTAATGTTGACGGCAATGATGCTGCTGTAGCATCAGCAAACTATTATTTTTATAGTATAATGGCAACAGTTGCACTCAAAGTTGTCGCAATTTCACCTATGACAATTTTTGGTATTATTATTATTGTTGTTGTTGTTGTTATCGATGTGTAAAGCACGTGGTTGTGGTAGAACTTTTTACGCTTGTCGTTGTTGTTGTTACAGTTGCTGGTAACAATTGATGAAATTTTGTAGCACACTCTGACAGCGATATTGCAATATCACCATTACTGTTGTTGTTGCTGCTGGTATTTCTGCTTCTATTGCTGTTGCTGCTGCTGCTGCTGCTGCTGCTTGAACACTTTTATTTATTTGAATGCAATTCGTTTTTCACTTGCTGGTTGTTTTTTCCCCCCCACCCCCGTTTACACCGATAACCATTTATAGAAAGAGAAGTTGTGCGTGCGTGTGTTTGTGTGTGCGTACTGGGTGCATGCACATACACGTCTGTGTGTGTGTGTGTGTGCTTTGCAAGCATTATTGCCACAGCTACATGCGGCGTAACATCACCTTTGCACACATTGATATTGCAACACGTTTCACTACTTTTGTTTGTGCAATCGCGTAACTCAATTCGCTTTTCGTTTATTTCGGAATTCGAATATTTTTCGGTTTCTTCTCTCTTTCAATTTCACTTTCAACACACGCACAGGGTGCGTCAACTGCTGTTGGCTTCAATTGATGCGACAATCGCTGCTGCCGCCGCTATTGTTACTAAGCTGCACAACGTGTACCCTCTCCCCGTGTACGTTTGGCCGATGTGCGTGTGAGTGTGTGTGTGTGTGAGCGCGCGCGTAGTGCTGCTGCTGGTGTTCGACCTTGTGTGTGTCCTGCCAGTATCTGTAATGAAAAATGTGTGCGAAATGAATAAATATAACGAAAAAAAAGTTTAAGTTTATTGGAACAAAGTAATAATATTTATTTCGCAATATAGTCTCTAATAACAATGATGGAAACATTTTCAGTCTGTTTTTTTCTTTATCGTTACTATTTAATCATATTTTGCAACTGCAACAGTTTCTAGCAGCAGTAGGGAAAATGTTTAAAATTAATATCTAATATTTTAAAACTCAAACAATGCGAAGCAATTGATGAAAGTACGAACATGAGACTCTGACCCACTGACTCCCACTGATAGACACTGGATTTTATTATTGACTCCTTCCGTGCTATTATCAGTACAACAGTGGTAGCTCAGTCTCATTGGCTTTGGCTTTTCTGTGATTGTATCGGATTTGTTTGCATTGCATAAAATCTGCCATACAGCAAAACTATTTAATTCATTTTCCCACCCTACTCTCAAATAAATTTATTCAGCTAAAAGTATACGCACACATTTTTGTTTAGCCCCAGTTGGAAAACATGTTAGTAGTTGATGATTGAATCGTTAGTTATGTCAGCGACAACAAGCAACTTCTGGGTCAATGGTCATGGTTGAATTTGTGGATTATTTTTGGATTTGACTTCTACAGGTTACATACATAAGACAAAATTTTTTTTCACGCAAAGGTGCAAAAAAAAAGCTTGGTCTGCGATGCTCCTCCAACACAAAAAGGACTTTCCTTCGGTATGTTATATGAAGTTGTCATCATATACAAGAATGCGATTATTCTTAGTGAATGGTCACAAAACCCGACAAAGAGTATTTGCGAAAAAAAATCACTTCGGGAAGTTATTGGGGTCACTAAGGATGTCCAATCTATAATTTCCCCTTTTTACGAACGAATCCCAACGGACCCTCCTCCCGCCCATTGAATTCTTATATTGAATTTTTATATTAAAATTCATTCTCATATCAGGAGAATCTTAATTGCCTTAAAAATTTGTTATCAAAAGGTCGATTGTGTAAAGGAAACCTACAGAGGCAAGCAAAAGGAATAAATATTTTTGTGTGTAAATTGGGGCTAAATAAGATGAAAATACTGCTATGTGTATATTTACTTATTAAAACAAAATAGTGCGAAATTCTACCATTATAACAAGTTTTCTGACAGTAATTGTAGAGTAAGTATTCGATTCGCTATAAAATATAAGTTGGCTCGTGGAACGAACCATCACTTCAAACAGGAGTATTCAATTCACCCAAGCGTATATGTGAAGCAATTCATTGGTAAAAGAAACTGCTGATAAACTCTTAGTATAAGCAATTTTGTACTCTCATCTTCCCATTTTCGTCTCTGCTCAAGAATTGAGTACAAAGTACTGCGCTCAAATAAGAACTATTTTTCTGCCTTTTCGGAAATTTGTAATAAAACTAATCGCTTCTACTATAAAAATGTTGTTTGGCTAAAACAAAGGTGAATCCAATTTTTTATTTGTTATTTTTCTATTAACCGTGGAAAGGAAAACGCACAGTTGCATTTGTCTGCCATTTATTGTCTAGTCTGCTTCTGGACTGAATAGTAACATTATTCTGACAAGTAGCAAACATTTTCAGCTGGGTTACTTAAAAACAGGGATGTGAACCTACTTATATAATTTTGCAGTAGGATTCGATTCAGCGGTTCACGGTCACGTTCCCAGTTTTGCTGCACCTTCCAACCGTTGAAGGTGCCATTGAAAATCAAAAATGTTTTGAACCAAACCATTAATTCGAACAAAACTGGTTTGGTTTGGTTCAAGTGAAAAGAAAAAAATCAAAAACGGTATTGTTCATGGTTCAGTTCGGAAATTGGTTTGAACCAAACCATTACATCGAACAAAACTGGTTTGATTTGGTTCAATTGAAAACAGAAAAATTAAAATTGGTTTTTGTTCATGGTTCTCGAAATTGGTTTGAACCACCAAACCATTAAATCGAACAAAACTGGTTTGGCTCAAGTGAAAAGAAACAAATTAAAAACGGTGCATGGTTTGCCTCCGAATGGTTCGGCTCAAAATTGGTTTGTTTCGAAACCGGTTTGCATCCCTGTTTAAAATTAGATTTATGTTATTTATTTAATATTTAATATTCATGTATATCCTACATTCTATATTTAATGTTTTTGTTATAGTATTTATGTATGCGGTTTTAGCTTTGTAGCTATTTAAAAAGTAGAGAAACTAATGAGCTGTTATTTTATTATTTCATAAATTACTTATTTAAAGTCGAATTTTTAGTGCTTTATTAATTATTTTTAATATATTTTAATGATATGAATTATATTTTGGTAAGCAGGTGCTGCTTGTGGTCATGATAAAGGTCAATTAACTTCAATAAAATTGTACATAAATTGTACTTATGTATCAAATTAAATGCATGAGCATAAATTATAAATTCGTAAACAATAATTGAGGTGAAAGCAATTTAGGGAGCTACTGAGTAAATATGTACAACGTAAAAGGCAATGCCCTCGAATGATTTGGGTTAAGAGTTCTACAACTTCTCCTTCTTTCTCAAGCACATATAAATTTTACTTAGATAAGGTCTTGTGAGTTCTATAAAGTAAATTCCTTGGTCAATCGATTTTATTTTGTTTGTGTAGAATTGGTGCTTGAATATCTGTAGAAAATCAATTGGTTTATTAAAAGAAGGCTGAGTAAGAATGTTTAAAACTCATATTCATAAATCACACTCTATCATTTATCCTCCTGCTTCAAACGCAGAGTTTTCAGTGTCCATGAGTGGAAATTTGACCTTCCAATGTGATAATTAGCCATAAGAGTTAACAAAATTTCGTGCCCTACAGTTTTTAGGTTTTCCTGCTCAACGCTTTTAATTTATGCCACAACTTTTGGAATATTTTATACAAGCACATTTTATATGCATTCCATAATCAGAATAATTTTACAATTAAAAATTTTTGGATTTAATTTTTTCAGTTTCCATTGTCGCTTCATGACGATTCAAATAAACACACCGAAACTATAATATTTCTTCATTTTACTGCCGGATACGCTCAATTTTCATATTTAAATAATTTTTGAATTTAATTCATACGAAGGAAACGTTGCAGAATTTTGCTCAAATTCCAACAAAACTTAAAACTTTTGCAGCGATTATTTAATTTCGCTATGTTAAAAACTTTGTGCTGAAAATTAACTTTCAGCAGCAACAGCAGTAACAGCAACAAAAACATCAGCAACTTAATTAAATAAAAGTTTAGCATCAAAATTAAGTGACAGCAACAACAAAACTTCAAAATATTTAACACAAATACAAATAACAAGTAGTACATAATTGTAGCTACAAGAGAAAACAACAACAACAACAGGCAGAGCAACTTGAGGAGGAGGAATAAGAAAGAACATTTATGTACATATGTATGTATGTATGTATGTAGCAGCAGAGTAACAACAACATGCCGCATACACAAATAATTGTCAACTGCATTTGTCAACACTAAACAAACAAAAAAAATTAATAAAGAAAGTGTGATGATGTTCAAAGGACAAGGGCGAGGACGAGGGCGAGGGCGAGGGCGAGGTAGACATCAACGATGGATCTGTTACTGCTGGCTGCCAAAGCTTCTGCTTTATTGCCACTTCCTCAACTCAACTTCTTCTTTATCTTTCTCTTTTGTAGCTTCCTTTCTTCACCTCTTAGTTGAGCAAGAAATTGCCTTCTAAAAGTTCTAGGGGACGTCGACGAACGACATGACTTTTGTGGCTAAAGTGTAAAATATATGCATATACTCTCACTCTCTTCCTCCCTCTGCCCTATACCCGATTCCTTCTCATTCATTCTGAGACTAATGAACGCTGCTTGAAATTTGTCAAAATGCAGAAAGCTGCTTGCACAGCTCCTCGTTGGACGCCCACAACGAGAAGCAGCAGTGCAGACAACAAGAAACAAAAACAAATCAAAGCATGTAAATCAACTTGGAATATGAATAAACATACTGGTACATTCACAAGAAAGTAAAGTATGACTGGTGACAATAACAACAACTCCCACAGCAACGCGAAAAACATGCGGCGGTGAAAACAAAAGCAACTAAAGCTAGAAATTAAGAGATGAGCTTAAGTTGTGTACAATCTACTATGCAGAAGCAGCAATTGCGATATGCAACATTTAGCTGTGATATAACAGCAGCAACAACAGCCGAAACACTCTCATCCTCATCATCATCATCTTCATTGCTCTTCCCCATAATGACACTTGATGGTGGGATTTTATGACATCTAATTTATATGTGCCTACGCGCTGTCAAAACGACAACGCGTGACTATACTACGCTTTTGAATGTTTGAATGCCTGCCTTGCTTCCCGCCGCTGTTCTACTTTTGTAACATTTCCATATCATCTCATATTTGCTAGTGTTGTTCGTGTCGTCATCATATGATATGAATGGGAAATGCTATACTTTCAAACCACTATCAGCTAAAGCGCCGGAAGTTGCTATTTAAGTTGGTTCGTTGTTGTCGTAGTAGTCATCGTCATCATCAGCGTTGTCGTTGTTGTTGTTGTCTAGCTATGTGGTACAAGGGTAAGCAGCTTGAAGCTGTGAGCCAGATTGCTCTTGAAAAGGGAATCGTTGCTGCTGCTACGTTGGTGGGTTGTGCGTTGTGGATTTATTAAGCTCAGAAATAATAAAAATACGTTCATTGCGTTTACTATTTGCATTTATCTAGTAATTTACGCTATAAAATGTTTTGCAGTTTTATTTCCATCTTGTCCTTTCTTTCTTGTTTCCTAAAATGAGTGTCTTATTTACAAACGGTTGTGGTAGCTTTTAAATGTTGTGAACTGAGAAGTGGGATTATTTATTTACAAAAAAATTAATTACTCATACAAAGGAAACAAATTTGATCGATATTAATTTTATGGGAGACAGTGACCATTTCAGCAGGCTCGCTCTAGAAAGGTTCCACTGATGAAGTTCTGTCAGATGAAGTTCTGAAGATAAAGTCAGACTAGGTAAACTCACACTTGGCAGGCAATGGCGAACCTCCTGGGGTAAACTTTCCTAAGAAAAACTTTGCACTTCTAGGCTCTACATGGGCTATTGTGCCATTGAAAGAAGAAGAAGAAGAAAAGGCAATTTTGGTAGATGAAGTTTCGAGAAGAAAGAATTTTCGAGAGATAAATTCTCGTCAAATGAAGTCTAAACCAATAAAACTTTTTCACCAAGGTTTCCCTCTCGCCATATGATGAAGTTGGATCAGAGCAATTTCATCACAAAAAGTTTGGTACATTCTCAGATTCTATTTGGCCTCGACAGGTAAATTCTCTTAAGTTTGGACTCCTTTAAGTTCTCACTGCTCCCTTAATGCAACGAAGAGAAGATCCAGCAGTATCTACTCTGAAAAATATTAGAAGAGGGAGGAATTGCTTTATGGTTGGTTGTTGTGGTGTAGTTTGGAAGTGTGATACTCGAGATCGAAATTCGGCACTTTAAAAACTAATGAAAAAACTCAAAGGCAACACTTCTTGGCCAGAATAAAAAATTTGAAAAATGTGTAAAAATGGCTTATGATTTTCCCTTTGCCTTACAAGAATCGTAGGCCTTTCAAAAGTGTAGGCCTCTTCGTTTCAAGTATAAAACCTCAATTTGTTGTGGTGCCATGATAGTAGCAGGAGTAGTACCTAGTGTTTCTGGTGACTAAGCCGTTTTAGCTTTTAAATTAGTGGAACATATTCCAAACAAAAGTGGTTATGCTTATTATGTTTTTTTCACTAATGAATTTCAATCAATTTTGAATTTAATTTTCATCTAATTTTCATTATCATATTTCTATCACACACATACACTCATATATTAGTCACTAGCTATGCAGGCAGCAACATTTTGCACATTGATCATCTCTAACAAAAGAAGAAAAAAAATAAAATAGTACTGGAAGAAAATAAAAAAAAGGATTTGGAAATTACTTCACGTATATTTTCTTCTTTAACCTGGCTGGAAATTGCTACTTTTTTCATCATTCCTTCTGCCACAACCATTTCATCTTCAAGCTACTAATATTTTCAAAAGCTATAGTGCAGAAAATGGGAAAGGAAAAACAGGAAGAAAAACTGAGCAAAACTTATCAGACCAAACTAATTT
This sequence comes from Palloptera scutellata, assembly GCA_958295655.1. Lineage (NCBI taxonomy): Eukaryota > Metazoa > Arthropoda > Insecta > Diptera > Pallopteridae > Palloptera > Palloptera scutellata. The sequence continues at coordinate 127,955,346 of OY282449.1, read as the reverse complement.
TTATAATGAAATTCCATTAACGTTTATAATGTTTGGAAGCAAACAGAATAGGATTGAAAGAAGCAAAAAAATGGAAAATGAAATGAAAAGCAAAAAAAAAAAAAGAATAATAATGAAAGAAAACCCCTAAAAATGCGCACAGCGTGAAAAAGGATAAAACTGAAACTTTACAGCATTAGTTAGCTAGAAATTTTATGGAAAGACGAAGTAAAGGAAGTGGAGAATAAAGGTAAACTTATAAGCTTGAGGAACTGACAGCGTGGAATGCCTGCCGCTGCTTAGTTAAGCATAGCGTCAAACTCACTACACACAAAGCCACAAGTTGCACATATTTGAAATTTACTTTGACTTTTTCGCACTCATTTCCCTTGTTAAAGTAAAAGTTTTTAAATTTCTAGTCATAGATTTTCCAGTTACTTCTTTATGGCTGCATTAACTATGTAAAAACCTTTTTCTCTCTGCTTTTTGTTTTGTTTCTTGATTTCAATTAAGTTAATGTGATTAATTATTTCTTGTTTGTGTAGCTCCGATTTGCTTTAATATTTTTTCCTTCCCTTTAAATAGTTTTTGTTAATTGTTATAATTTTTAACTTGACAATTTAAATTAGCAGAGGTTTATATTTTTGTTTAATGGGTACTTCCTTTCTCAGATCTCAGTACTCAGTAAGTAGTATAAACTTGACTAGTAACAATCTGATTTTGCTTTCATACATACGAATGTAGGTGTACACTGGAACGTAGACATTCGGTACAAAAAAACGAAGAGAATTGGTCAATAAAACATAAAATATTTATTATTTATTAAAAGTTATTGTATCGCCTTCAAAGTACTACTGTGGGCAAAAGTTAGTAAGACTTTTTAATTTAAATTTCGCGCGGAAACCCATTCATCAAAATATTATTTTTTTAAGGTTGGTATGACTGTCGGTGACATCTGTGCCAAATGTCACATCAAAATAATCATTAGTGTTTAGTATACGCTTGTCTTTCTGAAGTACAAAAAGTGCATTCGGCGATTTTCACAATGAGTGAAATTATTCAACAAAGTTCCATTAAATTTTGTGTGCGGAATCAAATTTCTGGTGCCGAAACGTTCAGAATGTTGCAAAAGGCCTTCGGTGATAATTGTATGTCGCGAGCAAGTGTTTTTGATTGGTACAAATTGTTCAAAGATGGTCGAGAACGCGTTGACGACGAACCACGTCCAGGACGGCCATCAACATCAACTGATGATCAACACGTCAATAAAATCAAGGAATTGGTGCTCGAGAATCGAGAATCGACGATTAACAGTCAGAGACCTTACTGGCTTGTTGTTCGTTGGAATATCGGAAGGATCAGTGAAAACCATTTTAAAACATCATTTGGGCCTAAGAAGAGTGAATGCACGATTGGTTCCAAAATCACACTCACACTGCATTGGTTTTACGAGACCATTTTGCCAAAAATTCGACTGATATCGTTCCGCAACCACCCTATTCGCCCTATTCGCCTGACTTAGCACCGTGTGACTTTTGGCTATTTTCTAAACTCAAAAAACCGCTTCGTGGACCGTTTGACCGTTTTGAGTCAATTGAAGACATTAAACATGAATGGCTAAGCGCATTGAAGGCTATTCCGGAAATTGACTTTAACAACTGTTTCGAGAATTGGAAAAAACGTTGGCACAAGTGTATTGGGGCTGGGGGGGGGATTACTTTGAAGGGGACGAAATAGATTTGGAAGAATGAATAAAAAAATTTGAAATTATGAACAAAGTCTTACTAACTTTTGCCCACAGTAGTAGGCCCCTTCCGAAATAATACACTTATGCCAACGAATACTTCAACCATCAGAACATTTGTCAAACCCATTTTCCGGTATCGACTTCAGTTCTCGTCGCGAATTCACTTTTGTGTGTTCTATCGATTGAAGTCAGGTGCCTCAAAGTGGTAATTTAAGTTTTGGAAAGAGCTGAAAGTCAGCCGGAGCCACATCAGGTGAATACGTTGGTTGTTCGATGATAATTGGTTGAGTTTTTGGCCAGCAATTCGTTCACAATGGTAGCCTTGTGGAATGGTGCATTGTCGTTTTTCAAAATCCATAAGTTTCAAAAGTTTTCTATCCACAAACTTGGCCTCGTTCCCAGATTATATTCTTTATTTATTTACCATCTGATTGTCTGCCAAGAATTCCGAATGGTCAACTCCGAGATAATCAAGGAAAAAAGTAAACATTACCTTGACTTTTGATCGACTTTGATGTGTTTTTTTTGAAAACTTTTGAATCCACGTGTTTTTTGATAAAGGCGATTCACTGTAAGCCTTCTGTAATATTTTCAACGATTCGGCACACGAAATTTCATTTGAAATACAAAATTTGAGACAAATCCTTTGTTCGATATTTTTATTTATTGTAAAAATCGAAAAACACACTTGACATGAACTGAACTGGTCTCATGTCAGGATAGCGGACAGTGGTGCCAACTTAGCGACAAAAAGAATTTTTACAATCCCTTTAAGCGGCCTTTTTAAATGATATTTTCTTGGTACTTTTTTTTTGTACCATGTATACTAGAGGTCTGCACAAATTTGAATTTGTATTTGCAGAGTACACGTGTACTTTAAAAGTATAAACACTTATGCGAAATGTCAAAATAGGTACACATTTTTGTGAATAAAAAAATCGTCTAGTAAATACTAGTAGTTGTTATTTGGCCGTGTTCGCTGCCAGCGAATTCATGTTCCTTTTTCTCTCTTATTCGAACATACCGAGAGCGATCAGGTCGAGTATGTCGCGGCGACATTTACCACGTTCAGTTTGAAAAATAGAAAGTGTAGTTCCGCTGAATTCGAATTAGAGTTATGCAAAATGGATACTCACGTAGTAAGTTTATTCAAAATTGTAACAACAAAAATAATATCAACCATAATATGTAGGAATAAAAAAAATGAAATAAATAGTGATAAACATCACTTTAAAATGTTTTTATTTCTTAATAAAAATAAAAAGTTTTGACTGAAATATTCATTGTTTCATTTTTAAAAGTTTTATTGAATAATTAATGCATATATAAGTTTAATTTTAGTAGACAAATAATAAGATTGGTATCATATTTTATTTCGTTTAATTAAAAATAAAACTTCTTTGTTGTATGAATGCAACAGCCAATGTCTCAATGTTGCATACATACATAAGTATATCATACTTATATATACGAGTATATAATATTTATTATTAAAATAGCTGAAAATACATTCACAACACACTCATATACCAGTAAAGTTCTAGTTCGAATCTCAAAGTTAATATGCTATCGACATCACTGAATTATTTTCAGTTTCACATAATAATTTGAAAATACTCTAGGCACCACATTAAATAAACAATTTACATTCGAAGTACTTTTTCTTTTATGTTCTCAATTTTACATGTTCTCATTTTTCGGAACCTATTTTGCTGCTACTAATTAATTGTTGCTATTTATAATTAAACTTTAAAACTTCACTTCAGTTCTTGTAGTCTGAGAAAGAGAGTACGTGTACGCACTATATTCGAATTCGAATTCGAATTTAACAAGTGCAGTGAAAAGTTATTCGATGCAGAAGACCAGTACTTATATAAGTACTCTCTATGATAGTTTATCTTTCAGACAAAAAGCATGACAATTTTCTTCTGGAAATCATAGATTTTCGAAGTGTCTTACACACATACATACATACACAATCAAAGAGACTTCAAAAAGTTTACTTCACATTTAGAATGACTTATCAAATAAAAAGTTTCTGAGACCGGATAAAGTAGTTTTCCTTTTTATATACAACAAAAAGAAACAACCAGAAAACAGCAAATGCAGGCAACTGCACAGAAATTTTCATGCAGCTATGTCTCGCTTAATTGCATTTAAGTTTACCTCAAATTTTTAATTTTAATGCAAAATCACATTTAACTAATTTTTTGTTAATTGTGTATGTCCTTGTTAATTACAGCTACAGTTTCCAGTTTCTTTCCAAGTTCTAATTTATGAATGAATTGAAATTAAAATTTGTTTATTATATAGGTAGTAATGTATGCATATGGAAGATTTTGCTCTTACTTAGCTCAACTAAACACCCTAATCAAATGTGCAAAAAATATGATTTCGATATATATATTTCAATTTCAATGAGTTTTGTATGCCGACAAGAAAAATGTTGAGACTTAAAAATAAACGAATTTTATTTTCTTTCTTTGCATCTAATCTAAGTTAACAAGCTAATATACTTATACTCCCTAAAAAGATAATGCGAAGGATTTTAGAAAAAAGTTAAAAATATAAAATCAGGGAACAAAAATTTTCAAGGATATAAGACACAAGATACCCTTGTCAATATCTCTAGCAACAATTTTTCTTTACGTAAATATTTTATAGGCTTAAGAATATGAAAGCATTAGACTCAAATCGACAATGAATTCGCATCAAAAAATTAAAAGTGGTTGTAGTATTTAACGATATCTTTTTTGGTTAGGTATAGTCTAAATCTAAACTTTCTTGTTGGTATAAAAAAATTATAGAGATACTCGTAGAAGGAGTGTCGAAACTCTCTGGATTTCGCCAGACTCATGTGTGTGTTAAACATCTACACTTGTATACTACTATGATAGCAATGATACAGTCTACATACGTTCTAAGTAGGTAGTGTTTACATTTGTGTAAGAGAAGAACTGAGTTTGGTAAACATTGGGTGCATTGATCCACTTTTCATAAGTTTGTGTATGTATTCCTACGTATTACACATTTAGCAAATAACATTTGCATGCACAATTTTCTAGTGAAAATGCTGCAGTAAATATATGTAAATGGCAATAAGTTATACTCATGCCGATTCAAAATTTCTAGACGGGCGTATTCAAATATACAAGGTGAGGGAAATTAAGTGTTTCTCATTAGAAACATATTATTAAATAAGGAACAAAAAATATATCTAACGAGTATAAAAAATCACTTCATATTTTTAATATACTACATAGTCTGTTGTTTTACTTACGACAATCTCTTGGTAAGTTTTTCAACTTTTTGAACAAAATACCTTGAAAAACTATCAACTTATAGCCTTTGGAATTGGCTTTAAGATATTAGTAACCCTGTATATTCATTAATGTTCATACGTATGCATATATACAGATGTACATAGGTACCCTGCAACCAACATCTGACCAGTCCGCGCAGTCCGCGTATGTTTCTAGTCAAACAGACTAAAAATGTTTCTAGTCCATGCATACCAGTACAAAGACTAGTACAATATAATGATGTAATGCTACACATGACCAGATTAGTGCACAAAACGTCGTTCTGGTTGACACCAAACAAATCCGATTGCACTTGGGAATCACAAATAGCTGCTGGATAGTTCTATAGAAAACCATTTTTTTACATCGTTATTCTGCATTGATTTTGCAAAAGAAAATATTAATAACACCGCCACTAAAAATTTACCAATATGATTGGCATATTAGCTATATTGAAGCAGCGGCAAAGCAGCGGACAGTAGCTCTTTTTATTTATGTCGGTAAGTGAATATTGAATAGCTTAAAGAAATAAAACCGATTTACATATATTAGCTACTTTTATTTAATTTGGTCCTTTACAATTTATTTCGACTAGTTTTTGAATGCAACATCAAGTAAGTGGCCGCCGTTATTGACCAAAGCAAAATAAGCCCTCTTTGTTGCGTTTACCATCACTTTTTCGAGCATCTCTGGCGGTATAGCAATGACTTAGGCACGAATGTTTGCCTTGAGCTCGTCAATGGTCTCAGGCTTGCTGGCGTACACTTTGCTTTTCAAATAACCCCACAAAAAGAAGTTCGGAGGGGTCAAATCTGTTGCCATTTTTTGACACCACACGTCCAGGGAATTTTCGTTGCAGAAACTGCATTGTTTGATTTGCAGTGTGGCATGGCGCACCGACCAAACGACGAATAGCGTTGTCAGACCGTGCTTGTTGTTGATGATATTTTCGACGATATGCACTTTGAGTTAACACAACTGAACTCAACGACTATTTGCAATGTACAACACGTTGTTTCGGTGTTAAGCGATTCATGGTTAAAATTGTACTGAATTGACGTTTCAAAAAGATGTTTACTCAAGTCAATCGGTTGACAAATGTTAACATTAAGGTTTACATACCTACAATGACAAGCCACTAAGTTTGAACTTAACATGTAACTAGTTGTATTCCTCCTCGGTCTAGTATCATACTAGTATAAGACCAGACCGGCTGGTAACAGGGTAATTTGTGCAAAATATGAATATACAAAATATAAATATAATATACAGAATATACAAAATGTGGCTTTGATATTTTCAACAACAACAGACAATAGACAATAATATTTGTTATTTTTTTTCTTTTTTATTTACATTGAAGAAGACAGGCATCCTTCGAAGCTTCAGCAGTTACTGTTGTTTTTTTCTTTTTTATTTTTGTTGTAATTATACGATGGCTATACTCTTGCACTTTTATATGGTTTTCACAAATATGCATGCAAGTGTATATAAAAATGAATGTATGTACTTGTCTATTGAAGTTTAGTTATCCCAAGAGGAACCACATCACTGATGTCCTAGATACGTATGTATGCATTTTGGAATAGTTACTCTTTGAATCGTCTTAGAAACGTATAATTTCATGTGGCTTAGAATGCGAATTCAGTTTTATTAAATAAGTTTGTTTAATGTGAAATATATTTTCCAGTTCCGACATAGTACACAGACACATACAAGATTCCATCAAACTATGACCACGTAAAAGTTATAGATGGCTTCAAAATTGTTCATTAATCTTTTACTGAAGTCTTTTTTCGAAGGAAAGACTTTAAAATCCATTAGGTTCTTAGAGCTATAAGAGCTGGTTTTTTTTTAAACAATGTTATTATTTGCAGCCATAAAAACTATAAATCATCCCAGTCAATTTTTTTTTGATTCAAGTTGAATAATTAGATAATATGGACTTTTTGGAGGGTCTCAGTAATTTTTATATTCTGCGGAAAAAGTCCGTTGCCTTCTTGCTCCATTTATCCTAGATCCCCCTAGATCCGTCATTATCTTCAATTTCACAAAAATCTTACGAAAGGAAGTAATCTTGATACTTAGTCAAAACAAAGATGAAAATTCGATGTTCGCCTATATTCAGTTTCTGTCCTATGAACTAAACAGTAAAGATTATTAGCTATTTTATGTAAACTAGCTTTTAGAAAAAGCTGCTAAAACGATTTGAAAATATTTCCACAAGGACTACAGCACTTCATACATACACACACACACACATACTCGTACACGATTGCACTTGGGCTCAAGTACCATATATGGAAGAATGGCGTGCAACAAAGTGAAGCCAAAAATTGCATTTTTCCCTCAATTGAAGCATGTGTGGAATTGTGTGTATGTATCTATATAGTACATTAATGTGTATGCGTGTGTGTAAGTGAACACTTAAATGCATACTGAATGCTGTCATGCATATTCTTTGCTGCACTTTCTCTCTACATCCTCCTCCTTCTCTCTCTCTCGCTCCATCTCACTCCCTGTGAACATAAAATAAAATTTGCAAATTTTATGCTTTTTCCATTACTTTGTAGGGCGAGCTGTACTCGTATTTGTGATTGCTTTATGTGTGTGTGTGTCGATACGTATGCATATATGTATTTTCTGCGTATTTTATGCTGTCATTGATTTATCGCCTTTGGTTATGCACAACAAATTTGTTTTCCAATTTGTTGATGTTGTTGCCGTATTGTTTATATATTTTACGCATTTAACCTTCGCATGTACAGTATTTACACGGATAAATATCTCAATTTTCTTTCATTAATAACTCAAAAATTATCCATCCTACAAATATTCGGTTCAAGCTCATTGACTAAATTTTTGATTTGTTTTAGAAAATTAAAAAACAATTTTTTAAAAAATGTCTTTATATTTTAAATAATTTTTTTTAAATTTTATTTTAATGGTTTTGTTATAGCAGGTTTAGAAATCTGTGAAGTAAAATACATAAAATTTTTAAATTGTACTAAGATTTATTTTTTATGCTTTATTTCAATATTTTATTGTTTTGGTTTACTGATTTATATAAATACATATGCAACTGAAGCCATATGGCATTTTTCACATTTGGTTTGCCGTAAGCTATGTTTTACACGTTACGTGTACTACGCTTTTATCTTGTTTAGTTCGTAGCATAAAATGCACACTCCTTTGACTCTCCTACGGACAGTGGAATCACAGTCATAGTTGTCATCAGCCGTGAATTCTTCATTATCTTCGTTCAAGGCATGAAATGGTTGGCCTAAAATGCATTCAACTGCATTTCTTATGGAAAAATGTGCCATTACTCTTCGATCTTGTGCTCTGGAGGTTCACATAAGAGCTGGCCTAATGTCTGAATGAACTCACGTCTACGACCTTTTTTGACCACATTAAGACTTTCAAAATTGTTTGCGGAATAACTAATCCAAGCCACCAGAGCTGCAGTATCCACTAAGTTAAAAAACATTGCAAGTGGCCACCGATTAGTCCTCCTCTTTCTGGTGTACTGACGTAGCATCTTATTCGTGCTATCTACTTCACCTTTTGTAGAGTTATATTACTGAATAATCTCGGGTTTCATATTTGGTAAGATTACCGTTTTTTCGCGATGTAAAGTTGTCAGTAAAACAATTGCCTTGCCTTTTTTTGGGAACGTAAGAGCACAATGTAATGTTGGGCGCGAATCCGAACGCAGTCGACAAGACCTCTCCATTTTTTGATGGCATGAATTCATTGGGCAAATAACGTTTATTTTGCTTCAGCGTACCGACAGCTGACAACCTCCAAGAAACTAGTTCTTTGGCAAGTGGTAAGGTGGTGAAAAAATTGTCCATTGTTACGTTCCGAGCAGTGTTTTTATATGGTTCAACCAGCTCCTTCACAACGCTTTCTCCTTGGTTGACATCTCTATTGTTACCTATTTTCAAAGTGTAAATTTTACCGTTTAGTGGGTAAGATGATTGGGGATAACACGCTCACCAAATTTGTATGCCATATTTGGCAAGCTTTGAAGGAATATATTGTGTAAATTTGGTGTGTCCTCTAAAGCGAAATAGCTGCTCGTCCACTGTAATTGAATCAGATGATCTGAAGTTATGCTTTAAGTTCGCGTTTATCATTTCAAAGACATCTCGTATGGGAGCTGCTTTATCAGAGGCCTGTCAAAACCTTCGTGAAGAACCTAGGTCAAAACGTATAAATCTTGTTATTTCTTTGAAGCGGCGAACTGACATTGTGGCTCTATATAGCGGTAAAGCATTTCTCTTCCAAAGTTCGTTGACGGGCTCATAATTAGATTTGTGAGCGCTCATTACCAACAAAAGTCTTAAATAAGCAGAAAATTCTTCTTTTTTTTAGTGGTTTCCATGACAGTGTTTTTTATTAAGATTTTACTGTTCCACTCATTATAATCTTTTTCGACCCTTTTATTGCTTAGTATACCTGCATATAACATCTTGAATGGCTCATAATAAAGTAAAAAGTACCCTTTTCAGTTAAATTTTTAGTTGACGGCTTAGTGCCTACGAACAAACTGTCTCGAAAAATATTACATGACCCCTGGCGTTGCATTGCTGCTGGATGCTTACTTATACTAATTTGTTCCATCTTTGCCTGTAAAAAAGTCTACAGTCGATGGAAAATTGTCACCTTCATTACTTTCTATGTCACTGTTTTCAATATTGTCCTCCTCATCAGCTTCAGACTCAGTAGTGTCATTCAGTTCCATCATTTCACCTTCTTCATTCTCTTCGGCATCAGAATCAGCACTTACTTTCTCTGGCATGTAATCGTCATCGGATTCAAAGTTTGCATCGTCCAGGTCATCTTCTGATTCAGAAACGGCTGCTGCAAAAGTCTTTCGTAGTAACGCTGTTTGTCCTCAAATGATAATCCGAAAAGTATTTGTAAGCACACGTACATGAAAAACCTTACTAAACAATAAACCTGGACACAGGAAAAAAATATTTACCCGGGTAAATACTGTTCTCTCTACAAAAATTGCCGCCTGTGCGAAGGTTAAACTGTTGTTGTGTATATGTGCTGCATACTTTTAGGATTGTGGTGAGCATTTACCAAAATGCGTGGATATTAATTTAAATCCGTTTTTCTGTTTGTTTATTGCTTGTGCTATTGTATTTGTAAGGGCACAGCTGTTTTATATAAAATTGAAATGTATTTTTTCTATATACCATACATAAGTATGTGCACAGGAAGTTTCGGTTACGATTTCATTTTCATTGAACATACGTACATAAATATCTATAATCGCGATTTTGTGCATATGTAAATATGCCATACATATATATAATATATAATATAAATTGAAAATGAGGTTATAGTGTGAAATGCTAGAGCAGATTTTTGGAATTTTTGGACGCAGATGCAACCATTGTTATTGTTAATGCTTATGTTTCTATGTGTGTGTGTGTGTGTGTGCATGTGTGTGTATGTAAATTTTTGCATTTACATACATAAATTTAGCTACAATGTTTGTAGGCACTTAAATAAAGTGCTTCAGTTTTTTACATTTATGTGTTTATTTTCTATATCGTATTTACTCATTGGAATATTTCATATGCTTCTGAAATCATGCAATATATTATAGCTATTTTTCTTGGTGGGCTTTTTAGAGTATCTATCTGACTCAATTTATTAGGTGGTAATAAAGTTAATTCTTTGTCTTTCCCACTCTCACTTTATTTTATTTATTATGATTCACTTGCTTACTTACTGGTTTGGCCATACAAAAAAAAAAAACAAAAAAAGAACAGCATTGCAACAATTCTCAATGGAAACAAGAAATATGTAATACAAATCCGCTTATGCCATTATAGTAATATATCCTGCCTACATAGAGAGAAAATACTTTGTTATAGTTTTTCTACTGACTACTGTCTTGTCCTTTTTTTCACTTTCCTTTTTTTTTAATGATTGCTTTTCCTTTTTTCCTGCTCTTCATGTTATATTTCTTGTTGTCGTGTTAAACCTCCTGTTAACAACTTATTTACTTGTTATTATTATTATTATTATTATTCTTTAAGCATATTCACATAATACCGCAAAGTCTGTTTTGCTTTTATTTTATTCGTTTTCTATTTTGTTTTCTCTCTCTTTTTCTTAAGTTTGATTTTACATTTAATGCTTTTTTCCTGCTATATTCTGTTGCTTTCGTTAACAATTGTGTATTCTGATACACATAGACGTTTACAACACACACACACACACACACACATACTTACATGTATGAACTGTTGCACTAACACGCCTACAGTTTAAGCACTAGGTTGAAATGAGTAAAACGTAAGCCATGTTAAATCCTTATTATGTCCATTTTCTGTATGCTTTTTGAAATTGCAGCTATGTGTGCACATTCCCATGCTGAAGCTCATTAGATTGATGTTGTTATTGTTGTAATGGTTAGCAGAAAATGTCTAGCTTAGTGTCTACTTTTTTAACATGTTTGCTCTATTTCCATCTTGGTTTCTTTTAGTTAATAAAAGTTATAAGTATGTACAAATGTAGTAAGTGTAGTAAGATATTCTTCAATGAGCTTGTAGCATTTATATGCGAAATTTAGTGCCAACATATTTTTGTTTATGTTTTAAATGCTGTTAAATAGTTATGATATTACAAGTATCTATAACCAAAAGGAAGAATTGGTAATCAAGTTTTTTAGACTGCCCTGAGCAGAAATATTCAGGAAACTACTATATGATGAAATTCTCTGTACTCAAAACGAAAACCATTGCTGAAATTAGCTTAATTTAAATTGAAATTTATTAACAACGATTTTATATGAAAGATCATCGACCTCAAATTCCTATATCTGTCCGTACGTTGTATTCAAATATGTACATTCTGTCAAAAAGTACCGTGAAATGATCATTTGAAAAGCCCGCTTAAAGGGATTGTAAAAATTCTTTCTGTCGATATTTTGGCACTACTGTTCTCTATCCTATGTCGTGAAGTTTGACCGCGACCTGTCATTTAGTTTGCTTATAATGCTCGATTTTGTCAGTTCATCGCAAGTGTGTTTTGCGATTTTAACAATGAATAAAAATATCGAACAAAGAATTTGTCTCAAATTTTGTATTGCAAATGTATTTTCGTGTGCCGAAATTGCTTTACCTCGTCTTTTCCATAAAGTTTCTAACTAACTAATGCTGTAAAGTTAAATTTTTATCCTTTTTCATGCTCTGCACATTTTTAGGGGGTTTCTTTCATTACTTTTCGCTTTTCATTAAAATTTCCATTTTTTTGCTCCTTTCGGTTCTACTTATTCTGTTTGCTTCCAAACATTATAAACGTTAATGGAATTTCATTATCAAAATGGCAACAAAAAACACTGACTCTTTACAAAAACCAATGACTTACTTATCGGGAACTTAACTGAAGCAGTCATATTAATAATGTCACTACATTTTTCTGGCCAATAAGTGTTTATACATTAAGATTAGACATCCCATTTATTTCATTATTGCAACAAACTGAGTGTGAAAGGAACAGTTGATCAATAAAGAGTAAGAGTTTTGGGTGGGCTGGAATGAACCATATCACTCAGTCCCAAGTACCATTGCACTGTGTCCAAGATAGAATCTGAGTAAGGGTATAGATAGAGTAAGATAAGGTAATTTCGCACTTGTTGGTTGCGTTGATGAACCTGAGAAACTTTGGAAGTAGGAGAGTATGAACATAATTCATGGCCAAGGTATCACTACCCAACAGCCTTAATCTTAAGTTCTTACGAAAGCGTTTACATTCTGAAGATAAGAGTAGCCGGACAGTTCGGTGTTGACTCGCATATTCGTCGTATGAACCGTGATTGCAACAACTAGTAAAATCAGGTTTTCCCTTCTTAACTTATTGAAGAAATTCCGCTAAAATCATGTTCGCTTGTGTCACGAAGCACTTCACACAGTTCTGCATGTATCAACTTCAGACTATCTACTTCAAGATTTTACATGATTCATACAGAGCTGAATGCAAAAAAAATAAATACAACTACAACAACACATGAAAAACTCGACCTAGGCCCTCCGTGGGCTATTGTGTCATTAAAATAGGAGAGGTGCCCCCTGGCCGCAAGTACTAGTCCGACTACTGATCAGTCATTCCGATCAGTAGTCGGACTAGTACCAACATAACAGCAAATTCAACTGCCTTGTGTTTATACCGAATGAAAAAGTGATTTAAGTGCTTGAAAGTTCGAACTGAAGCAGCAAAAGAAAATCAGAAAGAATTTTTGATGATACACACCCCTTCTAATTGGGCTCAATATAAAATTTCTATATAAAACAATGCAGTCAAATTAAGCTGAAGCTACTGAACGAAAAATTGTTGTAAAATATACAAAATTAAATATTTATTTAATTATTATTTTAATCAAGAATCAAAAATTTTCTCAAAGATTCTCCAAATTGAGTCAATTCAAAGGGAAATACTTAATCTTAGGATTAAAAGTGAATTAAGGGAAAGATGCTCATAAGCACTATATTTTACAGAGATAGTAGGCATTTTAACCATATCCATGTACTATAAAGATCTGTAGCAACATGACATAGTAGCTTAACATGGGCAAAAATGTTGTGTCTAATTAGCATTTGAAAAGAAGACTTAAAACCGGATTTCTAAAAACTACACTTTCAAACAAAACCTACTATCACATGTTGCCACTGATATAAATATTTGAATAGTAGGTACCATATGTAGGCCTGCCGAGAATAAGATTTAGTATAAAGCATATTAGTATATTTATAATTGCTTATAACTTATAATTGAACGTTAGAAGATTAGAATGCGTACTTAATTTTATGCTCTGTGATAAAAGCAAACTAATTAAATGCATGCAGATGTGCAAATTATTATTACAGCTATTAAATAAAAGCAAAGAAGTGCAAATGATGCAATTGCAATTATGGGCCCTTGCGTCAAATCGAGTGTGTGTATATGTGTGTGTGTGTGTGTGTATGTGCTTGTAAATTCCTAATACATTTCCATAAAAGCGACATCATTAAAAATAATTCGTATGTGTGTGTGTGCGTGTTTGTGTGTGACTGCGTTGTCCCTGCCTACCTGCATTACGATTACAATTTGCAATGATCCTTAATGCTATTAATTTATTATGCAAATATGATGTGGTTGAGTAATGGCTGGAAAATGCGACCAAAATTCATTTATTAAGTGTGACACATCAAAAGGGGTCAGTATTGCTGTTGTGGTCAAAATTCTGAGTATCGATACTGATGTTGCAACAAAAACAGCATCAACAATATAGTATAATGCATAATAAAGATAATGAGTAATGTTGTTTATGGTAATAGACAATAGCCCAGCAATTTAACTTGATTATATTGAACGAGTACTATTTAGCAGCTAAGTATGTCTGTGTGTATGTGTGTGTTTCTTTGTGTGAGTGTAGTAAAGTGTTTGTCATTGAAGAACATGTTATGAGAGAAATTTATACATATCAAAAGCAAAAAGTTTCCGCTTCAATGTAAAGTGTTTTATGCCTAGTTACAAAGTAGACTAACAAGGTTAAGTATTTACATTGTGACTAGGCTTAATCTATAGTTATCTCAGCCTGCCAGTGGTAAGAGATCCTTGAGGAAAGATGATGCTTAGTTCAACTCAAATTATAAAGATTTAAACGAGAATGAATTTGTAAGTGCCATAGTTTGAGGCTCTGACAAAAATACACACTTTTACAATATGGACATAATTGGTCGTTTACATTTTATCTTGAAAAATAACACTAATGTTCATTTTCTCAATAGTACAATAATTCAATATTTTGCTTAAATTAATATTTCCAAATAAATGTTAAATAAAATTGCATGCCTTTTCGCTTCAGTTTCCTTGTCTCTTTTGAACAATTTGAAGCCTTAAGGGAAATTTTCGGAAGACCTAAAATAAAAAATTTAAATTCAAAAGCATAAATAAAAAATTGTTCATTTTTTCCAATTCGCGTACTGCATGTAAATTGAAAATATCGTGAAGCAAAAGCAGCAGCAAAAATAATAAGAAAACGACTGTGTATAAAAAGGAAATTTGAACTTATATCCAGGGTCACATCACATATTGTAGTATGCTTATAGGCGCGCGC
This sequence comes from Palloptera scutellata, assembly GCA_958295655.1. NCBI lineage: Eukaryota > Metazoa > Arthropoda > Insecta > Diptera > Pallopteridae > Palloptera > Palloptera scutellata. Next base: position 127,940,192 of record OY282449.1, on the reverse strand, counting down.
GCCCACAAAAGCACAATCGCTTTACACAGGCCAACCAAAGAAAATGAAGAAAGTAAATTAGATTTTCAAACATTCTCAGCACTTTTCACACTCATTCCCAAACGCATTGCTCATGCTTCACTTTCGATTTGCTTTCAACTCGCTTTCATTTTTGTTTGAGGTCGTTTTTTAACAAAAGGCTTAAATTGGTTAAGAGTTTGCTGCTTATAATCCAACAACTACGTCAACATGTACGAGGGTTTGAAAGGGAATTCCTTCTTTTTTTTTGTTGAATGTGTGCTAAGCATTTTTACATCAGCAGCGTTCAGTTTAGAGTATGGTATATTTTGTACATATATTACTTACTCTAAATAAGTACAATATAGTACATATAATATCTAACTATGTATAAGGCAAACGTTCACCCTGTGGTTGCGTTTTTTGTTGCATACCTATAGGGTATAACTGAAACATTTTGTACTAATTTTCTTCTAATTTCTTGTTAGAAATTGTTACTGCATCAAAACTCGATAAAGGTGGATACTAAAGTTTTCGAAAGATTGAAGTATAGTTTGGAAAGAAGTGAAATTTCAAGATTTATACATTTTTAATTCTATAAGTTTTTTGTTCCGCAGACGTAAACTGGCGCTTTTAAAAAGTTAAATAAACACATTCTGAAATGGAAATTCGCGAAAATTCGGAGAAATAAGAAGTTGGGAATACAAATAGTGCTGAAACATTAAAGTTTTTAAGCAGATACAAATTTAAGATACCGAATTTTTCGTGAAATTCGACAGAAAAACATGGAATTTTGGAGATATTGGAAATTGAAGGGAAGAGATTTAGAGCGACAGAAGCTTACAGAAAAGTTAATTTAAGGACAAAGAAAATTGTTGAGCGATAGAACGTTCAAAACCATAATATTTGAGTGATAGAAATTTAAATTTAAGGTGTAAGAATTTCGGAGAAAAGGAATTTAAAAATAGTAAAGTTTAAAAGACAGAAAATTTGAGATATAAAAATTTATGAGTTCTTTATCAAAGATATAGAAGTTTTAATTTTTTTCTGAAAATACATACAAATTTCAAGATAGGCATATTCTTTCGATTATGAATTTGATAGTTATTGTTTTGGTTTTGCTTTTGACGTTGTGATTGTACTTTGAATATAAGCAGCTTCTGCCGTATTCGATAAAAGTTCTCATACTTACGTACAATTTCAATTTCTATGACTTTCTTTAGCATGGAAACGTGCAAGGCATGAAATTTTATAAAACTTCCATCTACTAACAAGTTAAATGGGCTTGCAGCAAAAAGTCATGGAAATACAGTAATTTTTTAGAGTTTAGGGAGAATATAAAATTCAAGCGATTCAATTTTGGTGAATGGCAGAAAATAGAAATCTCGTATTTGGTAGACAGGAAATTCAAAATACAAAAATTTTAAATATAATTTCGAGGACAGAAAGAAATTTTTAGATATAGAAATATTGAGTGCTAGAAATGTATGCCAATTTATATTTGGAAATATGAATATGAAATTTTATGAACGAAATTTGGAGGTATTCAATAATTTGATATTTTATACCGAATATATATGTATGCTTACTATTTTTCGGATGAAATGAGGTTATCCTCAATGAAAAATACTCAGCAGAGTTACCGAGTGCAAATAATAGCCATTTGTATGACTATGATTTCTTTAAAACGATTAAAGGTTGCCTCGTACTTTTCTGTAAAAAAATTATTCAATCTTCTTCCAAGTCAATTCAATCTTCTTCCAAGTCACTTCACGTAAAGAAAATTGAGCTGCTAGAGCAAGCAAAACTCGATTTTGCAAGCAACAAATGCTACTACTTCTATAATGGCATAAAAATACCATATGTTGTGGACCTAATAGAATTAGCAGGACCTTTCTATTGAGAATCAATGTTAAAACTCAATGTGTTATATAGGTATAGCGAGCCTTAGGCGTTGTAAGTTTAACTTGATTGATTGATGTACTTAGAGGGTGATGTGTAATGCAACTTTTAAGTTCTATTGTAGGCCGACAGTAGCTTGGTTACAGGCTGTTAGACAATACAATCTTGCCGAGGAGTCTCAGTAGTATATGTAGCTTTTAGGCTACTATGTCTCCACTTTCTGACATCCCAAAAATCGCTTTCTCCTGTAATTGAGTACCTCGTAGTGGATTAATATTGGCTCTGATGTTTTCCCGTTTTCTTGGCAAAACCTACAGATACTCGCTTGACTGACGCATAAGTTTTTATGTGCTCCTCCGGTTTACAGAGCCCTGAGAGGAAACCCATGAGTATTTTGAGTGTGGTTTTTGTTGTGCTTTAGCCAGCAGAGAGGCAACTCTTTTTGGATCGAAATACCCAAATAATTTGAGTTGCTAAGCTCTGGGAGCTGCGTCCAGTAGGATGACTTTTATCCCATCCTTTTTCTTTAAAGTGTTCTTTATGGTTTTCTTTGATACTTCAGCTTGAGATGTTAATTAAATTAAAATCTTCTACCGATTTGAATTGCATATATTCTTAAAAGTATTTTGGAAGAATGACATTCTCTATTTGCCGAGTGGATTCAAAAATTGCTGCCCAATATTTTTCATCTAAATTCACTAGAAAAATGGAAACACATTTGTATTTTTTTTTTTTTTTTAATTTTAACCCTAGCGATAACATCGCTGACGCTATTAAGCCAGTGCACGATATGCAGCAATTGCACACTACGGTTTGGTAAGAGCAATCGTTGATTATAACTGGTGCAATTTTGTATGCTTAAAAGTGAAAACCTTTTACGTTTTTATTTCCACTCTTTTCGATTCACTTCTCAAAAGTAACACAAATTGGCTTTGGTTTTTGTTCACGTGATGCCTTTTTTCTGAACGTTTGATTTTTTGTTTTTATGTTTTTTTGTTTTTTGTTAGAGAAGGCAACCATTTTTGCTATGCCTTTTTCTGCTGGTTATGTGAGGACGAGAATAAAAATTTATTTCACTTTATTTTTTTATATGAATGTTGAATAATACTACAAAGTCTGTTCGGAATAATAGAGTCGAAATTAGATTGAAATTAGGGTACAAAAAGATAAAACATTTGAAGAAGATGAGAGCGAAAATAGAAAAATGAAAAAGAAGAAAAAAAACAAAGTTTATTATTAACAAAGCGACGATTTCTCTTTAGCAGTAGGCATAACATTTTCTGTTGCCATCATAGAATTTCAATAGTTTAAAGTTTTGCATACCACATTTAGAAAATTTAATTTTGTTTAATGCTTGTCTGAAATGTATGCAATTTTATTTATTGCTTGCTGCATTGCAAAGTAAAACCGCAAATACTTGGTACTACAAAGTGCAATAGAGCAGAGAGGCAAGGAGTGAGAGAGAGAGAAACTATGATAAATGTTCAAATTTATTGCTATCATACAAAAAAATGGTAAAGAAAATCAATTGAGATATCTCATAAAATCACAAATAAGAAGGAAAATGAAATGATGTAGCATACTTTTTATCACACACATACACACACACAAAGCTATACACTCAAACACTATGGTATACACATATGTGCTGGTAAGTATGTAGTATCCCTGCAACCAACAGCAGACCACTTCCAGCATGTTTCTAATCAATCCGACTATACATAATTCTAGTCCATGGCTAATAGTACAAAGACTAGTATAATGCAATGCTAGACATAACCAGATTGATATAATAAACGTTGTTCTTGCTGAAACCAAACAAATCCAATTGCAGTTATTTTTGTTCTGCTTTTCTCGCTACTTTACACTACATATTGCTTTTAAGACGATCGTACCCGCAATGCTCATGTAGATCACTTAATAATTAAGAACTTTGCTCCATAAACCACTGGTAAACTTCTTATAATTTACTAAGTAATTTATTTGTTAAAAAAATAAAAAAAAAATAACTAAAAAATTATTTTTAATTTTATTTTTATTTTTAGTTTTATTTATATTTATTATTTGATTAATTTTGGACTATTATTTAAAGACAGTGGAGGACCACTACTGTTCCTGCCCAATGACAAGCTTGTACACCATAAAAATATTTAGTCTGTTTTCATATGTTTGGGCTAGACATCTAACCAGTTGTGATTAGACCAAGGGTAATATAAGACTAGACCGGTTGATTACAGGAATACGTAGACACGTATGTAAGTATACTCTGTTACAAAATTATACGAACATACAATTATGTTGAAAAAAACCGACATAAGTTCATAATTTTTAAAAGTTTCTTCTACGAAATATTCCAGTGGATAGTATTCTCTCGAATCAAGACAAAGAAAGCTGTAAATTGACTGTTGCAAAATTGTACGAACGGCTTGTTTTGCCTCGTAAAAACGTTTTTGCTTAACAAACAGTTGTGAACAAATAGTTAAAGCTGGTGAAGTAAAATAAATTAAAGATGTCAAAAGGAAAATCGATAACAGATTTCGAAAAGGGACAAATTGTAACTTTAAGGAATGAAAGAGTAACTATTTGAAGAACATCTCTTAATATTGAAAGAAATGCTTGTGTTGTGGCCAACTTTTTTTGAAAAATCCTCAAGCGTATGGTATCAAAAAAAGGCCGAGGCAGAAAAAAAACACAGTGAACGGGATGAGAGAAAAATAATTAAAGCAGATATCAATACATCGAAGAGTTGACGCCATATTGCTGACCTTACTTCAACCGAAGTGGTCGCTGTAGCGTTGTAGTGCTTTGGAGTGCTACGCAGAGTGTCCTGGGTTTGAATCTCGGCACAGGTAGAATCAACACTTAAAAAAAAGAACATTTTTTTCTACACGGCAGGCAATGGCAAACCTTCTTGTGTAAAATTGCCTATGGAAAGCATTAGGTTCGTTTCATTCATATACAAATATAATACGCACAACATGAGTGGATGCGAAAAGCTCGGCCTTTGGCGCTAGATGCGGTCATAGTCGACATTGATAAAACTGAAGTTCATTGTGGTAAAGGCATAACACTTGCCACAATGGCTGTCTATCTCTTTGCCGGTGTCCTGTGATTTCATTCCCTCTCTTATTCTCCCTCCTTCTCCCTCCCACCTATCAATCTTCCTTTCAATCAACACAATGCTCTGCATTCATAGGGGTACACCCTGTGTGTTAAATTTAACAAAAAAAAAAAAAAAAATAGAGTGCTTCCAAACAGTGTGGAGAAACGCTGTCCTAATATAGTGCGCGCAAAAATGATGGCAGCCCACGATTACTAAAGCGTCACGAGGACTGCCGTATGGCCTTTGACGAAAAAAATAGGAACTGATTAGACTTCGGTAAGTAAGTATTTCCTTTTGCGGTAAGTATTTTTGTTTCCAAAATATCGTAAGAGTTCTACTTTCCGGTTTACTTTTCTGATGAAACCTCGATGGTAAGGATGGGTTTATTGGGTATTGGCACGATGTCATCAAGGAGGCGAAAGTATTCTCAAAGAGTAATTTCGGGAGCGGCAGTTTAATGGTATGGAGTGCATTTACTGCAAAGCAAACCCTGGAGTTCGAATTTTTTTCTACACGTATGAACAGTGATGAATAAATTGCCATTCTCCTAAGCAGTCTAGTACCATTTTTAAATGCAAACAAGTTAAGAAATTTGATTTTTCAACAAGATACACCCCAGCAGTCAATCAATGACAAGGAAAGCGGCCAAATTTGTATGTGTTTCAGAGTGCCCAGAGAGTTGATTTTATTCAATATAATTGTGTGTTTGTATAATTTTGCAACAGAGTGTATGTGTGTACTTGAGTATTCTTCAATGTGTAATACATTATTATTTTGTTGCATTTTCAGTGCTTTTGAATTCATTTTCAATTTTCTTACATTTTGCAAGCCACAAATATGCAAGTCTCGCACTCACACGTACGCACAATTTACTCACACACACGATATATGGTATGTACATACTATGTATATGTATGAATTTACCAGTTTATGTACTTGTGAATGTTATATGTGAATGCACTTATACAGTGATGGTCAAGTAGATATTTTGGAAATAATTTCCAGGGTTCTAGAAAATTGTTCTGCCCAATTGCGTTGCTAGCGCAAATGCTGGGATCAGTTACTTTTACTTTCTCTATTTTTATACTTCTATACTATTTACTCACTGCTATACAAAAAATTAGAAACTAGTGAAAAATGTTTGCTAAAGTAAAGTTCTAAAGATTTCTATCGTTTTCTCCGTTTTTAGAACAATTTTAATCTTCAAGTAGGTATATTTTGGAAAAACCTCAAAACTCTTCATTTTTTATTTAATTAGTTAATTCACTATTTAAAATTATTGCACACGATATTAAAGGTATGTTATAAAGCAGTAAAAACAATCTCTACTTAAAATTTTAATATTCTCAACTTTCAGAAATAATTGATATTTCAATAGCATCTGATCGATTGTGCAACACATTGACTTTGTGATATATGAAGTTATAATTAAAATGAATTTCTAAAATATTTGAATAATTCGCATGACCTCCACTGTATGTCTGTATGTCTCTCTACTCTCTCTCTTCTTCTCTCTATTCATTTCTATCATTGTACAGTAAATAAAGCAAAACCACAATACAAATGTTGGAAATCAAAAAAAAAAAAAAAAACTAAAAAAGAAAAGCAAAAGACAAAAAATAAATAAAAAATGTTTTTAATGTCGTTGCTTAAATTGTATTTGATTTTATGTATGTACATAAATATCTCGGAATTAAAGATTTTTTTTTTTGTTTCGAAAAGAAGAATCTTTTAGATACACTTTGATACCCTACACACTCTGTGTGATCGAGTAATGGTTATTTGTAAAGTTAATTGTGGCGTCGTAGGTATGAACATATTCATATATATGTATGTATATAAATGATGAGCGTGGATAGTGGAGCGGAGTTGGCCATGTCCGTGCCATGTCTGTGTCTATGTCTGTGTACACGATAGATAGCTCGAGTAAAAGTTAAGCAATCTCAACAAAACTTGGTACAGACAATTATTATTGTCAGAAAAAGCATGTTCAGTTCTGAAATGCGTAAAATCGGTCACGTGGTACTTACCTCCCACACAACAAAAATTTTCATTATATTGATGGAAATTCAAAATGAAGTAAATAAAACTCGAAAGACGTCATTGAAATAGTCTCTTGAGCAATTGTTGTGAAAATATTGCTAATATTGCGCAAAAGCCACGCCTACTTCCCATACAAGTGAAATATTCAAAGGGCAATATCAAAGCAAATAGTATAGCACACGGGTTCAAATTTCGTATGCCCAGTTAAAATAACTTTAAAAATAACTGATTCAAAAAGTATCATCATTGGACAACAACCACGCCTACTCGCCATGCAAAATTATATACATAAACCATACATACCGTATTGAGTCAGAATGGCTGAAAAGGAAACGTTTGAATGCAAAAGTTTTTTTTTATTTCAGAGGCTGTATGTAGGGTGTAAGAAGTTCGGTCGTGCCCCCGTACTTTGCTTTTGGTATTTTATTTTTTGTTGTAGTATTGCAATTTTCTGTTCTGGTTGCATTTTAGTTAACAAAACATATACCATATGTACTCGTACATGGTATGTTTTTGCAATAGCTTTTGTCACTCCTGCAAAAGCATGAAAAGAAAACTGGAAATTGAACGGGAAAAGCAGAGCTGACAAAGCACATAAGTATCGAACAAATGTTTTGTGAATTGACCAATTTAATCAAAAGATAAACAGTGAAGAGAGAAAAGTGGCACGCTCAACTATAGAATGTGAAGTGAATGCACTCAAAAAGTAGTTAACTCTTAACTAACGAAAAACAGCAACTTTGATGCTTTTATAATTGAGTGGGGTAACTTAAATACTTACAAGTAGATAAAAAAATACCAAGTAATCAGTAGTTAACTGTAGAAGGATTGTAAAATAAAACATTATCGTTGTTTGATTTCAGTTTGTTGTTTGATTTATCTGATATCTCTCAATTAATTCATTTACATTAATTAATTCATTGGTTACATGCTGCCAATAAGACGCATTGTTGCATGCATTCATTTGAGATTAAATGACGAATTTAAATTGGAAAATAACTTACTTAAATAAATTTCAATTGCACAATATTAACTTAAACAAATTAATTTAAAATTTTCTATATATCAAAAGAAATTAAATTGCATCTTTTTTTTTTGAAAACTTAAGTAAACAGTGAAACTTTTATTCTACACAAACCCAAAGAGCCGCACTCCATTAGAGTATGACAGCGCCCGCTTTAATCCAACGTTGAACAAAAGCCATTCACACATTTCGGCTTGGGCGATGTGCTGATCATTTTGTCACCTTCTTTATTTAAATTAGCTTTTGCTTTAGCCTCCGCCCTAGCGTGTCGTACAATTGCATGATGAGCGTGGCAGCAAACAGAAAGGAATAGAAACGAAAGCAATTCTTAAGCATTGAACGACAACGACCAAAACGACCGTGATCATTGTAGTGCAATCATGGGATGTTGTTGTTATTGTTGCCTACCGATGCTATTGCCACTTATAACTTAGCTGTTGCCGTTTTATTAGTACTTACTAACTTAAAAGTTAATGGTCACAACCATTATTCGGAAATTGGGTATATAAGAGCACTCTACTCCAAATGTAGGGCGGAGGATGAGGGTTTTCTTGTGCTAGTAAAGTGACAATTTGTTCCTTGAATTTTTTTTATAAATTTTCTGAAGAATCGAAAATGTATGTACACACGAGTACTTATACGTACATACATATTTGTGTGTATTTTTTCCATTTCAATTTTTGTTTGCAAGTTATCTGTATGCCTCTTGTACTTTTATTTGTTGTCTGTTCTACTTTTTCTTTTACACAAGAGACAAATAAGCTTCGAATGTTTCCTTTTCTTCTTCGTATTTTCTGTGTGTGTATGTATGTATGTGTCGAGGGAATGATTATTGTGTAGGCATAACAAAAACAAACAAAAAAACAAAAAACCTAGAAAAAAGTTTTTTATTGTTATCCTCATTTTGACAATTGGTTTTTGTGTCTCTTTTCCTTATTCTTTTCTTTTCTTTTACATACTTTGAACTGTTACTATTTTTGTATATTTCTGTTTTTAGTACTTTTAACCAATTTGCAAATCTCAAGGTAATCGAGTATTTATGTTTAGACTAAGCCCTGATTGTCTTCCTAGTTGCCAAGAAAACTAAGTTAAACCAGCTGAGCAGAAGAGAAAAACAAAACAAAATCTTGTTTGCCCGCTCGTAGATGATCACACATTTAAGGGTTCTTAACTTTGATGATGTTAGTTGTTTAATACTTTAAGTGTTTTCCTGGGAATATTTAAGAATTTCCGGTAGCTTTGCTATTGCATAGCTTATGTGGTGTTTTATGTGGAATGGCTGGAGATGCTTTAAGAACATATCAATGCTTGTAAATCAAAAAAGTTGTAATCTTTTGATTTTTTTTTTAAATATCTTGTAAGAGCGTCGGTTTTCAGTCAGTGCAAACGCTTTTTGATAAATATGCACGTGATTGACGTTATTGTGAAAAGGTCTTCAGTTATCGCCCCTAGTGGTGATATGTGGAACTACTTAAAGTGTAAATTTATACTTTTCTTTTTCTTATAATGGCACAACGGCCCATGGAGGACTAGGCCGAGTTTTTCGCATCCATTTATGTTCTGCGTGTTATATTTCTACATGAATGGAAGGGACCTACAGTTTTATGTCGAATCCAAACACCTTTTAATTTTTTTGTCGGACTACCAACTACGACCACTTAAAATAAATACAACTGATTAAAAAAAAAAAAATTTCTTAAAAATTGGCAGGCTGGACTCTTGTTTAATTATGATGATTCATACGCTCGCTTGTTAAATCTTTAAAAAGCATATCAGTTTTGCCATTAATATTTATATCGACTATTTTTCGATTGTATAGCGAACTCTTTTGTATAGTCGTTTATATCGTAGTTGTTGCCCTCTAGTGATGGTAAAAATACCGATAATCTCTTAGTATCAAAACACTATGTGTAAAGCATACACTTCTTCTTCTTTTAATGGCACAAGAGTCCATGAAGGGCCAAGGCCGAACATTTCACATCCACTCATGTTGTCCGTGTAAAGCATACACTAATCTTGAAAACCAACAAAAGGAACTCAATTCAAGCTAATGCTGTTATGCCGTTTCCTGTATTTGGTATAGCTTTACACAAAATCGCCGTTCTGCTTGTACTGAGTTCAAATTTCTTTTATATAAATAATACGCTTTAGTCGACCTAATTTTGATTCTGAAAGGTAACTATGTAGTAGTAATTGATTTTGCATTAAGTAAAAAAAAAACGTTTGAAATTCCAGAAAAACTATTTATAGGATGGACTTAGCCAAGTTAACGTGTTTAAAGCTTTTAAGTTTTGCATGACGAATCAATTAAGCAACTAATTTCTACGATTCTCACTACATTAATTAGACGTTATCTTTCCGATTTCCACCAAAGGTTGTGAGATTTATTCGAATTTTTGTTTTTTTTTTTGGAATTATCATACACACGAATTATGGTTTTGGTTGCATTAAGCAAAAAATATTCTTGAAATATTTTAATTTTAGAATAACATTTATAACAAAGCTCAGTAGTTTAGGTTGGATACTAACTTTGTGGTTCAAGTAGCAAATAACTTAATTAGTCAGTCAGGCAAAGTTAGTTATGCATTGAAAGAGCAGTGCTGCCATTTAAGCTGCTGTCGAGCTGAAGACTTTTTGACTTCACTAATGAAATACCAATTAGAAATAGTGAGAATTAGAAAATAAAAAGGTTGAAAACCTGTTGAGCATTCCAAGTGTAATGACTGTTCCAGAGCAAAACGACTTTTACAGAACTTTAAATAAAAGTAAAAGTGCGACAGTGGATAGCGCTTAAGCCACACAGACTTACTCTCACATATTTGTTTCGTTGCGATTACTGGTGCTGCCTAGAGGGCACAAATAAACTATTAAGTACTTTCATAACCATGTTAAAACTTTAAGTTCAATCATATTGATAATAACACAGAGAATTTAACAGGCATATCTAGTTGCAAATAGAAAAAGCAATTACTGCCTATGCAGAAACAATCACTACATGAACTAGCAAAAATAGCATTTTACCGTCACAAGCATGTGAGTTGTGGACAAACAACCAACTAAACAGATTTTCATATTTATGTACGTATTTATGTACAACTGTATATAACAACAAATATGTAAACATATTTACAGCTTTTGTATGTTCTAACCAATGAACATGGAAAACATAGAATACATGGCAAGACATTCACCTTTCATGACAGGAAAGCCGAAAGCCTTAACGTCTACTTCCCTTTGGAGTGTTTGGTTGCATGTGAGTATGTGTGTATGTGTGTGCCTGTATGTGTGTGTAGCAGCAATTTCGTTAAAGAGACTTATATGTGGCTTTTGGCAGGATCACAACTGAAAAACCACTTACAATATAAACAGATACATACACAACTCTCACATGCATACATATAGAGATATACATATATAGGCATTAATACATAGACAACATATACGAATGTATGTTTGTTCTCGTATGTATGCATTGCAAGTGTACAAGGACAATTGCAAGCATAGGACAAACATTTTATAAATATCAAAAACAACAACAAAACAACAACAACAACACAACGAAAATGCAAGAATTACAATAGCAGCGCCAGCAATGGCAGCAATGACATCAGCAACATTCAGTTGCAGGATGCCACAACAGGAAAACGTATTTTTGGCCTAAGGAGCTGCTGTTGCTGCTGTTGTTGTTGGTTTTATTACTGCTATTGCTTTGGTGTTTTTTGTTATTGCTTTCGTTATGTTTGTTGTTTGCTGCTGCTGCTGCTGCATTGTTTGCTGCTGTACCCCGGAAAAATAACTGCAATATAGATAAGATAGTAATAGTGAAAAGAATGTTGCCGTATACGAGTGTATGCATAAACAAACATAAAAGTTACTATATACGATATGTTGAAGGGTTTGAGTGCGTGTGTTTGCGTGAGGTATGAAAAATTCTTGCTTGCCTTTCGGAAAAGAAAATCGTGGTACACTCATACACATACTTACACACACCAAATACATTCTTTAGAAAAATTGAATTTTTTTTTTTTTATAGCTTAACTATGTTAAGTAAACAAAAATTGTTGGCGTAGAAATGTTGTTTACTATGTTGCCGTTACTGCTTTTTCTTGTGTGTTTTGATGGCTTGTGTATATGTATAGGTATATATTTATGTATATGTGTGTTTGTATATAGCTAGCAAATGACTTTGTGCGATCTTTTCGGTATAACAAAATTTTGTTTGAACTACGAGTATGTTGAAGAAGAAGCCTGTATGTAGTATGTAAATATATGAAAAATTATTTGCAACTACCTACAGTTTACTTTTGTGAAGCAAGCAGTTTTAACATTTGTATACATAAGTATGCACAAACGTACATATATACTTATATAAGTATGTATGTATGTATGCTACGATAGGTTAGATTTGATCTATGACAGTATGTGTGAGCAGTATGCGAGATATCCCAGTTGCGCCACTTTGGATTGCTCCAATCAGCAGCAGGGTACACATCAAATACAATAGATCCCTTTATAATCCTTGAGGAGGAATAATGTATATTAATCAGTACTTTTATAATTACCGATTAACTTTTATAAGAATAAGAAGACGACAACTCATCGATGCAATATACCTTGTGAATTAACCGCAGGGGCTCTATACAATGTACCCAACCTATATATTAAGCCATCAACATGGCTTACTCTTTTAGAACGAATAAACGCTTATCAACTTTAACATTTTTTTTACTGAGTGGGAATCGATTCTTAGGCTACTGGAACTTCACTAATTGTCTAAACAACTGAGGTGATCATGCAGTGTATCAACAACTCTTTGAATAAACGTCATGGAGAAAGTTAGCTCAAACGATTGCTGGTAAAACTTTAAAGCACCTTGTGATAGATAGCATAGAAGAACATACAAATATCTTTTTTATTTAAAGAAAAAGTATCATAGAAGATTAGATAAATAAACTTACTTTACTTTTAATGGATAAATAAATACATGGGGTATTATTATGATGAACATAGGTGAAATCGATGCTGAAACGCAACATATTATTAGTCATTCAGCCAAGAAGACAAAGAAGAAAAGTATCCCAGCTTTTTATGTAGTGCACCTTGAGGATGAGCTCTAGCCTATTTTTTCCTTTCCTGGTTCTATGTCTAAAGTTAAAGAGTTTTTAAGCCGTTCTATGTTTTGTAAAGTCTTTTCAACATTTTACATGTTGCTCTTTAAGGCAATGTTTAAGGCACAATAGAACTCAGATTGGTGAAAAAACTACTTGTGTATCCATTAATCAATATGCAATCTTTATTATGTTTCATTTGATATGAATTTATTTAAATTTAAAAAAAAATTTTAAGGAAGAAATTAGTTTCAATTAAGGATTCTGCTGCTGCTACTAAAGGGTAATTTTTTTGATACTTAGTTTTTGACGTTAATATTTCGGACAGTTAACGCATGATTTTTGACATGTGTTCTAGTATTTGCTATTTCACCATGAGAAGACTTACTCCTGAGCAACGTTTGCAAATTATTGAAATTTATTATCAAAATTCGATTGGTTTTTTATAGCAAAATTGTCTTCAGCGACGAGGCTCTTTTTGGCTCACTGGATACGTGAATAAGCAGCATTGCCGTATTTGGAGTGAAGACCAGCCAGAGGAAATTCAGCAGCTACCAATGCATCCCGAAAAATGCAATGTTTGATGCGGTTTATGGGCAGGCGGCATCATTGGGCTGTACTTCTTCAAAGACGATGAAGGCCGCAACGTTACGGTTAATGGAGAAAGGTACCAGTACCGTTCGATGATAACACTCTTTTTTTTGCCGAAAATGCAAGAATTGGACTTGGCCGACATGTGGTTCGAAGAGGAACCACATGTGCCACAAGCCACACTGCATGCGAAACCGTGCATCAATTGATAGGCGAATTTGGTGAGTAGTTAATCTCACCTTTGGAGCAGTCAATTGGCCACCAAGATTGTGTGATTGTGACCCATAAGACTATTTTTTGTGGGGGTATTTTAAATTTCTTGCCTGTAGCGACAAGCCAAACACGTTTGCTCCTTTGGAAACCAACATTGAACGCGTTATTTGTGAGATTCCGGTCGAAATTTGTGGAAAAGTGTGCCAAAATTGGACCATCAGAATGTACCACTTAAAGCGTAGCCGCGGGCAACAATTAAGTGAAATTATCTTTCAAAATTAAATGCCAGAAATCGATCCAAATAAAAATTTCAGTCACTTTTGTAAAATTTCTGAGTTTTTTTGATTTTCAGAAACCAAGCGTTAAAAAATCACCCTTACAATAATCATACAAATGTTGTGCCTCCATGCATTTGGAGTAATGCTGCTTAATAATAAATAAAAAAAGAATATTTTTCTAGTATTTGAAAATATTTGATATGTATTATAAAAAGAATAAATAAAGGTAATAAAAATTAAATAAAATAAAGCATACTTCACCTTTCTCACTACATTGAAGTTGACTGGTCGTGCATAATAGGCTGGAAGCTAATCGTTTCAGTGCTGATGATCAAAAATAAAACAAACTGAAAATCGTGTACGATTTTGTTCTGCCTTGAAAAAAGTTGCATAACTTGCAACTACACTGTAGCAGTTGCAGCTGCCATTCTCTTTAATTTGTTTTCTATATTCTTTTTTATGGTATCTAAAGTAAAAACTTCTGCATTCAAGTTTTGCGAATATTTTGCAAGTTTAGTTTTAAACTTGTGAGAGAGTGAGAGAGGGATAGATAGAGAGAGAGAGAGAAAGAGAGAAACAGAGAGATGGGAAGCGTAAATCATGCACCATGCATTTTCACCATTTTGTTTTTTAGTTTATAATTTTTTATTCTCTTTCGTATTTTGTTTCTTGTTTTCTGATAGCGAGGGGGAATTTACACTAAATTATAATAACGGGATGCGAAAAAGCGAAAATGAACACTTTTTATATAAATTGAATTCAGCGAGTGAGAGTAGATTTGCAGTTTGAAACTTTTACTGAAATTAGTAAGTAGTCTAAATACTATGTATTCAAGTATCTACTCTTGCTAAAAACTTGTACAGGAAAGCATTTCAATGGAGTGTTTGTGAAGTTTGAAAAGTAGTTCATATAATTATATTCCGTGATGCGCGATTGTGGAAAGTGAAAGTACCCAAATATTTAGTTACGAATTTGGTGGCAGAAATTTAATAACTGTATATAAAAATAAATATTCTCAATGAAAATCAAAACTTAAGTTTAAATTTTAGGTTTACTTTGCAATTTCAATTTGTATTTAAAGTTAAACTTTCACTGAACAAAGTGCAAGGATTAAATTTGTGCTACAATATAAATTGGCTACCACATGACGTATGAGTGATATTTAACTTTTAAATGAGCTCAACACTGAAAATGTTTGAAAAATATAAAATGCATTAAGCTTTTAATGAGTATAAAAGAAGAAATGCAATAAATAAATATATATAATATAATATATACCCTGAAGTATAATACTCACTAGAGCCATTATCATTTTAACTACTTTGCTGTTGTGCTATATGAGGCAAGAAGAGCAAGGGCGTGGTTGCAAGCGCGTGGTTGCAAGGCGTGGTTGAATGGTGTTGGTGGTAGTGTTTCAGTTTAATTTCTGCGAAACACTTAATGTCGGTCAGAAAAATACAGCCACTATTACAATTACAACAATAACAGTTGCAAGTATATAAGCATACAAAATAATAACATACATATGTACCTACAAAAAAAAAAAAAAAATACAAAAAAAAAATAAAAGTATGATTCAGCACTTTTTTATACAAATACAATAAATACTACCAAGCACTTTAGCAAACAAAATAGCGCAGAGACTCGTACATTGTGTGGAATATGCACGTGAATAAAAAAGTGTATGCGTGTGTGTATAACAAAAGACTCACGTGGAAAAAAAGAAGTAGTAAGTATAAGTATTATGGTTAAAAATGTAGTAGAAAGAAAAAACGCTCAATGCTCAGACAAGCAAACAGCAGGAAAAAGTGAAAACGAGACAATGACGAATTGAAACACTCAGAGTGATTTATAAGCCCTTTGCGTATATACTTACATATACAGAGAGAGAGAGAGAGAGAGAGAAAGAGAGAAAGAGAGAGGTGTGGAGTGAGAGTAAGAGTGTAGGGAGGGGGAGAAGGAACAAGGAAACTAAACACAAAGCAAAGCCAAGTGAAGGAAGAGACACCGTTAGAGGCAGCGCTATCTAAACTAAATATGATGGAAGTGAAATAAAGCCAAGTGAAGGCAGCAATACACGGAGCAGGAGCGGCATATTCCTATACTGAGTGGGGAAGAAGCAGATATCCTGTGACAGGGACAATTGCAGTGTGGCACAGACTAAAAGAGAAAGAGAGAGAAAAAGGAAGTGGAAGTGAGCAACACCAACTCATGACAGCTTCAGAGACAGATACATGGATACTAAAAGACAGGGTTAGAGCGATACAAAGGAAAACCTAGTGATAAAAGTACTTGAGAATAAAGCAGCAAAACGGGGTAGAAGTAGCGACAACGCTACTTTTGTGTTAGAAAATTATTCGAAATTGATTAGGCCTAAACAAACTTCCTCAAGTATATGAAGAACGAAGTAGTATGCAGTGGCGCAAAAGTAGTAAGGGACTAATAATAAGCAGGTGGTTTTTAATCACTTGCTGAAAATTGAATCACACTCCCCTCAATTCATGCAGTTAGTTGTTACAAATGCTGAATCACTTTTGGTTTTTTGCATACAAAACGTTTGAGATTAAGACAAAAAGAAACGCCAATAGAAAGCCAATAGCAATGAAAATAACAACAATAATAAAAATGATGCATAAAAATGGTGGAAAATCGTATGCATTTCATTTTAGCGCATATCGTTTTCGTTATCGGTTTTCTTTTTCATTTTTCGTTTTCATTGCTCTTAAAAATTGGCAGTATCAATAAAAGAAATAGGAATAGAAAATATTCATGTATGTGTTTTTCCACATACGTAATCGTACATGTATAGGTACATACTTATATGTGAATTTTATTTGATTATATTCTATGACAGCACGTACGTACGGCAGCAACGCGTATACTACTGTGGGCAAAAGTTAGTAAGACTTTGTTCATAATTTCAAATTTTTTTATTCATTCTTCCAAATCTATTTTGTCCCCTTCAAAGTAATCCGGCCCTAATATACTTGTGCCAACGTTTTTTCCAATTCTCGAAACAGTTGTTAAAGTCAATTTCCGGAATAGCCTTCAATGCGCTTAGCGATTCATGTTTAATGTCTTCAATTGACTCAAAACGGTAACGGTGTCCGCGAAGCGGTTTTTTGAGTTTAGAAAATAGCCAAAAGTCACACGGTGCTAAGTCAGGCGAATAGGGTGGTAGGGTGGTTGCGGAACGATATCAGTCGAATTTTTGGCAAAATGGTCTCGTAAAACCAATGCAGTGTGAGTGTGATTTTGGAACCAATCGTGCATTCACTCTTCTTAGGCCCAAATGATGTTTTAAAATGCTTTTCACTGATCCTTCCGATATTCCAACGATGCCAGTAAGGTCTCTGACTGTTAATCGTCGATTCTCGAGCACCAATTCCTTGATTTTATTGACGTGTTGATCATCAGTTGATGTTGAGGGCCGTCCTGGACGTGGTTCGTCGTCAACGCGTTCTCGACCATCTTTGAACAATTTGTACCAATCAAAAACAATTGATCGTGACATACAATTATCACCGAAGGCCTTTTGCAACATTTTTAACGTTTCGGCACCAGAAATTTGATTCCGCACACAAAATTTAATGGAACTTCTTTGTTGAATAATTTCACTTATTGTGAAAATCGCCGGATGCACTTTTTGTACTTCAGAAAGACAAGCGTATACTAAACACTAATGACTATTTTGATGTGACATTTGGCACAGATGTCACCGACAGTCATACCAACCTTAAAAAATAATATTTTGATGAATGGGTTTCCGCGCGAAATATAAATTAAAAAGTCTTACTACTTTTTGCCCACAGTAGTACTTCCGTGTGTGAATTGAGCACGCGGCTCGTGTATGCCGCGGTGTAATTGTGAAAGCAAATAAAATTCATATCTTATACTTTTATGAAAAGAATATCTGTGTGTGCGTGTGTAACACATTTATATGTGTACAAACATTTGATTGTATTTGTGTAGTCAGATAAATAGATAAGTTTATTGCTAAGCTACGGTGTGTGTGAGTTTTTCTTTTCCGTTTCTATGATTGCATTTTAAATTAATTGAAAAATATGAACGTTTCCTTATTTTGTTTTGTGTCTTTGGTATTGCAATTGGTTTTTTTTTTTTTTGATTGCTTAACAAAAATTATGTTATTTTATTGGGTGGCAGTGGGAGTTGTCGATTTAATTAAATATTGAAGTCATTTCCCTTTTCCAAAAATCTATGTAACTCACTCTTATTGGAAACGATATATTATATTTACATAAAAAATAGCATTCGTTTTATTTACTGCCAGTTTCTTAGTGAAAGTTTAAACCGGAATTCACGGAAAAACTAGACAAATTTTCGATATGTGTTAAATTTATTGCACTCAATTAATATAAATACAAATTTCCAAACGTTTTTTTTTATTATTGCTTCATACCATTAATTTACTGTAGTTGACATTATGTTACATTTACCTGAAAAGAAAAAGAAAATCAATTGGAATAATTGTATAGCAATCATGTGTAGGCATAAGAAATTACAAATTTTACTTGACTATTAAATCTATTAATTAAAATTAAATTACCGCAAATGTTTAATAAATTTATCTAGAAAATGGAATTCCATAATGATTTTCTTTAAACTATGTAAATAATTTTTGCACATATGAATGACGATAGCAGTCAAGCAGTTAGGTTTCAACAGCGTGTCGGCGCCAGTTTGAAATATTTATGACATTCACACGCACACACGCATGCATACATGCATACATTTAGAATTTTCCGCTACTTCGGTACAAGTGCAAAAAGCAATTCTATTAGATGATACCAAGACGAGCGGCATATGTAAATCGTTTTCTGCACCAAGCACTCAAAAAGCAAATGAAGTAAACATGAGCTTGAAAATATTTTCACTTTCATTTCTTTTTGATGAAAACAGACAAACAGACACTTTGACACTTTGCTCTCTCTTTACAAACTATATCGAATATCCTCATTAAATATGGCTGACTTGTCACAAAATATGTAAAATTGTCATTAAGTATGTAAATCGAGGTAAATTGTTTTTCAACGTTGAAAAACAATTTCCATACTCGAAGAAGATAAAGAAGATGCACACTAAGTGACAAAGACAACAACAACAACAAAATAATACGAAAACACATTTGGCTTTTTGTTTTTTGCTTGAAATTTACTTTTTGGGATTGACGTGTTTGTTTCATTTGTTATTATTATTGGTTTTGTAAGTTAAATATTTTGCATAAGGAGTGGACACGAAAAAATGTATCCCCCGAGAAAGGAATGGGTTTCCTTCAAAACAACAGTATTTTTTCCAAAATAAATTTATTTTGTTTTCTTAACTTCTAAAATTAAAAAATTTAATTTTCAGAATTTAAGAAAAAATGTGTGTACTTTTCCATTAACTCTTTTCATCTCATCTCTTTCTTGCACAGCACTGCCTTTCTTGGCTGATTCGTTCTATTTTTTGAAAACTCTTTTTCGTTTTTAACCATGAATTTTTTTTTTTAATTTACGCTTTATAATAGCTCAAGAAAGTTCAATAGGACATCAGTGTGGGCAATTTGGTGGATTTCATTCCTTTGAGGCAATATTTATTCTATGATCATCGTACCAATTCATAACTTTATTGGCATAATGCGACGTGGTCAAAAGAAAACTGGGGCATTATGGCTTCTGAAAAATGGTAAAATAAACTTTTTCAAGCACTTTATATCTATGTATACTTCGTGATTGATGGACCCAGTGGTAACAAAAGTTTCACTACTTTTTGCTCAAGTGCATATTGCCTGAGAAATCAGAAAAATATTTGGGTAATTTGGATTGATTTTTGGGATATTGAACTTTTTACGGACTTCGTAACTAACTTGGGCTGTGTAAAATTGCTGTGCAGGCAATTGCTGAATGTTACCTTTCACATAGGTTTCATCATCCATGAAGCAGCATTTAAATTTTGTAAGAAAATTTGCATACACCCTTCCGGCTTCAGTTCGTTTCGATCTGGAACCTTTTGCACGAACCTTATATGATTTAAAATGAGCATTATTTTTGAATTTGTTTGGACATGACTGATTGAAGTTCCAAGTTTGAAAGCAGTATCCCGGACAGATACATTTGGTTGCAAATTAAGTGGGCTTTAACTAAACCAGAAAATTTTTGTCCACTTTTTCTGGACCACATTTTCTGCTGGAGCTTTTAACTTTCTCAACAGAAAGATTCTCTTTATACTTTTTAATAATTTGATTTACCGTTACCGTTAATGCTAACATGCTGACTGAACTTGCAACCATTTCCTGAGTTCATGAAGGATTTTCTTGTTGCTTAATGAATTTTCTCATATTAAAAATGAAAAAAAACAACAATTTGTGGATATCTAGTCTTTTGAAAATCATTTGAAAACTCACTGAGATTGAATGTATAGTCAATGTAATATAAGGCAGAATGGTTGAACCTATTGAAACTGTTCAAATGCAATAGGAAAAATGGCTAAAGTTTAGAAACTGCCAACAAAAAATTCGGATAAAATCAACTTTAACTTCGTTATCTCATACACATTCAATAAAAGGGGTCAAATTGAACGCTTTCTCCCTAAGATTTGAAATACTCACATACACATACATACCAGCAACAGAAACGTTTAAATGATACAAGTCCTTAAGAAGTATGCATAAATAACTAATATGGTATGCAACAAAATAAATTTCAATATATTTAACAAATCAAGCAAACACTTTATCAACTAACTAAAAGTCAAGAACGTAAAAAGACTTTACTTTGAATAAGAGCAAAAGGTCTATTAAAGGATAAAGTTTATTGAATTAAAATTCCTTAAAATGTCATTTACAAAACTCGAAAGAATTCATGAAAAACTAACAAAAAGAATATGTAATGCAAAACGAAAACAAAATTTAAAATTAAAATAGAAAATTCATAAGAATAGCAAATAAGGTCATTCTCACAGAATATAAAACAGGCAACAAAATGACACTCAAAATGACGAGAAAAACTCGAAAAGTAAAGAAAACATAGAAAAATAAGCAGGAAAATTGCCCAAAAGTAAAAGAGAAATACGGAGCTGAGAAAACCATCAGAAATTCATTGCGCGACAACTAATTTGAATTCGAAAATTGGGCACGAACACAAAACACAAGCGAAAAGCAAAATACGTAAGGAAACAGTGGAAGAAATAAGCCCTGACGAAGAAAAAAAAAACTTAATGTAATCTAAAACGTTGCTGACAAGGACACGACATGGCACATGAAACGTGCAGCAGAAGGCGGTAGCAGCGCCAAATTCAAGCAAATACAAGAAACACAATAACAGACCAACAGTATACTGTGGTTGGTATAGCATACATTTAGGCGCGATGCGTAGAGACTACCAAGCAGAGCGCATGCTAAAGAGAACTCATTTCACTCTTCTTTCTTTGATTCTTTGGTAAGGAAGCAACATAACAAATCGTACGAAATAAGTATGTAAGATAACAATAAAGCAAGCTAAACTCAATTTAAGCTTAAAGCTGCAAGTAGAATTGGAATATAACACAAGCGAAATGAAATCAAAGTAACAAACACAGAAAAAAGTATTTGCAAGGAATATGCTGCAGGCCGAAAGGATAACACACATAAAAAATTCAACAAGCAAACAAATTCAAATTGAAATTGCATCATTTGTCAACGTTTATCCGTTTATTTTTGTTTATTTGTTTTTTTGGTATGCTTTTTGTTTTATTTGCTTAAGTATTAGAAGCCTGATGCTTTTCAGCGATGCGTTCTGCTAGGACGATCCTGCAACTGAATTAGATGAGGCGAAGAGGGAAAAGTACACATAAGAATGTAAAGCTAACAGCTGAGCATTAGAAATGAAAACAAAATGATTCTTTCGCCACATGCCTTTGCCGACTGACGGCGACAGCGATGGCTATGACGATGATGATGAGAAATGATGATGAAAATGAAAATCTTTCCCATAAAGCCAGCACATACATATTTTCACATATCGTTGCACACATACGTGAACGTACAAACTTGGAAAATCATTTGTTACAACAAATGAAGGCTAGAAAGCTGAAGGATTTCATTTTAATATTATACCTACTGCTATTGGAAGGAGATGCATGCGTAGTTGAGGCTTACTGCTTGCCTTCCTACCCTGATTTGCAATTTTCATTTTGCCATTTGCTAAAGCTCCTTTTTTCAAAGCCGAAATTTATATTGTTGTGTTTAATGATATCCTGTGGGATTGTGAAGTTCAAATGAACGAATGAATGAGTGAATGAGTGAGCATATATAGAATTCAATTTCTCTCTTAGCTCTCAGATAACAAATGATGGTGTGAATTGATTGTCTACTAAAGTTAAAGCAATGATGTTTTAGATATTTTTGTGTTGAAATTCATTGAAAATCACTAATTCATTGCGAAAGTATTTAGTCAAGAGAGAATTCAAGCAGTTAAAGTATAAACATTTACATTCACTAAAAACATAAATGAGTAAAGTTTCATGAATTTCGCCTGTATTGACTTATTTTGGATCAAATCAACTAAATAATTAAAAAATTAAGTAACGCAACTCAATTTTCATTTCTACCACACTAGGCAGTGAAAGAATGAGAAACAAATAAACCACATTTAATTTCATTAATGAAATATTTAGCAAAATTGCAAACAAATTCTCAAATATTTTCAACATATAAGTATGTACATGTATTATATCTACAAGGAACGATAACATTTTCACATACATATTGCTGTACATATACATATGTATGTAAACAGACGCACTTACATACATCTAAAAATTTCTATGTACTCCAATTTGTGCTTGTCTTCCTTGTCAGAAAAGCTTACGCTTCTTGTATGTTATAGCTATGTTAATTGAATGTGAGTTGAGACAAAATGAAAAATGGAAAATGAAAAAAATGGGGGAAAAACAGCAGTATTATTATTAAAAAAATGTTATAGAAGCGAGGAAATTGATAACGTTGGAGAGAGGGTGTGGGCACAACAGTAAGAATTTTGATCGAGATGACAAAGCCAATGAAAACTGGTGCGACAATGAAGTGCTTATGAATGTGTGATATTAAGAATTTTGCATAAATTAAATAACTGTGCATGTGTGTGTGCGTGTGTATACAAATTTCTGGAATTTCATGGTTATCACAGTGTGAAAGTGAAAAATTTAGATTGAATTCTTAAAGCATACTTTTAGGGCTTTTATAAAAGAAAAACAGCGCATGAGTTGATAACGAATATGTTAGTTTATAATATTTGGCAAACAATCTAGAACCGAAAACAGTACCTGCAGATACTAGAATTTGATATACAAGAATTTTTCAAGTTCACCCGTCAGTTACGTAAAAATATCTGATCAACCATTCCAAACTAGGTTTATGTTTTGATTATTTGACCAGTTAAAGCAATATAAAAAAGTACATTCACCCTTATTTCAGATTTCGGCGTAACTTTACTTAATTTACTTTACTTTTAATGGCACGACAGCCCATGGAGGGCCTAGGCCAAGTATGAATGGAAGGGACCTACAGTTTAATGCCGAGAATCCGAACGGCGGATTGAAAAGCTTTTCATAGGCAATTTCTTACTCTTGCAGGTTTGCCATTGCCTGCCACCAAGAGGTGGTGCAGTGTAGAAAAATTATTTTTCTCCTTGTTTTCTTTTTGTGTTTGATTTTGCCTGTGCCGAGATTCGAACCCCGGACACTCTGCGTAGCAGTCCAACGCATTACCACTACGCCACAGCGACCACCAATTCGTCGTAACTCCATTTATAAATCCTAAGAAAGATTAGACTGATATCGAAAATGGCTGGAAATAAAACCAACAAAATTTGGTGTCATTTTAAAAGCTCGATTTTAGTTTTTTAGTCCGTTGAGTAAACCCAAACCGAAAAATATTTATTTTTAATGCTATCCTGCCGAGAATTCCAATCTCTTATTTCGAAGTTATAAGAAAAATTAGTGTTCTTTTTTAATAAGGGGTTTGAAAAGCTAAGATTTGTGCTTAGTTTCTAAAGATAAGAATTGTTGAAAATATGAAAACTGAAAATTGATGAATTTCGGGGGAGGAAATCTTGAAACTACCATAAGTATGTGAAAATATGTTGATAAACTTGTTTTCGATTAAAGGAGGCACATTTTTCTATCGGAATATCCTCTATCTTCTGTTCTCACGAAATAATTCAATTTGCAAATAGGTCTGAATATGTTTTTTCAACAAAAATTGGAATTCATCTTTTGTTATTAACCACTTTTAACCGCAATCATGCTGAAAAATTAATTTAAGTGTAAACAGTTAAAAGTTACATTCATAAATATCATTTTCATTACAATATTAAAAGATTCTTATAAAAATTGTGTAATTTTTTGAAAACCCCAATGTCACCATAACTTAATAAAATAAATTTCTGGAAGATCCAACTGCCATCCATTGTTCCACTACATATAGCTTGTCAGATAACTATAACGAAAATTCTAAATTTAACCTTAGTTTGAGGCAAAACTAAAAAAGGTTTATTAAAACTGATTGTAGATTTGAGTTGAGTGTTAGCTCATCGAAATCAGAGTGCTTCATCTGGCATTCTTTCACGATAATACAGGCAAGATAGGTGTACTATAAGGCCAATGGGAGCAATATAGGTATATTATTCGGACAGTGAAGAAAAGTTGTATGTATTATACGGAATGTTACATGTACCATAAGAAAAGAATGGTGTATAATTTGATCAGTAGATGTACTTATTATCAGATATATGTACTTATTATGCAAAGTGAAGGTAGGTGTATGTATGATTTTTATCAGTTAAGGCAAGGTAAAGAGGTATCAAGTAGCCATTCATTGCTTTACTACCACACATAAAGCTACATAGATTACTAATTTGTTGCATGAACTTATGTTTTTTAGGTTCTGGTTTTAGAATGGTATTAAGTTGTATTTACATTGTTGCCTTTCTCACCGCTAGAAAAAACACTTATAAGCATTCCTTACTCTATGTCGTTAACTCGTATGTAAGAGCATGAACCATTGTGCTAAAGAACAAAAGTAGTTATGTACTTTATCTAACTGCAGTAGGTCAGGTTTTTTTTTTAAACCAATCACACAGTAGAAATTAAAAATTAAAACCCATTTGGAATTTCTTTCACCGCCTATTATTTGTATGTCATGACATAATTTTGAAGAGAATTTACTCATTAGCTCAAAGACACACTTAAAAAATTGAAGCACACCCCAGGTGCAAGCCTAAAAATCACCTGTAAAAAGAATTTCTCAACCAAAATTTTCCTTTTTTTATTTCAGCAAAGTTTTAAATTAAACCCAATAAACACAAGTAAAACAAATGCGAATAGTATTAAAACAATTCACAACATTCATGCATTTTTTTAGGTTAAAACTCATTATATATATGTACCTACCATTAACATATACATACATATTCGTACAAAGGCAAAACTATGTACAATATTAAATTTCCACCACTAACGACCACTTTTTCACTCTTCTACCTTTTGTTGCGTATTTTCTACTCTTTTGTACGCAGATGACTTTTTTTTAAATTAAATTAGCTTAACGCTTAAAATGCATTTATTATGCTCCATTTCTTATCAACGGTAGCAATAGCAGCGGTGCTAGAAGCTTTAGCAGTGGCAGAAGAAAATCGTGAGCTGCTGAAAACAACCGAACGAGCAGCAGCAGCAGCTGAAACGTGCACACTGTCAAGCTTAACACCTTAACTAAAAGCCTCCCTCGAGGCTTTTGCCAATGTGAATGTGAAAATGAAAATGCTGCTGCATATAATTAAGTGCATACATACTCTTACGCATACATCGCTTACTAGCACGAGTTTCACCCACCACACATACATAATTGCTCGTGTAGATATATACTGGTATCTATTTAAAGGATATATGCCATCAGAGCAAAACATTTGAGCAAAAATGCACGTGCTAAATAAACGTGCCGCAGCGTTAGTGATGCGATGACGTTGAAACAGTACGTACAGAAAAGAAGAAAAATGCATGTGAAGCTGCAGCGTTTCTGATAAGCAAAAAGCGTAATAAATCGTTCAGTGAGATATTAATGTTAAAATTAATTATGTCAAGTATGTGCTGCCTTGCTACTACGAGTAAGTGCATATAGAATTGCTCGTCATGTTTGTTCCTGAGTGCATGGTGGGCGGAAAAGGTAAACATTGGAACAATTTGGAAAAAATAAAGAGTGAAAGTTGGAAATATTTCTAATATGGTATAAGGAGAACTAAGGCAATGATGGCACATGTTTCAGCGCTTGTGTAATCGAAGGTGCATGTTTATTTGTATAAATGTGGACGCTGAAAATGTCATGAACCTATTGACATTGAAACATTCCTCTTTTTAAAAATCATTTATTCCAAAGAATATATAATGATTTTCTACAATGAAGTGTAAAATTCATGAGAGAAGCAATAACCATTTGAAACCAATTTGTATTTATTTGCTTATACAGGGTGTTTTACTTATTATAAGTATGATTTTCAAGAAGAAATAAAATGAATATAATTTAATGTTATGGCCAAGAATTTTACTTTATTATAAAGATAAAGATTTGCCATTATGTTTTAAAAACGATTTCGGACAAGTGGCCGTCGCTGCTGATTCGAATAAATTCCAGCCGAGATGCCCTATTTTCGACCACTTTTTGCAGCAATTGGAGCCGGGCTGTATGTCAGTAATAACGCGCCGAATATTCTCTTCCAAGGCGTCAATCGTCTCGGGCTTATCAGCGTAAATAAGAGACTTCACATAACCCCACAAAAAATAGTCCAGCGATGTTAAATCGCACGATCTTGGAGGCCACGCCACAGGCCCACGACGCGAGATAATGCACTCACCAAAAGTTTCCTTCAATAAATTGATTGTTTCGTTGGCTGTATGGCATGTAGTGCCGTCTTGTTGGAACCAAAGGTCGTCCACACCAACATCCTCCAATTCAGGCATCCTCCAAAAAGTCATTAATCATGGCTCTATAGCGTTTCCCATTGACTGTAACATTATTACCGGGTTCATCTTTGAAGAAATGTGGACCAATGATTCCCTCTGCCCATGGAGCACACCAAACAGTGACTTTTTAAGGATGTAACGTCTCAACAATGGCTTGTGGATTATGATCACTCCAAATGCGACAATTTTCCTTATTAACGTACCCATTCAACAAAAAGTGAGCTTCATCGCTGAACAAAATTTTCTTGTGAAAATCGGGATCGGTGGCCATCTCGTTTTGGTAATAAATTTGCACGATTTGCAAACATTGTTCAGGAGTAAGTGTATTCATTATGAAATGTCAAACCCAACTGAGCATAAATCAAGTGACAGCTGTCAAAAAAACCAACTCCGAAAAAAGTATTTCCAGATTGAAAACCACACTTCTAAAAAAAACACCCTTCATAACGAAATGTTATGCTCTGGCATCAATTACTTGATAGACTTACTTGAACTTTTAGATACACAGTGCCAAAGCAGAAAAGCAAGAGAGAGAGAGAGAGAGCCATGCTCTCGTATTAATAAGACAAGTAAATAAACTTCAAGGCTAGTGTTTTCATCTTTGAGACAGATTACTCTTTTATGAAGAGAAACATTTTTGTTTAACCTTGACAACGTCTTTCGCTCTCGCCCCCTCCCTTTTTCTCCCCTGTCTCCTCATTGTCAATCCCTATTCGTTTAAATTGTAAAATTAAATTATAATTGTAAACATTTCTCAATACTTTATCTAAATAGTATAGTTCTTTGTCTTATAATATTTGTAAAAAATGTCTAAAAATGAGGGAAAAGAAAGTAGATTTCTAAAAAATGAAGAATGTTTACCATTTCATAAGGAGCCACAATGCCTCCAGACATCAAACTCCTAGCTCTTCAAGTTTATGTACTTACCGATTAATTGTGGAGGCATCCCCCTTCATGACCCTGAAATGCAATTTATACATAAATACTTCGTCCATGATGACAAAAAATTTTCTTCACTACGTTACACGGTTGCAGCGACTTTGTTGGGCTAGACAGCGCATACACGCAGTATGAGTAACTTTAGTTAATACAAAATGGATTTTATGGATTTTAAAATTTATTTTACTTATATCAGTATGCACAAATATTGATTTATAATAAAAACTTTGATATATTTGCACTTAAAAGTCAATTCAATTATATACTCAATTGTCAACAAGAAAATGTTCTACTCTACTTAATCTAATATTTGAAGTTGTTCTTGTTTTTTATTATATCATATGTATATAAACTCAAAATTGAGTAAGAAAATCAAAAACCCTGATCATTAATGTTTGTATAACCCTCAAAAGAAAAAAGAAAGATTACATAAAATCCATTAGTGCATGTAATTTTTCAAATGTACAGGAAACCAAACGAAAAGCAAATACACTCAAGCACACATTGACACACACACTCACATACCTCTAACCAATATAATGTAAACGGCATTTTTGGCACGGCTGCTGGCTTATACAATCAACTTCTAGCTTGGGCTGCTGTTACTACCACGCCTTCTCCACCTCGAGCATTAAGCTATAGGAGATTGGAAAAAACGAGCAAAGCTAAAAATTTGATTGAAGTGCTTCTAAAATTATGCCTGCTAAATCAAGTTATTGTCTACTCCTGTGACAACCATTAAAAGGCATTATGACATTGTCATAACATATACAATTACAGAGGGCATACTCGGAAAAACCAATACAATACATACACACACCAGCACACACCAACACACACACACACACACACACACACACACACACACACACACACACACACACATATTTACTCACAAACATTCATATAGACGAGTCATAAGCCAATGGAAGCCATGAGCGCAGGTGATGCCAAATGTTCGCACACATACTATACTTACATAAAGGCATGAGCAGTGGGTGGCGGAGGATATCGAAGGGAAACGGGGGATTCCCCCTTGCGAGTTAGACTTCATCTGTTTTGTTTCAGCTTCAGCATGCGTGTCCAATTTTTGTCCCTGCTTTGCGCGTATTTAATCATTCTCTTCCCTCCCGGGACCGTATTTACTCTCAGCGGTCCTGAGTACTTTCATATATTCAAAGGTATTTAGCGTGAGTTGAATATTTTATGTCCTTGAAAAATAAAATCATTTTTTTTTTGTCGTTTATTGTTAAAGGTTCGAAGATTTCGTTATTTATGTTCTATTTTTTGTTTTTTATTGTTGTTCTTGTTGCTGCTTCTGGGGTAAGTATTTTTTAATAATTTTGAATAAATGTTAAAATGAAAACAATAAAATTTACTGATTTATGTTTCAAACGAGCGGCTTTTGTTATAATGTTACTTTCATGGGTTTATTTGTTTGTTTTTGTGTTGTTTCGTTTTCATGCAAACACACACAATTTTTATTATGATTATTATTATTTTCGGTTGCTTGTTGGCTGAGAATTTTATTGTAAATATTTGGGAAAATTTTAATAAAAAATGTTTAATGTTTATGCATATGTAAACGTTTATATGTATAGTATGTGTGTAAACACTTACTTATAACTAAATTGATGAGCAATAAAATTGATTTAAATTTCATAAAGTGCCTACCACGTTGCACTGCAAAGTTAAGCCGCTTATGTTTTTCACAGATAGACAGACAGATCAGAATATTGTATAGTTTGGCCCTTTTCTGCTCATTAGTTGGAATTCTTTTAAATGGAATTAGGTACTACAAAAGTATTTTTTCGGAATACTATCAATATTTACTATTTAATGTAAATATGGAAATCTAGCTCATGCTGCTAAAGGTTTCATTTCATTTGAATTAGTTAGTAATTCTTCACAATTATGGTTGGTCTAAGGGATTTAATTTGTTTTCAATAATGAAGAGGTTATCAATAAAAATTTGATTTTAAGCTAAAATAAAATACATGAGAATATTTTAAAAACAAATTTAGGTGGGCAATTTAATGATTGCGGATCTTGATCTTGTGTTCACTTTACTAAGTATCTTGGTTACCTATTAATCATCTTTCTAATGCTCGTGTTTAATTCAGAAGTGAATTAATGGGATATTAAAACACAAGAAATTTGAATTTAAATATAACAACATTAATTTAATAAAATGAAAAATTGGAATTTTTAGAATTACAATAAATATATTGAAACCGACCGGTGTGAAAGTGTTCTAGAGCAGAACTAAAAGAAAGCAATAGCAAGAAAAGAAATATAACGAAAAAAACAAGGATAGAGAAAATGAATAGGAAAGAAAAGGTGCATTAGGGTGGCTTAAACAGCTCGAGTTGGCTTTCTCGTTAGTGTAATAAAGAGATTTTCAGTAGTTCTTTCATAGAAGAGTCTGTGACAATTAGCAGGAATTTTTTTCCAGCTCAAGCAATACAACAGCAGGGGTAGGTATTCTGAAGTCTCCAAGTCTTGACAAAGTATGAGGAATACTTTAAAAATACCATAAAATAGAGTGAAGTGAGTTTTAATTATTAGTCATTTAAATGGTCGCTTACTTTATTTTATGATAGTCACTGTTAATCAATTTTCTTGTAGTGCTGATGGTATCGGTGAATTTCAAACTGAATCAGAGGGATTTAACTTTGTTGTTTCAATGTTAGTGCAACGATAAAAAGGTCTGAATTTAAATGAAGCCTATAAATGTGACAATTCGATGTAAGGATTCTTTCCGTTAAAACATTGCCTTGATATGTGTAAAATACAATATTAAAAACTTCGGAAATAGAAGTTATATGATAAAACTTTACAAGGATTTCTGTGGCAGAGGAGATTGAAAAATGCCGATTAAAATAAAAGCCGACGAAGTTTTGTTCACCTTGACTGCCTTTTATAGGGAGGTTCCCTTTACTTTTAGCCTTTGATTACTCGGTTGGATGCTTGTTCGGAGGAATGGTAAGCAGACTAGCAATACCGGCGGAATCCTGTTTATTCCCTAAATTACAGATAGTATGAATAGGAATACTTTGTATCAATATTACTGTTAATGCAAAGGAGTCTTGTATCTACCATGGGCTCCCAGGCGACAAGGTGCTTTAGTTATAAAGGATTTTTCAATAGGGGCATAACAGTTTTGTATTTACATAAAACACAGAATAATTGAGATATCAGGATAAAATTTATTCCAGGTGTAGTACACATGTTACATTTAAGTATGGAATTCAATATCACTCATATGACACGTTTCCTCTTCCACAATTATCGCGCGGAACATTGGTAATTTCGCGTTCGATATTGTTCCTGAGCTCCTCTAACGTTATTGACATAAACCAACGACTTAACATAACCCTATAAAAGGAAATCCAATGGCGTTAAATTGTTTAATTGATGAAGATAATTTTTGATGAAATTCAGGATTTTCTTCAAACTTTTGCAAAGCCCAATCAGAGAAGCTTTGGCCCTTAAAATGAACGTGACGCTTCACTTCTTGTGTTAATGTGATCTTGTTAGGGTGTAGGCCAAGATCTATAGGCAAAATTCGGCACAATGTGAACTAAGAAATTCTCAGTTCCAGTGAACGGCGTGGAATATATTGATTTGGTTCATTTTGAACTGAAGCACTTACAGTTGCGATATTTCAGAAATTTAGCATAATTTTTTTAGCATACCAGTTTCCAAACATGATAAAAATGTAATCCTTAAATGAAGTTTTGACATTGCCAGAATAAAAATTTAACGCTACCTTTGTATTTAAATACAAAATATCTCTGTTATGTCCCTATTGAAAAATCCAATATTTTACCCAATTTTTATTGATTTCTATTCGGATGTTGTTACCAAGTTTTATCCAATATAAGCAGCTAATTCTCCTAGAATGTTAGTATTCGAAATACTAGAAGGAAAAAGAAAAAGTATGAAACCAAAGAGTAACCAAAAATCATGATCCAAAATATATATTTATATTTCCCTCCTCTGCTCAAAAAGGTTTGAAATATGAGTGCTAGTAACGCTTTGTAATTTCCGTGGCATTATAACACTTTTCCGTGTTTGATTGCTAAATAGTTTTTAATCAATTCTATTTTTAGTTCAGGAGTAGCATGCAAATTAAAAATAAAATTTACCAGCTTTCATTGAACACCCACATGTCTTAAATTCCTAACAAAATTCAAATAAAAAAAAAACCTCACTAATATTTGACACGCCACAATGTGGTTACGCAGCAACACTTTCAGTTAATGATGTTTTGAGTGCTCTTAGCTTCACTTAATTTGCGTAAGTCATCAACTGCAACCATTGCCTCAGAAAACACATCAAATGCATGCACTGCACACAGACAATCACATTGGCCAGACCCTTGGCATATGCGATATGGGTGCAAGCACTTGCAGTTTCATCTGACGCTGCCTTTGTTCTTGTTATCCTTTGCCTAATGATAAATGCGGTTAGCCAATAATGAAATGAATATTGGCGGGGTGCTAAACGAAACTTTGGCAGCAGCCGTTCGATTGCATAACCACAACATGAATGCAGCGGCGGAAGCAGCAGAGCATAGGTAGTGAAAGTGGTGCTTTGTTTTAGTGGAAACAAACCAGAAATTTAGCACCAGGCATGAATGAATTTGTGTGAATTTCCCTATTTTAGATACGTACGTACCACATACATATTCGGTCTCTTAAATAAAATAAAAACTTAAAGGACAGAAAAAGTTTTGAATTTAAATACTTATGCTAATAGAAAATTCCAAATCAAATCTAATAAGCTGCAATTTAAAAGCTTTTTTTTTCTCACACAGCTGAACACATGCCCATCATTTACATAAAGTTATGGCGCAGCATTTTTCTTTCGTTCTGTAATGTATGAGTATGTATGTACAAGTGTGTGTATATGTGCATGTTTGTGGAGTTATAGGAGCATGGCATCTATCTGAGTGTAAATTATTGTTGCTGTAGTCATTTGCAAAGTAGATAACCGCGAAACAATCTTCTACATTATTTGCGTCAATAAATTACAAAATCGAGAACGAAAGGCAAAAAAATCCAAAAATATCAGCAATTTTTTCTTATTTTTCAGTGAGCAAAGAAGGCAAAACTGGCAGCGTTCACACACACATACATACACTTTATATGCATACATAAATACTTGTATGTGTAGTACCCTTGTTAACGTAAATATGCGATGAATGCTCGCACACATGTGCTAAAATTTCACAACAATAACCGCAAATACATTGCCTTCATGACGGTTTTTGTTGCTGTTGTTTTTGGTTTGCGCTATTTCTCTTTCTCACTGATGATGGCGTTGACTGTGGTAAGTATGGAATGTATGCATAGTTTGTATTATGTAGTAGTTGTAAAGAAAAAAAATTTTGCATAAGATTGGAAAACATTTTGTCGCTTTACAACACTGATTCATTGTACAAAAAATAAAATAAAATAAAAAATACAAAAAGAAAAACAACCAAGCAGAGAACAAAAATTTATGGAGGAAATAGCGAAAAAACCGGTTTGTGTGATACTTCTATGTACTCTACGGTAACATGGCCATCGAGTGAAATAGCTTTTTCGAGATCAGCTTGTTCTTAGTCTAAAGTCAGTGGGTTGCTATTTCACAATTCTTCCCGGAGGCACATGGAATGGCAACTTAATGTTGCAAAACATTTATACAAGGCCACAATTACCGGTAAAAAAATTTTAGCTTTTGAAAAAATCTAATTCCTACCGAGTTTCTATGAAAAAAAGTATGATAAAACTGCATACATACCATATAGTGCGAGTATACGTAGTTAGAAAGAGAGTGCTCCTGCTGCTGTTGAATGCCTTGGCAATATTTTATGCTAAAAGATCATTTTATATAACAATGAGAGAACAATACCAGCAACAACACCAACTACCATATGACTTGTCTATGTATATATGTTTTAAAATTTACGACCCCATACAATGTTTTGCACGTTGTGTTCTGTAATTTTTTGCAAAGTTTTTTTGTTTTGCTTTCCTTTTACTTTTTGAAAATGATAAAAATTCAAAAAATATAAAAAGTAGTTCAATCTATACTTCATGTATGTACGTACGAGTACTTTTTCGTAGAACATCCTGGCAACAAGCAGTTCTTCTGTGCTGTGAGGGTGATCATGAAAAATATGTACTCGTATGCATGCTGTTGTTTTTCTTCTCGGTTCATGATGTTGTAGTTGCAAATACTTTTATAAACCATAAATATCGAAGGTCAACGTTTGTTGGTTGATGTTTGTTTCTTTATATGTAAATATGTACATACATATGTACATACATGCATGATATATAGTACATATATCATATGAGTATGTGTGTTTATAAAATACGAGCACATTGATAATAGTTGAGGGTGTTTATTGAAAAATATGCTGTCAGGATTTTTTACATGTATGTAACATAAGAGCATGCATGCTAGTCCATGAATATACAATATGTATGTATGTATGTGTATTTGTGTATATGTATGTATATGAACATGTATCAGCTATAAAAATATAATGAGTCCTTTGAGATTTCACATTCAAACATATTAAATTGGTTGCTTTTTGAATGAGTGCGGGGTGAAGGAGTATGCGTATATATACGAGTTCATATGCATGTGTGTATTTATAAGTTAATATATGCACACTCACAAGCACACATACATGTTCAATGCTGGGTTATAATTTGCATAAGTCAATTGAGTGTTGAAAATATTTTGAAGAGGGTATTGAACTGGCCTCGCTGCTATTCCGTATTGTGTTTCCTTTTCAGACACGCTCGTAAATTGATATTATTCTTGGTTGCTTTTTTGTTTTTTTGGGAAATAAATAAATAAAAATAAGTAGTCTTGTAAAAAAAAAAGTTTAAAGCACAATGATTTATGTATACTCGTATACCACAAAAAGATAAGCAGAAATGCTTTAAATTGTGCGGAAAATAATTGGATAGCACTTGAGCTATTTAAAAGTGATTTAATTTTATTTTTTAACTTCCATCATTCTTATAAGAGTACTAAGTACAAAAGCTTTAAAAGAAAACCATTATTAAATATTCTTAGTTACTTGATATTGAATTGAAAAGCATTCTTGGAAAAAGTAATCATAATTTCTTAAAGTGTTGCTAAAAAAAAGTAATTACTTTTTTTTTTCTCTTTTAATAAGAAACTTAATTTTCTGTACATCAAGTGCAATGAAAGTGGCAGAGCTCTGCTCTCATTCATCTTCAATATCCACGTTTCATAGCACAGCTAACTATCAAAAACACTTGCCATTATCAACTTCATCAACATCAACATCAGTATCAATGCTAACAAAACGTTGCTTTGTATAGTTATACAATAAGTATTAAAAAAATAAGTGGAAACTAACCTTAAACTATGTATATAATAAGCTGATGCGAAAAATTGCAATTCTTATGTGTACACATTCACGATTCCGAGAGTGTATGAAAAGACTCGGCGGCACATACAACAATGACCTGCATAGTGTATACGCACACCAGGCACAGTGGGAACATATCAAGGGTAATCCATCGTATGTACAGTGCAATTAGGACAATAAAAGTTGTTCCTTTCACAATAGCATTTTGTAAATTTCAGTAATTTTTGCAATTTATTTTAACTATTATTGAACGATTTAAACCTGGTGCTGTTAGATAAGTTTCCTTATTATCACAGACAAGGTGCTTTCGAGTGTACTTACGAACTAAGTGCACCTTATCAGTTTGCCTTCAGATGTGAAGATTTGAGCAGATATTCATTTTCCGCTACTTCCAGATAGGCACTAGAGCATGTGTGTCAACAGTAGTAGTTGGAATCACTCATACGCCAACGTGATTAGTTTCGACAAGTAGTACCATCTGCGTTATGTGAGATTGGAACTAAGCTCTTCTTCTTTCTCTTTATTTGCATATTCGATTTCGATTGTTTAACGATCGTACAAAAAATAGACTTACTTTACTTTACTTTTAATGGCACAACAGCCCATGGAGGGCCTAGGCCGAGCTTTTCGCATCCACTCATGTTGTGCGTGTTATATTTGTACATGAATGGAAGGGACCTACAGTTTAATGCCGAATCCGAACGGCGAAGTGAAAAGCTTTTCATAGCAATTTATACTCTTGTAGGTTTGCCATTGCCTGCCAAGAGGTGGTGCCGTCTAGAAAAAATATTTTTTCTTTTTGATTTTGCCTGTGCCGAGATTCGAACCCCGGACACTCTGCGTAGCAGTCCAACGCACTACCACTACGCCACAGCGACCACAAAAAATAGACAGTGGCAATATATACAATGTATCAGTATTTTACAAATACTATAGAAACATAAAACTGAAATGTACCTAAAATTTTTGTCATTCTTTTTCTTGTATATATTTCAAAATATATTATTAACGATTTCAAAGAAATCGATTTTATATTGTGCTGTATTCCACAGTTCCCTTATATTGCCGACTCTCGTCTAATGGGTCATGTTTCGACACCAAGACAACTGGTTCTTTCATTTAATTTTGCGTTCTAAAATAAGCTGTACGAACTGGAAGGCAAAACTCAAGAAAGATATAACGTCGGCAGGAAACAATTGTCATGGTCTCTGATACTGGCCTCTAATTGACCTCTGAAAATTGTGTCATCGGCAATGTTTCGCGAATAGTTTTGTGAAAAGTTGTGATTCGATACAAGATGGTGGAAAGTGCAGAAAACGCCAACAAGATACAAAGCAACCTGAGCAACACCATATCGCAAAGGCTACAGTAAAATCTTTAAGAAGCTAAGAAAATGAAAAATTAAAAATAAATGTTTTTGGCATACTGTGCAAGTTTCAGTTTACTTTCGGTCACGTTTTTTCCTCCGGACTTTCCATTGTCAGCCAAAACGGCTCACTTACACTATGCAGTGAGTCGTTGAGTGAGTGTGTGAGTGCAAGTGCTATATTGATGGTGTGGTCAAATCGAATGGAAACAAATGAGTGCAAGCATCTTGCTTGCTTATGCACTTCGTCAGCTTCAAGAGTTTCAAGTCTTTCACAGAACTCTTCATCTTATATCCGCATCCTGCACATATACTCTGGCCTGAGCGGTTTCACTGCGCAGCACAACAACCACCAGCAGAAAGGAAATGGAAAAACATTGAACTCATTGCAGCGTTTGCTTGCCTTGCCTGTTTTGGCACTTGACACGCTGGCACATACCAAAAACCAATGAAGTAAAAAATACACACGTACAAACACAGAAGCAAGCTAAAATAAAAAAATGAAAATAAGGAAAATGAAGAAAATGAAATAAACCATTTTAAGCTTAACAACTTTCTATGTCTGTGAGTATATGTGAGTATATGTCTGTGTGCGTGAGTATGTGTTTGTGTTGAAATGTTGAAAACCCCAATTGACGGTTCGATACCAATGTCAATAACCTTTGTGTGCATAAGCACCAATTGGTTTAAGCTCATTTTTTATTTTGGTTTACAGTGTTGCCTTGTCGTATCGTTGCTCTCACGGCGCGAGATGACGAGGAGACATGTTTTGATGTGGATTATAGCGCACTAAGACGATTTCCTAAAATCAAATTAAATGCAAGAATAATTTTTTTGCTAACAGGTGCGTCTTTTTTATTTTTGTCTTCATTCTTGTGCGCTTGTGGTTTTGCGATAAGACCTTGTGGATGTAACAGATTAGGGGCCAGTTCGATTAAGATAAGACCATACGAGATAAATTTATAAGACTAGAAGATTTCAGATGAGTTAAGTCAATTAATATTGTTTATTGGCAATTTATTTATGGAATATTTTAAAAATTTTTAGCGTTGTTTGAAAGTTCTAAGTTTTTAAAATTAAGTAGCAAACAGTGATTGCAGAAGTCATATAATAGCGACAAAATGTCGGTAACTAAAATACCATCACCACTTCGTAGGTTAATCCGAAATAGGAAGTCATAATTTAATTGAATGTACTATTTCCTGTTCGTACGATGTTTTATTGTTGCTGTACTTTGAAAATAATACTGCCTGTAGCACAGGCATCACAACCCTTTTTTTTTTTTTGATATTGTAACAATCTTAGTGAGTTAGACACTAATTCAGTTATTCAGCCTGCCAGTCATCCAAATAGCCAATTAATTTGGCAAATCAGTCTTTGTTAATTAGTTTGTGATTCTGATTATACTCGTAAGTCCTAATCCTAAGAATTTGTTAAACAACCCATCGGTCTTTTACATTGTAAGCCAGTCAGAAAGTTACTCTGTACTTAAGTCAGTGAAGTCAGGGAGTGAATCAATATTTCAATCATTGAGTCAGTGAGTCATTTGGTGAACTTGTCAGTAAGCCAGCTAGTATGCCTATCAATATGTCAATCAATGAACCAATAAGTCTGAATTTCAGTAGTATTTCACTCAGTGTGTCAACCAGTGGGCCAAGTAGTGAGGTAATCAGTGAGTTACTCAGTAATATAGTCACTGTACGTCGATCAGTAAAGTAATCGTGGTATCACTCCATCAGTCTGACTTTAAGACAATCACTCAACCAATCAATCAGTGTAAGATAATAAGAACGAATCCATTCAATCAGTATGTTTTAATCAGAGTGACTCATTCAGAGTGTCAGTAAGCAATTCAGATAATGATTTAGTCAGTGACTCAGTCTATGAGGCATTTAAGAGCCAATTAGTGAGTCAACCAGTTCTTCAATCAGTGTTCCATTGAATGAGTTAAACAGTAAGGCTGTCAACGTCCCAGTCGACTATTCAGTGGCTCAGCGCTGAGTTAACCGGCAAGTCTATCTGTTAACATGTTTGCACTGAAGATCCTAAGTAAGTGTTTTAATGTTGCCTTCAGTATTTTCTGAATAAAAAATAAAATTGCAGCCAATTGAATTGCTGCTGCACTTAACACATTATTGAAATGCCAATTCTCCCCACGCTAATATTTTCTGAAATATGCTAAATCAGTGAAAAATATTTACTCAGTTCGCAAACATCAGCAATGTACAATAACAGTGTCAACCTTAAATGCGAAGCTTTAAAATTTACTCTGTATTTCTGGAATGGAATGTAATTTGGAATGGAATGAATATGGAGAAATTATGTGATGCAGTTTCCGCAAAGATTTATGTCATAGAAAATTGGTTTTCGTCTTTAGCTGGCAACTGCTGCTGTTGCTGTTGCTGCTTCCCGTGTGTTATCTGTGTGATATGCTGCTGCTGCTGCTGCTAGCGAAAACGATTTCAAAGTTATGTGTACACATGCCAATGCAAGTATTTGTGTGTTTGTATGTGTGAGTTGAGATAGCAAACGACACTAAGCTTATTGGTTTTTTTCCACTTTTTCTCGTCCTCTCTCTCTCTCTCTCTCTCTCTCTCTTTTTACTTACTTAGCTAACACTCCTTAGATTTCCTGTTGTGGTTTGCGCCAGCATCAGTGGTTTGTTTTGTTTAAATCTGTTTTCTTTTATTGTTGTTGCTGTTACTGCTGATTTCTGGTTTGCATTGGGATGAAGCGCGCACATTCACACACACTAACATCCAGCAAGGAAAACGAAGCTTTTCGAGTGCATGCATATAGCCAAGGTAAAATCGCAGAATAATTGCAATAACGTGCGAGTGACTCCTTCGTAAGCTCCAAAGTTTACATTGTGGAATTGGAATTGTTTTTCCATTCTTTTTCCGACCATGGTTTTTACATTCTTTTGTTTTTATTTATTTATTATTTTTTTTTTCATTTTGATTTTGCTAATATTGTTTGGTTTAACGTTTAATCTTTGATTATCCCCTGTGGAGAGCAATAGTTGCTCGCTGGCGAGTCAGCGACATTTAAAATGCAGCACCACCACATACTGTGCAGCACAGTGCTTATTCATTGTACATGCTATGAGAGTATGTTAGTGTGTGTGTGTGTGTGTGTGTGCAGGAGCTTCTTCATGCTTCATGTATTGGTAATAAATTAATTACGATTTGCTTAAATATTCGATGTTAGCATTTTAAATTCACTGTCGTTGTATGGTGTAACAAAGGTTTTTGCTGCTGTTGCATACAGTTGGACGAGCAACTCCTGTAAGTGGTGTATTACAGTTGATCTGGTATTTACTAACTTTCATAGAAAACCAGCTACCATCTCTTATGTACTTTTAAATTAAATTTGTGTTAAATAATTCTACTTAATATACACAATACGTTAAAGCAAAAACATTGCATGTGATAGTTACTTAAAAAAAAAAGTGGTTGATTTTTCTTCACAAGCACATTGCTGTTAAAATTTGTGTATTTTCCAATAACGTTCTTGTGCTTCTTTCCTTCAATATTTTATTTTTCCGGTTGCATACTCGAGTAATCGCTGATATTCTAAGTCTATGTGTTGCAATTTTGGGTAGAAGTTTGTTTTTTGTTCGATTCGTATTGCTGTTGATTTGCTAACTGTCGCACATGCATTTTGCTTCCTCTCATACTTTCTAGGAAAAAAAAGTTATTGATTCCGTTGAAAATTTGTAAATCTAACTCGATTTCATGTTGCATCCACATAACTTTCTATCTAACTATCATTCCGTACATCTATATTGCCATCCATCCAATTTCACCATCCATCCATCTATCTATCCTTCCTTGCCTTTGTGTATATTTATGTATATGCTGTAACATAAATATTTTTATTTGCTTGTTAGTTTTTCCAGGAAGTTCGACTGCAGACCCAATGGCTAAAGGATGAGCATATTACTATATTCTGATATACTAAATCCGTGGATGAGTTAAGACCAATTTTTTTTTTTGGGTTTATAAGTTGAATTAAAAAACAGCCAGTAAGGCAGTCAGGTAGTCAGTCAGGTAGTCAGTCAGGTAGTCAGTCATGTAGTCAGTCAGGTATTCAGTCAGGTAGTCAGTCAGGTAGACAGTTAATCAGTCAGTCAATTATTCGGTCAGTCAATCAGTCACTCATTCAGTCAATTACACATCCAGTCAATCAACCAGTTAGTCAGTCAGTCAGTCAGTCAGTCTGTCAGTCAGTCAGTCAGTCAGTCTGTCAGTCAGTCAGTCAGTCTGTCAGACAGTCAGACAGTCAGACAGTCAGACAGTCAGACAGTCAGACAGTCAGACAGTCAGACAGTCAGACAGTCAGACAGTCAGACAGTCAGACAGTCAGACAGTCAGACATTCAGACAGTCAGACAGTCAGACAGTCAGACAGTCAGACAGTCAGACAGCCAGTCAGTCAGTCAGTCAGTCAGTCAATTAGACAGTCAGTCAGACAGACATCAGCTAGTCAATCAGACATACAGTCGGTCAACCGGACATACAGTCAGTCAATCAGACATTAAGCCAGTCAATCAGATATACAGTCAGTCAATCAGTTAGGTAGTCAGTCAAGTAGTCAGTCAGGTAGTCAGACAGGTAGTTAAGGTAGTTAGTCAGGTAGTCAATTAAGTAGTCAGTCGGGTAATCAGTTAATCAGTCAGTCAATTATTCGGTCAGACAATCAGCCAATCAAATAAATCAGTTAGTCAGTTAGTCAGTCAATTATTTACTCAATAAATAAATAAGCCAATCAATGTGTACTTAATGAGGCAGTCAGCACTGAGCACTGAGTGTGTCAGTTACCTAAACATGCATATGTTTATTTTTTTATATGATCAATATATCATGACCGGGATAAGGTGATCATGATCCTATATCATTATTACATTCGAGATGTGATGATTTTTCGGATGTGATGATTTTTCGTGCACTTCTGTTTACTAAAAAACGATAGTGAATTGCATTTTGTTCATTGGTTTAAGACAATCACTAACCACTAACTACTTCCAAAAAGAGAAAGTGCGAGATGTGCAGCAAAGTTCGAAATTTCCACAAGTTTTTGCTGTGCATTTTTTCACTTGAGTTTGTTGCGATACAACTAAAAACTATACGAATACTGCTTGAAAAACAGAAATATGTGCATGCTTGTGTGTGTGCTGAAATTGAATTTTAATATATTTTTTCCTTTTTTTTTTATTGGACTTTTCAGTCAAACGGAAATATTTTATGATTGGAAAATTTTACATCTCCTGAAAAATTGCATGAGAAAACACTTCCATAGAGTTGGATCGTTAAGCAATTTACAGCATAGTGAAATATTAGAAATATTTATTGCTAGCAAAAAACTAATCGAATGTGTTTTCAGTAGATATAAATTAACAAAGATCGTGTACACTTTTCAGCTTAAATTTGATTTCTGAAAAAACAAAAACCGAGATTTACATAAAAAATACTCTGGTAGCTAGTAGTTTAATTAAAAAACATGTAGCTAAGATATTTTTAAACTTTACCAGTGAAATAGTTTACCAAACATCAAATTGAAAGCCGACTTTATATGGAATTTCTGTTAAAGCATTCATCTTTCAAATAGTGGAATCTGAGAAATAATTTAGTTTCAATATCCATTGGTTTCAAGTAATTTTATATGAAAACTGTGGAAAACTTTTTAATCACAAATTTGCATTCTCGCGAAAGGGATTGCAGTAATTTTCTTTTTCTAATTTCAGAAGAAAAACTTGGTCGCCATAAGCTCCTCAATCTCTTAATTTTTCAACTGAATGCTAAATAATATTTTATGTACTTTACATTGATTGTGATTCATCCAACTTCTACAGCTGCACTGAAGTTGGAAATATATAGAAATTTTTTCATAAATAAGAGAGAAACGATTTTCTGATCTGAATTCTCCCAAATTCTGTAGAAATTTTAACTTAAATAGTAACCGCAGAATGTCTGCAACCAATTATATATATACAAATTATCTGCGGTTTTACAACAAATCAGCCTCATTTCATGTTCATGCAACATCACGCATAGTGCGAAAGTCTATTATTCTCAATGATATTGCAAGCGAAAATCAGCGGTAACAACAAAAAATAATAATACCGAGTGAGTGTACGTACGAGTGTATGAGTGAGACATTGAGGCACGTGCAAGAAAAGGAAAACAATCTCAAAACATGCTATTAAAATGTGGGTATTCATAATACATATACACCTGCACATACACGCACACACATACAAACACACACTGCATGTATTCCTTAAGGATATTAAAAATTAAAATTAAAATAAATGCAGAATATAAGCGAAAAGCATATTCGATGTAGAAGAATTTTGTATGGATATGTGTGCGTGTATGTGTGGAAGTGGATGTGAATAGCGGTTGCAACAACAACCAGGAGCATTTTTATGTTTGCTCGTTAAGCACGAACGTTCAGCGTTTTCAACATCTTCAAATCACATCACAGCAGCAGCTCGTGCATTTCAAAAGCGACCATAACAACACAACAGCAACAACATGAGCGACAGTAAGGCAAAAGGAAAAAAAAGAAGAAATAAAAGCTTAGCTTGCCATAGCAAGGGGATATGCATCGTTCGTTAATGTAGAGTTCTCCTGATTTTGTACAAAAACAACAATCACAAAACTAGTCACGGCAAAAAAAAAAAAAAAAATTGTAAATGCGAAAGCGAGAGGAAATTCGTTGTTAACATTTTGCTGTTCTTACTGTTCGTTATGTTGTTGTATGCCGTTGAATTTTGTATGCAAGATTCTGCTGCTGATGCCTTCTTCGTGGTGTTGGCACGTCGTCGTCGTTGCTTTTGGTGTCGTCAACGTCATCATTGTTATCAACATCATAGACAACATATTTTCAGCTGCTCTTTCTGCTGTTGTTAATGATGATGAGCATAATAATATTGTTGTTGGTATTCCTAGCATTGTTGTTGTCAATGTCTTCGTTGTCAAATGTCAATGTTGTTTGAGTTGTGCATTTTTATTTCGCTTATTTTTGGTAAATAATATTGACTCTTGATTGTTTATCATTCTATGGAAACAGTTTGCCATTATTTTCTCACAATTGGTTTTGCTCCTTTTACGTACTTTGTATAATCTGGTAACTTTCTTTTTTTATTTGCAAACAGCACGTTTCATCTTGACTGGTTTTCCAGCTTACCCAGTGCTAATTTTCTCCTTCTACTTATTTTTGTGCTTTATTCTGGCATTTTAAGCATTGTATATAATTTGTTTAACCACTTAACTGGTGCACGCCATGAATATTTATAATTCCTATTAATATTTTTCGAACGTAGAAGCAATAAAATAACCAGCAACAACCATCATTT
The DNA here is from genome assembly GCA_958295655.1 of Palloptera scutellata. Lineage (NCBI taxonomy): Eukaryota > Metazoa > Arthropoda > Insecta > Diptera > Pallopteridae > Palloptera > Palloptera scutellata. The sequence continues at coordinate 127,895,874 of OY282449.1, read as the reverse complement.
CAATTGGCCTTCATATCGTGACGTGGCAGGACCAACAGCATCATATAATATATATTTAGTACTGCTACTTTTGCCGTCAATGATAATTACATTTGGTGTTTGTGAATTTTCAGATATAAGATTTTGCAAACGCTCTCATTGAAAAAGAATTATAGAATTAATTGGCATGGAAAGCATGTCGAAAATTCTAAATTCACAAGAAACACAGTCGTAATTACATAAATTTATCAAAAGTATCCTTAAATACTTTAGCTAAATACGTAATTAATATCTATCATATTTTAATTTGTATAGCAGTTTTATAACTTCTGCTTCCAGCCTCTCGTTTTCTTACATGCATATGAGAAGGAATGCAATCCTCTCTCCGTTGTTTTGCAATTTCTTTCTTTCATTTATATACGAGTACATAAGGACATATTTCCCCAGTGGCATACAACTGCTGCTGCGGCGCACATCATCATGTAATTTCATATCCTTTTCAATTTGCAATGTGGCAAAAACAAAATACGCACACCCATACACAAAAATGGAAAAGAACAGAAAATAAAACCAGCATTATTTTTCTGATGCTGCTGAGGCTTTCATTTTCAAAATATATCAAAAATTACATAAACATAAATTACAGAGGGCCTTTCAGCGGCGAAATTAACAGCGCATAAATCTTTTAGCTGTGTAGGAAGATGTAGGAAAATAGGAAGAAGAAGAAGCAGCGGCATGAACAAAGAAATTTGAAGCGAGCATAATAATAATGTATTATTTGAACACACACCAACACAAATACAAACTAATTTCCTTGCAGTTACATTAACATTTTCATACTGTTGAATCAAATTGAATATAATGGGGAAGAAAGAAGAAAAAAAAACAGCGAAAAACTTTTTACAGAAATTATGTGTTTTTGTTCATTGTGCTATTGGCAAAAAACAACTAACAACACCAATTGTTGGCCAAAAAAAAAAAAAAAAAAAAAATTAACGCCAAGGCCAAGTTTTTGTCTGCTGTTGAGCTTTTGAATTACGCTTCCTTCAAACGAAGAAACGCAGCAGTGGAATGTGCAACATATTAAAATGGTGCTGTGCCAAGGGCAGCTAGCAACAATACGATGTTAATAAATAATTGAAAATTTTCTTCTTGATTTAAAAACCATTTATTTGCATGTATGAGCTTGTATGAGAAGAGTGTGTGCATGTGTGTGAGTGTAAGTTTAAGAAACGTTGTTTTTTTTTACTACAATCGCCTTTATGCCCTTTGCTTACTTTCGTTTTTGCAACGGCCTTTCACAATATTCGAGTTTTTTCTTAATTCACCAATATATTTTCATTATTCATTTTGTTCAAAAACGTTTCTTCTTTACAACACCAAAAACAATATGAACAAAAAACAGTGACATATACATGACATATGAAGACAAATGTTGGGTCGTTACAATTTTAAATTGAAAATGTGATGAAGTGAGAATTTATTTCCTTGTGATTTATTAATACATATAAACATATATACATACTTACATATATATATATTCATGCAGCGTAAGAGGTTTATCGAAGCAACAGCAACAGCAGTAGCTGAAACACTATAATAATATGAAAGATGCGGTAGTTGGTCTGGGGAGCGTATGAGTGATATTGATTTTTTGTGGAGATTTTTGTTTTTCTGTGATAAAGATACAGCGCGAATTATTATTTCCCCTGGAAACAGAGATACTAAAAGCTAAAATTCTTTGGAGTTGTTCTAGCAGAATAATTGGTCGATATAATTTTTTTCTTTTTTTTTTTAAAGCAATTTATCGAAATAATATGATAAAAACAGATACTTTTAGGGTCATTTACAAAAAACGTGGGATTCGTTCTGTACTTGATTGAGTTTGTCGTACGTTAAAAGTTTTGAAGTTTTGAAAAATTAGTAGAAAATAATCTGCAAAATAGTGGTGGTTTCTAGGAACTGAATTTACGACGAAAGTAATTTCAGTTAGAAGATTTATGCTGATGTTGTACTTAGCATTTACAATGAATTTCAGCTCCACACACATTAATATTTCTTAGTTAAGAAGTCGTCATTATTTTATTAAAGCTATACATACAATTACATAGAGAAATTCTTTCTGTATTTCAGTCTTACATTTCAAAAAATATGTTGGTTAGAGAAACTTAACTTAAAACTTTAATTAATACTCTCGAAATGCAGTAAGCAGCTGTCTGTTGAGTGGAAAATACTAGAAATATTGACAGACAATAATAAATTTTATTCAACACAGGTGGGGTCAATCATTCATTATTAAACCTTAATCATTTCCTTATACTAATCAAATATTTATATTAACAAAGCTAATGAATAATTTCCCTTTACAACTGTTAAGTAAATTGCTGAAATATTAAGAAAACTCATACAAACTAGTTTGATTGAATTTATATGCAAATTTCCATAAGTAAATTGTCAAAATGTTTTCCCTTAATTCCGCAAATGCTATAGAAATTTCAATGCTAATTTTCCATCTCCAAGGAATAAGCTTCATTATAACCTTTCAAATATTTTGGAAATACACATACAAGCGCGGATGGCTGTAACCAGCTGTAATATATTATAACAATTGAAATCAATTTAAGCCACAACACAATGTAAACGAAATCAGAAACTGAAAACAACTCACGCTAACTCACATTTCTCTGCTCGTAGAAAACGCAAAGTATTGTAGCGAGTTAGAATTTCTGCTTAACAACATCAAAAGTATCGTTTATGTTAGCCACAATATTGCCAAGCAACACGAGCAGCACGACACACTTGTACCATAACTTAAAACACACCCCAATAATTTGCCAATATAAGTATGCTATTAACCAATTCTGCAATGAAGGGGGTAACCGTGCTCATAGCCTCCCTGCTTTTCGAGTCCTTCCTTTTCACATTCAGCGTAAATATTCAATGTCGTTAGTTTTTGAACTTTAAATTGGGGTCAACATCATCAGCAGAAGAAGGTTATACAATAGCTACATTAAAAACATCAACGACGACAACATCGTCATTGCACAAAGTTGGTGGTGGCGGCTATAACACAATACTGTAACGCATACTACTGCATACATAGGAAATTTTGGGTTGAGTTTTATGTTGTTTCTTTGTTTTCCTTTTAATTATCATACAAAAGTTAAATATTGTTATGTAAATAGAATGTACAATATATGAAAAAGAATATTATTTATTCAAAAAACAACAAAACGTTAACATATTCGTGCACAACATTGAAATATGTACAATAAATAAAGTTTGCTCAATTTAATGGTTGAAAAGGCGTGAAGGACTTAATATAATTTTAATGTTATACATTAAATTCATTATAAGTTGAAATTGAGTTTGAGTGTCTTTTGTGGTGACGGAAGTTTTGCCTCCACGTTTACGTTTACATTACTCATATACACACACACACACACACACACACACACACACACACACACACACACACACACACACACATACACACACACATACACACACACACACACACACACACACACACACACACACACATACATAAAAATATAGCATATAAGGGCAATTCAAAAGTGTGGCTGAATTTCTTTTTATTTTGCAACATCTCTATGGTAATATTTAAAGTGTACTCTATTATTTACATATACTTAAGCATGAAAATTTATATATACATACTCACTCATACATTTGTTATAGTATAGGTAGCGTATTTATAGCGACACTTTAGTGCTCATATTTTGCATACGTTCAATGTGGCTTGCGGCCGCATCACCGAAGAGTGAATTTAAAATGTAAAACTGGGGTAATTTCATTGATAAAGATTTGTGGAGAATTAAGATATTTAAGTTATTTTTTTTGTGAGTCGCTGTGGCGTAGTGGTATTGCGTTGGACTGCTACGCAGAGTGTCCAGGGTTCGCATCTCAGCACAGGCAAAATCAAAAAGTAGAAAAAATAATTTTTTTACAAGAGTAAAAATTGCTATGAAAAGCTTTTCACTTCGCCGTTCGGATACGGCTTTAAACTGTAGGTTCCATTCATGTAGAAATATAACACGCACAACATGAATGGATGCGAAAAGCTCGGCCTAGGCCCTCCATGGGCTGTTGTGCCATTAAAATTAAAAAAAAGTAAAGTTATTTTTTTATTGTTGGCAAATAAATTTGATTTACTTATCTATAAATTTATTTGTTTTAGGAGTAAGGATAGTACGTGACAATTCGATCAGGAAAAGTTAGAACTTCAAAGAACATATTTGGAAAGCGAATAGAATGGGAAAGAAATATCAGAACGGACCCTGCTGTTCTACTACACACAGGATCACTAGAAAGTACACATTTTGTAAGCTGAAGGTTGGAGTAGATTCTTAAGTATTTCAGCTAGTGCCCAGATCAGGATAGAATAAAATTGGAAAGCTTTGTAACTCCCTCTTTCTACCGAAGATCAGCTGTTATTTTGTTATGCATTTTCATAAATTTGCATTGCATAAAAAATTGTGCTTGTCTGATGCCAGCAGTTGTCCTTTCCTATTCTGTCGATTTATCAGATAAAGTTTAATACAGTACCACTCTTACCATAATATATAATTTTCGTCGGTCTTGCTCGTTAATTTCTTTGGTTACATGTGCATCATTTATACCATGCAGTTTTGAGTTCACTGTTGTTAAAGTTAGTGTTGTCTTTAAAGCCACAGGACTGTTTTGAATTCTTTCTTTATCATTCAATTACAAAAAAAAAAAAAAAATATTGTTTAACTTCAGGATTTTTGTTTTTATGAGTATTTAATACTTATTAATTTTAATAATTGCCTTCATTTGTTTGTTTACTTTTTGCTGTAGATAGTCACCTCCGAATAATTTCATCTCTTACTTTACTTTTAATGGCACAACAGCCCATGGAGCTTTTTCGCATCCACTCATGTTGTGCGTGTTATATTTGTACATGAATGGAAGGGACCTACAGTTTAATGCCGAATCCGAACGGCAATGTGAAAAGCTTTTCATAGGCAATTTTTTTTTTTTCTTGTAGGTTTGCCATTGCCTGCCAAGAGGTGGTGCCGTGTAGAAAAATTATTTTTTCTACTTTTTGATTTTGCCTGTGCCGAGATTCGAACCCCGGCCATTCTGCGTAGCAGCCCAACGCACTACCACTACGCCACAGCGACCATCAATTTCATCTCATTATTTCCAAAAATACGAGTACATACGTACACAATTGCAGTATTAATTCAGTTAAATTATATATTTTTATTAAATTGCCATTATGACATTATTAATGTCCCTTTTGTGCTGATGTTTTATTTAATAAAGTATTATATTAGCATTTAAAATATCATTACAATTTTCCAGGGAATCCCTTTTTTTTTAGCTGTAGTGCCGTTTCTTTCTTTACATGCATATAATTTGAATGTCGCCAAGTCTACAGTGAAGTACACTTAAGTATTTAATTTCAGTATCACCAATTTAGTCACGTACATTTTCAATTTCCTTCACTGATTCACTTTTTGTAATTGATTTACTTCAACTGTATGAATAAATTCCCACTGGAACTTTGAAGCATGTGCAGAGTAGTTTGGAATAAATTGAGCTCTAAGACAAGACACGTTTTCTTTCTGATGCAACTCTAAACTTCTTTAAGTTGCGTGCAGAAAAAAAAATTAAATATGTAAATAATAAAATAATATTATATTATATGGTACATAGGGTAAAATGAATGAGATGAGATCGAATCAGTTTTCTGTATTTTTAATTGAAGATAAAAAAAATTAAGTATTATAATTTAAAGAAATAATTTCTAGTGGGTGCTTTAGCTTTCCGGCCATTTTTTCTATACTTCCACCTTTTTGTCCTATATCCTCTGCCAAAGACACAACTGAACTTTTATGTTTGAGAAATTTCTTTTAAATATAAAAGGTTCAATAAAATTGTTCAAAATTCGGAAGAATACTGACTCCACAAGTGAGACCAAAAGATCTTTATATTAGCTAGCAAGAGAATCTTTAAAAATATTTAAAATTTGATGCCCTTTAAATTAAAACCAACTTAGAATGTGACGAAACCAATAACCAAAAATTGTTTTCTACTAAAATATCTATTTTTCGAATAGTATAATGTTTTTCTCCCTCCACCTCACGAGGAGTGTTCGCAATCGGAAAACCGTTTATGGCGCTAGACTTCCAAGAACTCAAAGTCGCGAACTTTTTTTTCGACCCACTTTAACCAACAGTTCAAAAAAAAACTTTCGTAAAGCACAACTTGAAATGAAAGCATAATTTTGAAAGTTGTAAATCAATCATTTACTAAGCTGTAAGTACATTAATATGCAATTGAAATGTTGACTGGCGACAAAGGTGTACTTATTAACATATTACTATCGTAATACATTGTAAAATTTAAGTAGATACTATTTAAAAGCAATTGCACTGATATTATTTAGTGAATTAATGTTAAAGTTACAAAATACATTTCTATATTTTTAGTACACTGGTACGTATACGTAATGTGAAATGGAAAATTTCATTCCTATTCAATTACCAAAAGGCATAAAAAAGGCAGTAAGTCCAAAACTTTACTTAAATCATATATAAAATAAAGTTTAACCTCAGTTTATCTGGCCAATGATGTTTAAGTTGTCCCTCACACACAAATCCTAATACGCATCCTGTGTACCCAAATGTACCCAGCAAGAAAAAACTAGGTATAGCAAATGAAATTAATAAAGGCAGTGTAGAAAAAGGCATCACTAAGTGTTAACCTCTTACAATTTATTTAACTATATAAAGGGTGTTTTTTTTATAGAAGTGTGGCTTTCAATCTGGCAATACTTGTTTCGGAGTTGGTCTTTTTGACATCTGTCACTTGATTTATACTCAGTTTAGTTTGCCATTTCATAATGAATAGACTTACTCCTGAACAACGTTTGCAAATCGTGCAAATTTATTACCAAAACGAGATGGCCAGCGATCCCGATTTTCACAAGAAAATTTTGTTCAGCGATGAAGCTCACTTTTTGTTGAATGGGTACGTTAGTAAGCAAAATTGTCGCATTTGTAGTGATCATAGTCCACAAGCCATTGTTGAAACGCCGTAAAATCCTCAAAAAGTCACTGTTTGGTATGATTTATGGGCAGAGGGTATCATTGGTCCATATTTCTTCAAAGAGGAAGCCGGTCATAATGTTACAATGTAACAGTCAATGGGGAACGCTATAGAGCCATGATTAATGACTTTTTCGTGCCTGAATTGGAGGATGTTGATGTGGACGACCTTTGGTTCCAACAACACAGCGCTACATGCCATACAGCCAACGGAACAATCAAAATAAATTTATTGAAGGAAACTTTTGGTGAGCGCATTATCTCCGGTCGTGGACCTGTGGTGTGGCCTCCAAGATCGTGCGATTTAACACCGCTGCACTATTTCTTGTTTTTTGTGGGGTTATGTGAAGTCGCTTGTCTACGCAGATAAGCCCGAGACGATTGACGCCTTGGAAGAGAATATTCGGCGCGTTATTACTGACATACGGCATCAATTGCTGAAAAAAGTGGTCGAAAATTGGGACCCTCGGCTGGAATTTATTCGAACCAACCGCGGCGGCCACTTGCCCGAAATCGTTTTTAAAACATAATGGCAAATCCTTATCTTTATATTAAAGTTAAATTCTTGGCCATAACTTTAAATTATATGCATTTTATTTCTTCTTGAAAATAACACTTCTAAAAAAAACACCCTGTAATAGACATGAAAACACTTTGATCTCTAAGAGATTTATGAGACACTATGCCTGACAAATATAATCGTGAATTGGATCGTATACAAAGAAAATGTCATTCCTCGTGAAATACAAACGCAAACGAGAATTGGATCCAGCTGCAGAAGGACAGTTAGGAAAGTTAGGTGTATTTTCGTTTCTCCCATAAGTTTTTAAATCTTAACATAATGATGTCAGTGGATGGAATAATTAAAGTCTGCTGTCGTTTAGAAAAATTATTGTTCTTCTTTTTTCTATTTTTGACTTTGCCCATATTCGAACACGAGCACCTTGCGAAACAGTCAAGCACATACGGAGGCAATATAAACTTTCACAGAAAAAAATTATAAACAACAATATTTGCTAGCCAGTTCTGATACCTACGCAGAAATTTTCAGACTTAAGTCGATTTTCTACTGGGTTTTCTCATACTACTTAATGAATGCAGTAGTAATAACCTTGAAATCATTGAATTGGAAAAAATTCATTCGGAAATTGAAATGTTTTAGTTCAATAAAATGATGATGACGATATCGCTGGAAGGAAATGGTTGAATAATGGAAAAGTTTCTTAATTTTTTTGTCGTTTTCTTCGCCGATTTGGGCGATTTCATATGGGCAAGGAACGGTGTCTAGTACTAACATGAAAAGTGAGTGACTGGCAAAACAATAAGATAATAATAATTAAATGTTACATACTTTCTGCCATTTTAACAATATACAAATGTTTTCAAAAAATTTAAATTATACAAATCAAAAAGTATAATGCTAATGTTTAGAAACATTTTAAATTTATTAAGTGTTTTGACAACAACATAAAAGCAATAACAATCTATTGAGGAAATCAACATAAAATATGCTCTAAAGCCAAAAATTACATATTCAAAACCAAACGCAAATACTTGAGATTTGAATTTGTTCGCAAAAAATAAAATTTATGCGATTTTTATGACAGCGCGTCGCCATCGCTGCCACCATTAAATGCCCAACAGATATTTTACTGCTGTAGTACAATGAAAATATGGAACAAATCTTCGAGCTTTAGAATATTTCAATGAATCTCTCTATTTGTATGTGAATTTTGATATCTGTTTTATTTTATTTTTTTTTGTGCTGGCCACATTGGCGTCAGACGTGGGATCAGAAAAACTATCGCAAAGTAGCAGTTGCTCCTTCATACATACTTGTACATATTACATAAGTATGTATATATTTTGTTATATCACACTCGAAAAATCGAAACGAACAGAAGCTGTGCCTGCAGTATTTTTAAATAGAAACTTACTTTACTTACTTTTAATGGCACAACACCTCATGGAGGGCCTAAGCAGAGCTCTTCGCATCCACTCATGTTGTGCGTGTTATATTTGTACGTGAATGGAAGGGGAACAACAGTTTAATGCCGAATCCGAACGGCGAAGTGAAAAACTTTTCATAGCAATTTTTACTCTTGTAGGTTTGCCATTGCCTGCCAAGAGGTGGTACCGTGTAGAAAAATTATTTTTTCTTATTTTTGATTTTGCCTGTGTAGAGATTCGAACCCCGGACACTCTGCGTAGCAGTCTAATGCACTATCTCTACGTCTGATATTGTTCTTGTATTTGCCGCTGTAATTTTTATCTCAAATTCGAGAAAGTAAAAGTAAACCGGAAAAATATGCAAGCAAAGAAATTTATGATTGGTCATGAAGGTTTCTGTACAGAATGGGATAGAAAAAGCAACGTCAAATCCCTCAGGAATCGCAAAATCGTTCAAAAGAGGATGCGGAGTAAACTGGCATCAATCGGGAATCAGTTCGACTCGTAGCAAAAAACTAACTAGTACTCAATGATTACAAGCTCCAAAAAGAACAGCTACTTACGGATGAAAACAAGCGCATACGACTCAAAAGATGTCGCCTACTCCAACGTCAGGCTGCAGGAATTGGATGGGAAAAATTCGTCTTCACAGATGAAAAGCTGCTTACTGTTGAACAAGCACATAACCGTCAAAATGACAGAAGATAAAGATGGTCCTCAGGGGCTCCTGGACCATCATTCGTCATTTAACATCGCCAAAATACCGATACGTCATGGGATGGGCTGGGATTTGCACAAATAGTAAGACACCCTTGATTTTTGTGGATCAAGGAGTCAAAATCAAACAAGAAGTGTACCGCCATGAAATTTTGCAGGCTGTGCTGGTCCCTTGGATCCAAAAGTGCTTTGGCGATAATAATTGGACTTTTCAGCAAGACTTTGCACCAGCTCACAGAGCCAAATCACATCTCAAGAATGGCCTCCATTTTCTCCGGATCTCAATCCGATGGATTACAGCGTATGAATCATTTTTGAAGCGAAGGTGCTACAAGTCGTAAAAATTTTCAGTCCGTGAAACAGTCATTGCGAATGGGACCGAATAGCGATGGAGGAGTTGCGGCCCATAGCCAAACATTTTTCCAAGCGTTTGAAGCTGTGTACACGTGACAAGGGTGGCCACTTCGAAACTGGCTGAATATATTTTTACTCATGTATTATGTTATCTCTTTCTTCGGTTTGTTTTTCGTTTTTAATTACAATTATTTTCTAATGTCCAAAATTATTGTATACACTTACAAACTGTCACCCTGTACTACATAAAAAATACATTAAGGAGGCTTCTACATAAGAAGCGAAAGGATAGGATTTTTAACTAGAAAACCCGAAAAATACCCCAATCTACCGCAAAATAATCACAAACATTTGGCAAGTATACAAAGACGCACACACACACTAACACACACACACTTTTTTACATATAAACAAACGCATCAACGCTCAAACGCCTATACTCACTCACTCACTCACTCGCACATTTACACAGTGTATACAAGTAAAAATATGAAGTAGAAAACAGCAATTGGTTTTGGTTTTGTGTGATTTCTGTTTGATTTTATGTATCAGATACCAGATATTTGTAAACATAAGTATGTACTCGTTTATGTATGTACATATATCAGAACTTGTGCATACTATATATGTATGACCGAATGAGGGACTCTACTTCCCTGCAACAAACAGTAGACCACTTGGCGTATAATTCTAGTCAAACAGACTAACACACATACTAAATAGTACAAAGATTAGTTCAATGTAATGCTAGACATGATGCCATAAATGTCGTACTGGTTGACACCAATCAAATCCGATTAAAGTTCGGGAGCACAAATAGCTGCCAGATAGTTTATATTTAACCGAATGTATGGAAAACTGTTTCTTTACATCGTATATTCTGTTTTCTATAAATAATAAAACACCGCCACAAAAAATATAACAATGTGTTTGGCATATTAGCGTACCTACGTCATCTGAGCTATACATTAACTCTTTGAAGCAGCGGCAAAGCAGCGAACATTTGTTCTTTTTTGTTGCGCTTTGCTTGCTACTTCACACCACATATTGATTTTAAAAGGATCGTACTTATATAGATCACCTTATAAGACCTTTGCTCCATAATCCACAGCCAAGAAAAATAATAATAACTTTAAAAAAAATAACTATAGAATGTATAAAATTAACTATGGTAGTCTGTTCTCATATATTTTAACTAGTCATTGTGGCCCCTCGCGGTCTAGTATATGTAATACTAGTATAAGACTAGACCGATTGATTGCAGGGATATAAAAGTTTAAGTGTCACAGCTGAATTAAATGGAGATTCCGTCAGTATTATTGTCATATACATACACATCCCTACAAATACAAACATATTTGATTGACATGTTGATACACTTGGACTTGCTTTTCTTTGTAAATCTCTGCTCAGTTCTTGTTGTTTGTGATTGTACATGTATTAGTAGTTATGTCATTTTTTTGTTATTGCTACTCTTGTTGTGCTTATTTTTTCACTTGTATGACAAGTCTCTGTTATTCACTAATATTTTGTTTGTATGTGTGTACTTTTAGCATATGTGCAGCATCACTTTTTATCATATTTTTTCAAATATGAACATAGTAGTTGTGTTTGTTATGTATGTGTATGTAGGTGTGGATTAAGTAAATGGTTATGGCGTTGTTTTGAGATTTTGAAAACTATAATCTCTTATACATATAGTATATCTATACTCGTCCATATGTCCAAATACATGCTTCTGTTTTGATGGGGGAAAAATATGTGCTCAGAGGATTATGTAGGTATATAAAAATATAGCAGAAAATTAAATTACTAATAAATATTAGTACAAGTTTTACTGCCAGATATCTCATTTAAGTAAATATTTTATTTAAGGTTGAATGCGTTTTTCGTTCGGTACATTACTTACTTACTTACTTTTAATGGCACAACAGCCCATGGAGGGCCTAGGCCGAGTTTTCGCATCCACTCATGTTGTGTGTCTTATATTTTTACATGAATGGTACATATTTATGTATGTATATAATAAAAGAGTAGTTTTTATAAGCTTTTAATTTTACAAAAGCAACAGTAGTTAGTAGCTTTTCAATAAATAAACTATACCACAGTCATTGAGTATAACTCATAGTGAAGTGGTTCCTAGTCGGGCAAAAGCGTTAAATTGTTGTCAATTTTGATGAAATACTACAATATATACATAGTCTATCCATTCATGTACAAATATAACACGCACAACATGAGTGGATGCGAAAAGCTCGGCCTAGGCCCTCCATGGGCTGTTGTTCCATTAAAAGTAAGTAAGTAAAGTAAGTTAGACGTTTGAATACTAGGGTATTGAATTGCTATGTAGTATTTACTTGAGTCTTTTTTGATGTTAGGCAAATTGTTTTCCATGAATAAAAAACTAAAAACTTGTACGTAAAGCTTAACTAAGTTAGAATTATAGAATACTAGCGTAGATATTTACTAAAATACTGTTGTTTAATATACAATACAATATATAAAAATTGATTTTAGATAGACACGAAAGACCAAGAAAAACAATTTAGGTCCATCATTATACTGCATAAATTTTTTATAGAACAAGTAGATTTCTATAGCCTGAGAAGACTTACACATTTCCAGTGGCTTATAGTGCCTATATACCCAGTGGATTTGCAAGGAGTCTATAGATTTATATGAACCCAAGGGATTAATATAAGCCCAAAAGTATATTTACATGGACCCAATTGTGACTTTACATAGATTTGCCCGGAATTTCTATAGCTCTTGCGGTTCTATAGCATCAGCTAATTTTCTACGCCAACGCATCCAGGCTCATTCAAATACTTAGTAGATTCGAAAAAGTCTGAAAGATTTACATAACCACAATCAATATTCATAAGCCCAATAGATACTCATGAACTCATCAGATTTATATCAACCAAGTCACAGTACCGCAGTAAATTCATAAAGGTTTATCAGATTTATTTAGAATTAGTAAAGCTGATAATGAGGCGGTCAATACCGATAATCGGTTGTAGTGCCAGCTAAGTAAGTAAGTAAGTAAATCTGATAGGTCTATTGCCTCAGAAGACTTATATATGTAGATTAAGTACGTTTATATAGATCTAGTCGATTTACATAGGCCCATCAGATTAATATGGATCTAATAGATTTACAAAAATTCAATGGTAAAGGGATATTTTTTAAGAGCTTGGTTTTTGAAAACTCAAAAAACAAAGAAATTTTACAAAAGTAAATGAAATTTTTACTTTTCCTGTCATTTATATTTTAAAGATAATTTCACTTAAATGTTGCCCGCGGCTACGCTTCAAGTGGTCCATTCTGAAAGTCCAATGTTGGCACATTTTTTCACACATTTCTGCCGGAATCTCACCAATCACCAATGACGTGTTCAATGTTGACTTCCCAAGCAGCAATCGTGTTCGGCTTGTCCCTATAGACAAGAGACTTAAATAGCCCCACAAAAAATAGTCTAACGGCGTCAATTGACTGCACCAAAACGTGAGATTAACTGCTCACCAAATTCGCCTCTCAATTTATGCATGGTTTCGCGTGCAATGTGGCATGTTGTAACCACATGTCGGCCGAGTCCAATTCTTGCATTTTCGGCAAAAAAAAGTTTGTTATCATCTAACGGTACCGGTATCTTTCTCCATTGACCGTAACGTTATGGCCTTCATCGTCTTTGAAGAAGTACGGCCCAATAATGCCGTCTGCCCATAAACCGCACAATACAATGCGTTTTCCAGGATGCATTGGTAGCTGTTGAATTGCCTCTGGCTGGTCTTCACCCCAAATACGGCTACTCTGCTTATTCACGTATCCATTGAGCCAAGAATGAGCCTCGTTGCTGAAGACAATTTTGCGATAAAAAAAACGGATACTCAACCAACTTTTCTAAGGCCCATTCACCGAAAATTCGAAGTTGTGGTAGGTCGCCTGACTTCAGTTCTTGCACTAGCTGTATTTTGTATGGCATTAATCTCAGATCTTTGGGTAAAATTTTCCAGGTGGCCGAATAACACGAATCCAATTGCTGCGATCGGCGCCGCATGGACATATCGCGATCTTCTTCAACACTGGCGGATACAGCAGCAATATTATCTTCGGTACACACTTTAGGGATACGCTTTGGTGGATTGATGTCCAATAAAGTGAAACTAGTTCGAAATTTGGTCACAATGAGCTGAATAGCATGCTCTGTGGGTCGATTATGGCGACAATTATATGAACGAAGCTTGCGAAACACATTTTGCATAGAGCACGATAATAATTTTGTTAATAAATTTCAATAATTTGCAAACGTTGTTCAGGCGTTGTTCATGATGAAATGACAAACCAAACTGATAACTTTTTATTTTGACACATGTTAAGAATCACGCGTGAACTGTCAGAAAGATAAACGCCAAAAACCAAGCAGCAAAAAATTCACACTTTATAAGTTAATAAGGTTGTCGCCTAATAATATTTTTTGTAAATATTTACTATAATATTATTATCAAAAATTTATTTTCATAGACAACTACGTTTTTATCCCTTCTCAAGGATTATTTTTGCATAGATCGGAATTCGATATAACTCCTAGCCCAAATCAATTGGGCTAGGTGTGCCCTTGGATTAAGATTCTGGTGTTGAACTTAAAGACACCAGCGGCTTAATCGTATACCAAATTTTAGTTAAATCAACACCTCAGATTTGATTAAACATATAAAAATTGGAAAAATATGAGTTAGTCATAACAGCATTGCTACTTATTTGTAAGTATTTTTTATTATTTTTTTTTATTGATACCTTCAACACACAGTTTGTACCCCTATGAATGCGGATTGTGTTGAATGGAAGGAAGTTTGATAGGTCGGAGGAAGAAAGAAGGAGAATGAATGAGGAAATGCAATCTAAAATTCAAAATGCTTAATATTATTTTATCGATTTTATGCAAAGAAACGTGAAAGGTTGCGTTAATTCATTGCGCTGATATCTAAGATTGCGCTTGCTTCATTGTATCAGCGCTCAAGAATTCTCCTTGCGTTACCCAACCCTAATAAAAAACCAATTTATTTCAAAAATAACATTTGACAGGTGACACTCTTTAAAAAAAGACAATTATTTTTTTGTGAGCTCTTTGCATAAGTACGAGTATACTTTGTATATTGAGCAAAAGTGTTGGTATTTTTTTATTTTTTATATTCAGCTATGGGAATGACAGGTTAATAAAGCGAGGGAATTACTTTAAAGAACTTAACTCCTAAACAAACACACGTACAAATAGGATCGCTTAGTTAAATACAGCCTAATATGAATTGAATCCTTGCTCCTAAGCATTAATTAAAAACAGCACGCAATATTTAAATGGCAAGTATGTGGACGAGTACATAAATCATAGCCAAATAGCTCGCGCAGGCAACATCAAAGTTTTAAAATTTTGCTTCCGCCATATGAGAGTGACACATAAACAAATTATAAATGTCACGGCATCACATATGCGAATGGGCAATTAAAATGTCAAATCGTTGGCAAGAAGGAAGCACAGGAGTAACTACGAAAAAAATATGTAAATCGTATACTAAGTAATAAAAGAGGGGTAAGAGTTTTCATGTAAAATGCGAACTTTGTCTACACTTCAATCGAATGATGTTATTTGAAATGATGTGTGTGCGTGTGTGTGCCGCTGGATCATGTCTAATTATAAACGGAAAATGCAATAGGAAAGGCAAAGGCGTGCAGGGAAGCGGAAAGGGTATAAGCTAGTAAGTAACCCGCTGTGACACGTTTTTCAACTTTAATTTGTAAATTATTTATTTTTGAGCCATTTCCCTTGGCTACGCGTGAATGTGAAGTGTTTTTATGACCTACGTCACCAAAAGGAAATGGAGCAAGTGAAGTAAAGCGGCGTGATGGCAAATGCGGATGCATGCATAAGCAAAGTGAGAAAGAGAGAGAAAGGGAGAGAGAGAGCGAGAGAGAGACAGAGAGAGAGAAAGAGAGAGAGGAAATAATGTTTGCGGTTTCGTTTGTCGTATGTGAGTAAATTACTTTAGCTGCAACAGTAGCAGGCGTAGCAGTAAGAACATAATGAGCATTAGCGTTATGCGCTTCCCTTTCGGTTTTGTTTTTTGTGGCCAGATTAAAAGCGCGTAAATTTTTACCAAAATACCATAACATCAACACCAAATACTTACTTAAATACTCAACTGGGAATACCGAAGTGAAAATGTTTAAAGTGCCCAATGATCGTGGCAGTATTAAAACTGAGAAATAATTTATTTTTCGCTCCAGCATTTTACTACCATTGTGATGGTGGCGAGTGAGACCTTAGCCTTACCAATGTGCATAAGTAAGTAAGCTTTATTTATGTGTGTGAAGCGTGACCAGGCTTTCTATTTTACGCTGCTGCTGCTACTGCTGCTGCTCAGCTGTTAAACGGCTAAGTGAATGGGCGTGGATAGGAGAAACGATTCGCACGGTAGCTTGTATATTTGCTGCACATCGTATGTTTTACTTACATTTACTACTTTTCATTAGCATCATAACCGGAAGTGGCTTTTAATTATGACATTGGTGGTTAGCGTAGAAGCAGAATGAGCCGGTGGCCCTTTAGATGCAATTGCGTTTTAATGCCCTCTTTGTCAGGCCACATCGGCGGCATTTCGTTGCCTAAAATTAGCGCTTATTTAATGGTGTTGTGAGCTTACTAATTTATTTACGAGTAGGTATAAATTTTATTTTATTTTATATAAATGAAGATTTAGTTTCAGAAAGTTTGCGAAATTATTGCTAAGCTAATTTTTATTACAATTTTAAGTTTTTTATGCTACTTAGCTTAGGGCTGATTGCGTCGGTATAACAAAGGATAATAAAACTTGAATATGCAAGAATTTTCTTTTGAATGTTATTGGATGAAGGTTTACATAGTACAAGGATGTGCCCTCTGTCCTGTTGGGCGGGAGGAGGTTCCGCTGGGATTCGTTCGTTCGTTAAAATGGGAAACAAAACAAAAAAAAACCGATGACACCTTTGTTGAAGTGACTAAAAGCCTGAAATTACATACCTTTGACTCAGCTGTGAGTTATGACATTTATGCAATAAAAAGTCTATACTCTTGGTTTTTAACTACTTTAGCTATAGAAGTGGTTAACAGTCTGAAATGTAATGCAATATAATGCATATTATTGAGGTAAAAATCATATTATGGAAGTGAAACTTGGAAAACTTCACACACCGTCACTCAAAAATAGCAAGTTTCACTAGTTTAATAAGAAATGCTAATTTCTAGAAGCTTTTAAACGCAGAATCAACTCGGGTTTAATAATATTTCTGGTAGATTTTAATGAATAGAAAAATGGGACACAGGATATAGGACAATGAACATAATACTTCTGGGAGTTCTGAACTCTTTCTGGAACACTTCTGTTGCAACTTCAGCAAAAAATAAAGAGTGAAACAAAGCATAAAACCAATAATATGAATAATGGATAAGACCTAGACTAGAAAGTCAAGCGGACACCATCATGAAAGTTTCAGTAACCTGGAAACCACAGGGAAGCACACATCGTAGGCAATAAAAAGAATATAACAAGGGAGAATACAAATAACACTATAAAATATTTGTATATTTTTTGAGGAAAACTCTAAGCTGAAGGTCTATAGAAGAATTGAAAAATCATCTAAGGTTATTGGTCTAGAAGTGGGAGTGGACACCTCATTTGGCTCTTTACAACAAACTTTGCTGTTTTTTCATTGGCCACATTTTACCGTAATCATTTCGTACTTTGATTACTTTTGTTGTTTTTTTATTGTCACCATCTACAGTTTGTAGCTCAGTTTTGCTTTTGCTCTTAAGACAATTTTTTTATTTCCCCCCGCATCAAAAGGGGACTATGTATGTTTGTATGTAAATACTACAAGCCATAAGCAACTGCATAGGTGATGAGGTTGTGATCGTTGTTGTTTCTATTGTTGTTGTTGTTTGGCTCCCAAAATATATTTGGTGGACACCTCTGGTCTAAAGTCTACAGCAGTTGTTCATTTCGTCCTAAGCATCGACCTCATCAAAGCATCTACAATGCAGAAAACACAATGCATAGGGTTACTGAAGCCATAATACATATACTTGGCTTGAAACTACGTCTTCTGTCCATTTGTTTTACATTAAAACTATATGTGTGGCCAACAGTAAGAGTCATGCTACTTTATTGACTAAGTTTTGATATAATAATGTGACAATACATGTCACACATGTTTAATATATGTGAAGTGTGTAGTTATTACACATCTACGCCATCTAGCGACTTCGGAATGTATTAGAATAAAATAGTTTCGAGGTTCGTGGCCAGGCTAATGTTCGTGGTTATGTTAACTAATGACATAAAACATAGCATCATCTGGAAACTTCGACGAGCTATGGAATATGTGTCAAGCGATGAAATTTTTGCTATAAATACGACCTCAGCAGCGGAGTACAGTGAGTCATAGTTCGACAGTTTTGGTGAAAAGACAGATTGTGTAATATAATTGTGAGGTAAATTTTAAGTGTTTTTTCAAGTGACGAATTTAATAAAGGTTGCAATTATTTGCTTTTATACATATACTACTGTGGGCAAAAGTTAGTAAGACTTTGTTCATAATTTCAAATTTTTTTATTCATTCTTCCAAATCTATTTCGTCCCCTTCAAAGCAATCCCCCCAGCCCTAATACACTTGTGCCAACGTTTTTTCCAATTCTCGAAACAGTTGTTAAAGTCAATTTCCGGAATAGCCTTCAATGCGCTTAGCGATTCATGTTTAATGTCTTCAATTGACTCAAAACGGTCAAACGGTCCACGAAGCGGTTTTTTGAGTTTAGAAAATAGCCAAAAGTCACACGGTGCTAAGTCAGGCGAATAGGGCGAATAGGGTGGTTTCGGAACGATATCAGTCGAATTTTTGGCTGAGGAAAATGGTCTCGTAAAACCAATGCAGTGATTTTGGAACCAATCGTGCACTGATCCTTCCGATATTCCAACGATGCCAGTAAGGTATCTGACCGTAAATCGTCAATTCTCGAGCACCAATTCCTTGATTTTATTGACGTGTTGATCATCAGTTGATGTTGATGGCCGTCCTGGACGTGGTTCGTCGTCAACGCGTTCTCGACCATCTTTGAACAATTTGTACCAATCCAAAACACTTGCACGCGACATACAATTATCACCGAAGGCCTTTTGCAACATTCTGAACGTTTCGGCACCAGAAATTTGATTCCGCACACAAAATTTAATGGAACTTCTTTGTTGAATAATTTCACTCATTGTGAAAACCGCCGAATGCACTTTTTGTACTTCAGAAAGACAAGCGATAGTAAACACTAATGATTATTTTGATGTGACATTTGGCACAGATGTCGCCGACAGTCATACCAACCTTAAAAAAATAATATTTTGATGAATGGGTTTCCGCGCGAAATTTAAATTAAAAAGTCTTACTAACTTTTGCCCACAGACGTACACTCAAGCGATCGAACCTCTCTTATTTATGAACGATTCTGTTAGATCTTCAGCTAGAGCATTCATATAATAATAATAAAACTATGAATCATTTTTATGGTCATCTCAGAGTTTAGGAGAGAGAGAGAAAGAGAGATTTTGATCGCCGTGGTATAGCTGGTGGTGTGCTAGCCTGCCACACAAAATGTCTGAGGTTCAAACTTCAGCATAGGCAAAAATCAAAGAGTATAAAAACACGGCACCACCTCTTTGCTAGCAATGGCAAACCTTCTAGAGTAAAAATTGTCAAGAAAAGCTTTTCACGTTACATCCATTTATAAATAGTGAGTGAGTAAATGCGAATCAGCTCGGCGTAAGCCCTTCATGGGATATTGTGCCCTTAAAAAAAGAAAGAGAAGAAGAAGAGAAAATTTGTCAGACAAGGATAGAACTTCACAGTGATTCTTATCTGAGACCCATATCTAGAAACATAGATGGCAATGAGAAAGCTATTATCTTGGCTAGATATGGGTTGCTGTTGAACATATCTCAGTCTCGAATCAACTCCTAAATCTCCAGAATATAGTAACAAGAGTTGCTCTTCAAATTTTCTATGTCAATCAAATACCAAATGAAGATGTTGAACTACATAAATGTGCTATACCCAGAGCGGCGGAGTACAAGTATAATCTGTCCAAAATGAAACAAGTTTTACTTTTTTTTTCTATACCATAAGAGTTAAAATTACAACTGCTTCTACAAAACTCTAATCACTTACACGCATAGTTTCATCCCGTGGAAAAACGCAGAGGCAGATACTATATTTTAAAAATAGTAAGGTCATAAAAATGCAACGAGCAATGTGCTAAGTTCATAGTCTAACTCTACAAAATCATCAAAAATCGAACAAAGATATTTATTACATTTATGATATATGTGCCACACCTACCAGCCCTTTGCAAAAAATAAAAGCAATAACAAAAAAGAAAATATTTAGCGCACAACCAACTACACACACACTACTACAATTTGTAAGTGCGCTAACTTTACCAATGTTAATGGCATTTTAACGTGCCACCAATAGCATCAGCAACAAGAGCAATAGCAACAGCAGCAACACAAGCACCTAGCTGCAAACTGAATTTGCTCACAATTTAATGCTTTCACTTTTGTTCCTCCTTTTCGCTGATGCAGCAGTAGCGGTACAATAACATTTTTCCGGTTGAGTTGTGTCATATTCTCTGGTATTTTTTTTGTTTTTTTTCAGTTTTTTTGGGGAGACAATTGTTGTTGTTTTTATTTGCTGCGTGCAACATGCCGCCATGTTGTTGCTGCTGCTTCTGCTTTGCACGTTGTACTTTTAATACCACACTGACCTACTTAGATTGTAGTTGGGTAGTGGTGGAAAAGAAGCAGCTGCAGCAGCAGTAAAAACTAAAAAATTGTACATAAATTCCTTTTTTTTTCACTGTACACACTCGTAGTGTATATTTCTTTCTCTCTCTTCCTCCTTCTTTGTCACTGATTACAAATAAATACATATTTTTTTTTTTACCATTTATACAATATGCTTTTTCTATGTAGTTGTGCACATGTGTGTGTAGCATTTTTGACATTACTATTTAGTTGTTTTGCGCATTTATATGTATGTGTTCGAATCTGTGTGCATGTGTGTGACATGAAATATTGATTTTTTTGATTTTTAACGAGCTAACGCCTTTTTGCTGCTGCTGCGGCTGGTATGCAGTTTCATATTTTATGCCCATTTTTAGCATATGCTCATATGTACTATCTCGAACCTAAAGGGATTTATGTTACTAGTTGAGTGTAATAAAATATTGATTTAAATGCAATTTTTTAATAATACATGAGGCCTATTCAGATGTGCACTTTTCAGCAATGCATGCATTCATAGTCATGTTGCTACAACTAAATGGTATTTAAAGCTCAGGGCATAAATTAATTATAAAGACTAGATAACTACTACAATTTTTATTTTATTCTGTATAATTCGGGAATTTATTTTGTTTACATTAATAAAACAATACGTTGATTTGTATGTAAGTAAATACATATTTGATTTTCCATTCAAATATGTTCAGTAAATTTGATTTTCCAGGTATTTTTGCAATTGCTTTTAAATAAGATTTAGCATGAAATGCTTAGAGTTAATGGAGTGCAATAATATCCATTTAATATTTGTACGATGAAATATTGATGAGCAGTTCTTGGTAACCGAATTTCTAAGAACTATATAAGTGAACAAGTGCAAGATACCATTCCATCGTACCTTGCACTAGCAATCTCGACCACACGACAAGGTTGAAGAGTGGAAAATTATATTTAAAGTAAATATATAGGAGGTAAATGGAGTATTAAAAAGACAATAGTGGTGTGGCTCTAGGGTTTGGGTTAGAACTGATTTTTCTTAGATCAACCAAAATCAAAAACAAAAAAAGAAAAACAAAAATAAAAAATAAAAAAAAGGAAAGTTTTACATTGTGACGATATTACTTCCGGTTGTATCTTAAATATGATTAAAAATCTCTCACTCTCACTGTAGCACAGTACAATAGTAACGAAATCACAACAAAAGATATTAAGTATTCAAAAATATTATATGTTAAGAATATATCGTAAAAAAGTACCAAGAGAAAAAATCTAAACCAAAGATCAAACCAACATTCTAGCTAAATGGACATTAAAATTCGCCCCAAATGTAAGCATTGTTTAAAAACAAAGATCGACACAAAAGCAAAGAAAATATTCAACCCAAACTCAGATCAAAATTTAACCAAAAATTACATCAAAAGCATACCAGAAACTAAAATTCAAACCGAAGAGAAACAAAATTCGGTCTAAAAATTTAGCCATAATTCAAACAACAATTTACACAAAAACTTATTAAAGTAGCAGACCAAAATAATACTAAAAACTAGGACGAAGTATTCCGAAACTCTGGTAAAAAAAACTAAAGGAAACTAAAACCAATGATTGGATCAAAGTTATGAACAAAAACCAGACGTTAATTCAAACAGAAATTTGCACTTAGTTTAGGTTGAAAGCAGTCTTAATGACTAATTTTTATGCCACTGTAAGGTGCGACTACTCATTTAACGGAGTGGAGAACCATAAGCATTCTCTAATGAATATGGTTTCGACCATTATATTAATGGATGCTTGCTCGGAAGAACTAGTAAAGTAAGGAGAGCCTAAGAGTTTCAGTCTCCTTCTAGCCAAATATATAGATTCACACTAAAAGTGTAGGACTGCTTCCTCTTTTTTGTTAGTCCCACAACCTTGAAAGAAGTCGTTGAATGGAAGCCCTTATCTTCCAGTATGTCTCCCAGTTAAGCAGTGTCCCGCGAGTTCCGAAGTCGTTGTACTGATGGATTTTCTCCTTAGGTTGGAGCCTAGTATGTCTTATATCCCTTTTGGTAGAGGTGAGTCTGGTAATATCACAAGTATGCTGTGCTGCTTCGGGTCTTTTTGATTCCTCAAGGTACATAGTATTGAGACATGATATGGTCGTAGAACTGAGTGGTATTTGAATGATTTAGGCGGCCAAAAGCCAAATTTCTCACAGTACGATTTGAAGGAAATAAAAAAATTGTTTTACAATGCTGAAAAAAAGATGCAATTTAGTTTTGGTTTCCACTTTCAACAAGGAATATATTTATTTATTTATTTTTATTTATTTATTTTTATTTATTTATTTATTTTTTCGAAAACCGGCACAACAAAGTTTAAAACCTTATTAGCAGTACCGGCAGCATGTAGCATAAACAAGATTAAATACGACTTATAATATATATTGCATGACATACACATTTAAACTTTACTTTAAAATTAAACATTAAACATCTATTCATCTATTCGTAAAAAATTTTAATAACATGATATATTTCATTATTTCCTATTACAGCGAAGAAAGAAATAAAGCTAGTTTATTTTTGAATTGCACAGCATTATTACCAGATCTTAAACTATTAGGAAGTGCATTCCAAAGACGAACAGAGTGTACAAAAAACTGCCTTTCAGACGTTAAACAAGAAACACGTAAACAGTTAATCATATTAGTTCGATTGGATATAGAAAAGTTTAATCTCGAAAACAAATAACTGGGTTCTGCATTACATATAATTTTATGCAACAATAAAAGCGTTCGATAGTTCAGTAAGTTATCAAAGGTTAAGCCATGGATTCTTTTAGCATACTGGGAAACATGATCTCTTCGTTTTAGTCCAAACACATATATGACTGTCTAAAGTTGTTGGTTTGATAACGAAAGTATTCTTTCCTTTA
This sequence comes from Palloptera scutellata, assembly GCA_958295655.1. NCBI lineage: Eukaryota > Metazoa > Arthropoda > Insecta > Diptera > Pallopteridae > Palloptera > Palloptera scutellata. Next base: position 127,872,002 of record OY282449.1, on the reverse strand, counting down.
AAAACGCTAGAACAGTATAAGTAATTACGGATTCTTAGGATCAGGTATGTAAAGCAATTTTGGAATTTGTTTGTCATTGATATTCTATGAGTAAACTGTGTTTCAAAATAATGACCGCATATTTATCATAGCCCAATGGAACATCGTAGTTCGGATTTGACTGTTGGTCCCTTCCATTCATATACACACAACATGAATGGATGCGAAAAGCTCGGCCTAGGCTCTTCATGGGCTGTTGTGTCATTAAAGGAAATGAAGAAGAACAAGAAGAAGAGAGATAAGAAAATGGATGTACCATTGAAACTAGGTTAATAATTTAATAGCATCAGAAAATAAAAATCAAAATAGAATAAATCTACTTGTCATGCTTTCAATGAATGATTAAATTTTTAATCTATAATTTTCAGCATAATTTTACAGCAGCAAAAAAGAAAATCATATTCTTTTCCCGAACAATCAGGAGCTAATACAAAAAATAAAGTTGTCATGACATGTACATAGAGATTCCATTGTATGAAAAGTACATTATTCCATTATTTTCTACTATCAAATAAAGTAGAGTCACTGCGGACAGAGCACGATTTCAAGATATGCAATAAAATTAAACAAAAGTGAAAAAATAATCATAATGGAAGAAAACTACATCAAGTCTATTATGGCAACAACTTCAAAGTGTTTCCCCATTCAATTTGATAAGCTGCACAGGCTGCGGGGCAAAGGCAAAACAGGAGATGGCAAAAATATTAATGGGATGAAACTATCAGGAGAAGAAAAAGGAAGAGTAGCAGAAAATAAACAAGAAGGAAGCAGAAGCAATGACTTCCAAGGACCCATGACAAGATACCAATTTGTTCGCTACTTAATTTCAACTTAGCAACCAGCGCTACTGCTTACTGCAAATTGTTGTTGTATTGCTCTTGGTACACACAGGTATACACTTTTGCATTTATTTATTATTTATGCTGCTGTTCTTGTTTTAACTATCCGCTTGCTCGAAACCGAACGCTGAACGAAAAGCATAAATATTGGCCAGGGGCGTTTTTTTCTTGTTTTCAAAAAAGACAAGATCTCTCGTTGGTCGTTCTCTCGTTCGTACTCATTTTAGCTGTGAGTGTAGTATTGTGATAGTTGTAATAGGAACAGTGGCCACAGCAACGCAACAACAACGCAGTAGAAGCAACAACAGCAATGGCACAACAGTTGTTTAGCAACAGTTACTTTGCTGCTACTCATTTCAATTTTTATGCTGCTGTCTCTTCAATATTTGTTGCTGTTGGTGCTGCTACTGCTGCTGCTTCAATTTCAATTCAAGCTATAGTAAACAGAAATCAATTTCATAAATGCGTACCCAGCGGAATCGGTGGCAATACTAGGAGCAACAACAGCAACAACAGTTGACAAGAAATGTTCGTATTATTAATTTTCTACAAACCTTAAGGATTCTATTATATGTAATATGATGGAAGCTTATGCAGAAAAAAGAATTTAAATACAGAGAAGAAATATTGGAAAAAAGCATATTACGAGTTGCAGAAGGTTGCCACCATTTTTTTTTCTATTTCTAGTTTAATTTTACTTATTCTTCTTGCTTTTATAGCAGATTTGATTCGTTTTTCAGATGCAAATTGAAAGGAATGGACAAGAGAATATATTTCAAAGAAATTTGAACGCACATAAGTAAAAAAATTATTTTAAAGTAAATTCACTATCTACATACACATAAGCAAAAAGGTAAAATTTGAATTGATTTCAAAGGAAAGTTTTTCTACCCCAAAAAGAAAAGTATAAGAGAAAAGTGGTTGCTATTGAATTCAAGCTTAAGAAGAACCCATATTCAAGTTTTTGTAGTATTACTAAGTAATTCAATCCACTCTTGTAGGTATTCAATTAAATGGATTATAGGTATACATATAGGTATGTATGTAATTTGCTAGCATATGCCTTAGGAAAAGTTTCACAAAAGTCTGTCACAGATATCTTTATTATTTACTACGTAGTAGTTCGATATGCATAACTAAAACTTATAAACTTAGTAATAATATTGATTTTTAATACCAACTTGTAAAGAAACTAGAAATCTTGAATATAATTTGTAAGTGAAAGTAATCAATCTAGGATTCCTTTGTAAATTCAAAGTAGATTATTCAAAGTAGAATTATTGAGTTAACTGCTTTGTCAAAGTTTCAAATTGGAAACTTGGTGATTCCATGTACCATAGTCGGTACTGGGTGACATATCTCTAGAAAAATGCCCAGAATGCTTACGATTACTATTTTCTTATTAATTATTTCAATGAGTGAGTATACAAATACGAATATTTACTAATATAAATCACTCAAGTTATGGAATCTATTTGGTTAAATGAGGTTCGTGATCGTATTGGGAGTCAAAACACTCTGAAATTCCCAACTCATTTCGACTTTCAAACAAAGTAATGCTTTTATTACAAACTTCTTGCGATCAGGGAAGGGGGGAAAATTGGTCAAAGTTCCTGAAAGGATTAAGTTAGCTTCATCCTGAGGTAGTTAAGCTTCTACTATAGCTATAAACATAGATGCAATACCCTCTTAACAACGAAAACAGTATTGAAAATTCCTCAACTCTAAGAGATTGCCTTGAAATAAGCATAATCGGGTTCTAAGTCACCAGAATATTGATGGCAGTAAAAAGGCAGCAGTAGGACGTAGATTATTATTACATTATTACTTTAGTCAAGCTGTTGAAGTTCTCCAAAAATTGGTTAGGTATGCCCTCTAGATTTTTCATTGCTGTAGATAACAGAAGGAAAAGGCTTTAACGTTTGTCGCTACCTGCAAAATATAATCAAAATACGATGGTTAAAAAACCAGGTACCTATCTTACTTTGTTTTTTCTGCAGTGAATAGGTTTTGCTGCATCACTCGTGGGACACTAAGGAATAAAGTGTCCTATAGTTCCTGAGTGAATATCCATCTTTGGCTAGGAGGAAACTTAACTCTTAGGCTCATCTTACTTAACTAGTTTGTCCGAGTTAGCAAGATTCATTAGCTAGGTTCATTAGCGACTCCTTATGGTTCTTCACTTCGTAAATGGAATAATCGCACCTTACAGTGGTATCGTCTGCTTCTTGGTCATATCTTGGATCGTTAGCTAAAGCAATAACAACACTAACTTAAAAGAGTAGAAAACTTTCTGCCACTTCACAAAATCAAAAACTCAAATTTTTCAAATTTCACAAACCTTTCCTTTTCTACTCAACCGAGTTTTCATGATCTGACATTGTGAAACTTCAACAATTTATTAATTTTATGGGCCGTTATTGAGAAATTTAACCTCCACAGTATAAGAGGAAGACGCCAAGTGGTATCTAGAAGAATCTACTTGACTACACTCGTCCTGACAAAGTCAAACTGGCTACTGCACCTAGGGGACCTGCTGGAAGAGGAGAATTCTCTAAGGAAGCCTAACCAATAACGAAAGGAGTTTATAATTTGTAAATTAGTTATCTTTGAAATTGCAGGTAAATTGCACACAAATCATGAACTTAACCTTTTTATTTAAAGTGCACATAATAAAATGAAAATCATTGCATAAAAATTTTCGAAATATGGATTATCTAATTTGCACTAGTTTCAACAAATAATGGTTTACTATGGGGGAAATAATTAAATAACACTTATTATTCTGCATACACACAAACTTTAGTGATGTCATTTTAAATGCATCATACATGCCATAATTTTAAACAAATAAAATTAAAAAAATATATGCGCTCCTTCTGTTTTGTATTTTTAAGTTATTTACTTTACTTACTTTTAATGGCACAACAGCCCATGGAGGGCCTAGGCCGAGCTTTTCGCATCCACTCATGTTGTGCGTGTTACATTTGAACATGAATGGAAGGGACCTACAGTTTAATGCCGAATCCGAATGGCAATGTGAAAAGCTTTTCATAGGCAATTTTTACTTTTGTAGGTTTGCCATTGCCTGCCAAGAGGTGGTGCCGTTTATAAAATTATTTTCTACTTTTTTTTTTTTATTTTGCCTGTGCCGAGATTCGAACCACTACACCACAGCGACCACAAGTTATTACTTTATTATGTGGTATGTATAAGTTGTATAAACATTTTTCATATCCTTCTTCCCCCGCTATGCACGAGTATCTCCTGCAAATTTCTCTACTTCCCTGACATCGACTCCGAAAGTCTTTTCACACAAAAATCAATTTAAATCCACAAAATTATCACATAAAATTTCATGACTACTTTTCGTTCTGATTTTGCTTTTGCTCAAACATACATAAATCTGCACATAATAAAATTATCTATTTCTTTTTTTGTTTTGCTCTTCCAGCTGCTTTTCTTTTTCATGGGGTTTCTTTTTCTTATTTTCTGATAATAAAATCTCTTGCCTAGCAACCTTTTTCTTTCACTTCTTCAACCATTATCGATTCAGCATTGAATGTTGAATGAAGCTCTCTTTATCTTTCAGCTAACTCTTTTTTCCCATATTTGTTTATGTATGTAAATATGTATTTGGTGTTAAATCGCAATATTATTCAGAATGATTTATTTCATTTTCATTATAAGTAAGCTAATCTTGAAATTGAGCGTGTTTCACTGCAAACGCATACATACACGCACACACACACACGCACACGCACACATCAACAATCATGATAATACTAAGAATCTACAATGTCTTTTCTTTCCTACTAATGAATAAATAAATAAATAAAATTGCAGGCACATTCGCAACTCAGCCATTATTAGCATGATTAGCATAAGGTTCACTAAAGCAACAATTGTTAAAATAAAATAATAACAACAGGAACCACAGTGCGCTTGTGAAACTCTTATGCGTTTCATTATTACTTTCTTGGATGTTTTTCGTATTGCAGTCACGTTTTCTTTACTCTATTGGCTATCCACAAAACAGTAATATTACAGTAATAGGTGAAACAGCAACAACAAAATAACAAACAAGTAGAAACAGCAGCAACAACAGCGTCATCAGTAATCCAGCAAGCCACAAGTAGGGAAGAGAAATTGCAATCTGAACACATTATTTGTGTATGTAAGTTTGTTAGTTTGATATATTACCTTATATATGTGAATTGCCTCTTAAATACATATGTATGCATGCGGGAGTGTGTGTGTGTGTGTGTGTGTGTGTGTGACTAAGTGAATGTGTTGATTACATTAAATGCAACACCAAATATTAGTTGACCATAATGTGAACATATGGGAAATGATGCGTTACGTTGAAAGCTGCAGTTGGATTGTTCTCGCTTTACTTACTTACTTTTAATGGCACAACAGCCCATGGAGGGCCTAGGCCGAGCTTTTCGCATCCACTCATGTTGTGCGTGTTATATTTGTACATGAATGGAAGGGACCTACAGTGCCATTGCCTGCCAAGTGGTGGTGCCGCGTAGAAAAATTATGATTTCTTCTACTTTTTGATTTTGCCTGTGCCGAGATTCGAACCCCGGACACTCTGCGCAGCAGTCCAACGTACTACCACTACGCCCAGCGACTAATCGTTCTCGCTGCTAACGATTATATCAGTAACACAAGAAACATTATCACATACTTACATATGTGAAACATGTGGAAATGCAACACATGCATACTTCTACTAGTGTGTTTACGTGTTTATTTGTGCACTTTTTATGTGTGTGAGTTTGTGTGTGTGCATAAAAATAATTGCTCATTATTTTGTTCATTGAATTGAATTGAAGCGCTGCTGTCTGCTGCTGCTGTTGCTGCAATTTCAATTTGATTTATTGCATATTAGAAAATTTAGTTATGGAACAATGAATGTTCCTGCTGCATCCCGCATATAAATTACTGCTGTTTGTTATACATAAGTGTTTAGATGCGTTTGGAAAATGTATTGCAAAGATATGCATGATAAATTGTGCGAAAATTTTGTGCATACCTCGTGTTTATGTAGCTAATAACAGCATAGCTAATACTTCTACTGAAAAGTCAATGTAACATTGCTTCTGCATATAATTGAATTTTGAATGATTTTGACCTAGTTTTTTAAAAAGAAAACTTATGAGACCGTATTTTCCTACCACTAAAACAATTGAGCAGAACTTCCTTTTCTTAGTTTCAATCTAAACTAAATATGTGTATCCTTGGATTTAGACAAGAAGAATAATGAAAGTAATGAAAATGAAAACGAGTTTTCCGGATAATAATCAAAAACAGATTCAATCCATGCATGGTAAGTTGCAATTTTCGAGACCAACATTATCTGCGTTATCTCACTAATGAAAGATTGAGCTAATCCATAATTGAATTTCTACCATTCCAATTCCATAACAAATAAAAAACTTACATAAGTGAAGTAAAAAAGGAGTTTGATAACAAAAAAAAAAAAAAAAAAAAAAAATTGTGTACTTCAGTGGGACTCCCTATGGAAGTTAACTTCTTCCGAACGCTTGTTGCGTTGAGGGTTTTAAATTTTTAGGTTTAGTAATCTTGTAAAATCGCTGTGGCGTAGTGGTAGTGCGTTGGACTGCTGCGCAGAGTGTCCGGGGTTCGAATCTCGGCACAGACAAAATAAAAAAGTAGAAAAAATAATTTTTCTACACGGCACCACCTCTTGGCAGACTTGTTTTACTTTACTTGTTTCCGATTTCGTTCTAAAGGGTGATTTTTATAAAAGTTTAATTTTTGAAAATGAGAAAAAAAACAGAAATTTTACAAAAGTGAATGAAATTTTTATTTGAATCGATAAATCAATTCCTACCATTTACTTTTTAAAGATAATTTCATTTAAATGATGTCATGTTGCCCGCGGCTACGCTTCAAGTGGTCCATTCTGAAGGTCCAATTTTGGCACATTTTTCACACATTTCGGCCGGAATCTCGGAATCTTACAAATGACTTTTTCAATGTTGGCTTCCAAAGCAGTAATCGTGTTTGGCTGGTCCCTATGGACAAGAGACTTAACATCGCTCCACAAAATATAGTCTAACGGGGCAAACCACACGATCTTGGTGGCCAATTGACTACACCAAAATGTGAGATTAACTGCTCACCAAATTCGCCTCACAATTGATGTATGGTTTCGCGTGCAGTGTGGTATGTGGCATATGGCACCGTTCTGTTGGAACCACATGTCGGCCGAGTTCACTTCTAGCATTTTTGGCCAAAAAAAAGTGTTATAATCGAACGGTACCTTTCTTCATTGACCGTAACGTTGCAGCCTTCATTGTCTTTGAAGAAGTACGGCCCAATGATGCTGCCTGCCCATAAACCGCACCAAACAGTGCATTTTTCGGGATGCATTGGTAGCTGCTGCAATTGGTCGCTGTGGCGTAGTGGTAGTGCGTTGGACTGCTACGCAGAGTGTCCGGGGTTCGAATCTCGGCACCGGAAAATTATAAAAAAATAAAAAATTTGAAAAAATAATTTTTCTACACCGCATGACCTCTTGAGAGGCAATGGCAAACCTACAAGAGTAAAAATTGCTATGAAAAGCTTTTCACTTCGCCGTTCGGATTCGGCATTAAACTGTAGGTCCCTTCCATTCATGTACAAATATAAGACGCACAACATGAGTGGATGCGAAAAGCTCGGCCTAGGCTCTCCATGGGCTGTTGTGCCATTAAAAGTAAGTAAGTAATCTTGTAAAATCCAGTGTCTATCGCACACATTACAGGCGTGGCCAAAGGAATTTTTAACGAACCTGTTTTGAAATTGTTTATGTGCTGATTTATGCAAACGATAGGTATAGTTCAGTTTGATGTTTCCCTGATTTCAGGTCTGCTGCATCCGGATTAACTTCATTTTGATTGTTTACATTTCCAATGCCTGCAACGCCCTCTGCAAAATCATCATCTCCATCAAATTATTCATACTCAAAGCATTCGAATTTATTTGCTACGTCATTATAATTATAATTATAATCTTACCATCATCGTCATCATCATCAAAATATTCAGATTGTATGATCCCAACAGGTGGTAAATTTGTCACTTGCTGCTCTGAAAACTCGCGATTCTTATGAGGTTGACCAGGAACTTGGCAAAACTCGTCTATGTTTAGTTGTGCTGATGTGAGTTGCTTTGTTTCCACGGAGCAAAGATTATCAAGCAAATTTTCACGTAAATCTTCTGTCTTTGTCTTTCGTTGAGAAGGAATTCGGTCCTTTCAGTGACTGCCTGTTGCTGTATAATCTGAGGACCTTCGGCGGGACTCATTGAGATGATTGTAGATGCAATTATTGACTCTAATGAACTGACCATATTTGCCATTCATACTGTGTCTCAGCATTAGTCTTTGCAAGTTGTTTTTCCATGAAATTTGAATTCTGTTGTGCCTCAAGTTGCTTGGGAAGTTTACGATCTCTCGGTGCTGGTTTTTGTGTTTTTTTTTCACGATAGCAGAATCTGAATTTTGTTGGGCCTCCATTCTTCGACGAAGTTTATATTTGCACTGTCTCTCTATCGGGGTTTTTGAAGATTTTATTGTAATCTTAACACAATCGCCATGATGTTTGTTTCTCCCGTTTGTTTTGTTTTTTCAGTCTATACTCACTCATACTTTCAGCTCTAGTTTCTCAATTTCTAACGATTTTTGGGTTATGATCGAGTATGAATCAAACGCGAATCAGCTGCCTCTATCAGTCGATAGAGGGATAGAGGGAGGCGTCCTCAATAGATTGATAGAGAGCGCATAAGTAGTGGATGCCTATGTGCTGTCATCATTTATGTGTATATGCATGCTAATTTTTTTCTACTTGATTGATAGAGGTTGCTGCCCTTCATTTCTGCGACAATTTTCGCTGCGGGTATCATCTTAGACCTCCTCATAACTATAAAATCGATTCCAAAGGAGTAAACTTCAAAAAACTTCAAAAACTATTTTTGGGTGTAAAGGTCAGAGTGTATGTATGTTTTTATGGTATTTCGGTTGATACCGAAATTGATCATACTTCGAGCAATATTTATTAGATAATTTAAAAATTTTAATATCTTTGTTGTAGTAACGACATGACATAGGCTATGATTTTTACTATTTTTGTTAAAACATAACCAATTTTCTTTGAAAAATAACCAGTTTGGTTTTTGTTCATACGTGAATTTTTTTCATTTTTCTCCTAGAAAAAATGCATAAATATTTTTTTCATATCATATCCTCACAATAACAATAATTTCTAATAATTTTTTTATTTCTATAAGTTTGAAAAGGAAAAGAAATATCCCGAAAATTTAAATTGACGAAACAAAACTAAAGTAATTTTTGGATGTACCATATGTATATAATAAACTTGGTTCCAAAATGTCTGCTTACCAGTCAGTGTACCTAATTCGTTAGAGTAGAGGTAGGTAAGCAAATGAGAAATTGGTTTAAAATATTTTTCTTCCACCGTTTGATGTCCCCTACACTTTAGCTCGAATCTGCAGACCGACGGAAGATGAAATCAGAATAACTGATGCTGAAATGATTGTACTCACACATCTTTAATTTGCGGTTTATCGTTTTTTTGGATAAAAAGAAAACTTGTAAAGAAAAATTGTATGAACGCAAAATCCTTCCATCTTAATCGACACCCTAAGACCCACGTTTTGGGGAGTTTCTTTCCTAACACACTATGATAATTTTATCATTCGTTTAGCCCATAGGCAGTATTATTCTAAGCTGTACATAAAAAACTCTCGAAAAGAGGAGTGTAGAGTGTAGATGAAGAGTTTTTGTGTTGACAACAAATATTATTTCTTTATACTTACTTAGCAACTTTTCTATGTATAGACATCAGAAACGATAAAACTTTTTTTTTAATTCATGTATCGTCATCTCAAAAGCCTGACGTGTTTGATGAGAATTATCTACAGATTCGAGCTCAGTGACCTTAATCGTCAGCTCGATGTGTCGCTGTTGCCCAGTGCAATTTAATAATAACCTGCTTATAAAGCAGGAGGTAAAGATACCTTCTTTGTCCCCGCTTTACCAATCATAATTAATTAGCAAATTAATTATTTTATTATTATAGAATTATAGCACTCAAATTCAAATAAAGCTTAATGTAAATATAAAATTCTTTGTGTGACAAAGTACTTCAAAGCACTTTAAAATTACTTGAGCTCTTTCCTTTCAGCTCATTAAACAAATTCTATTATATTAAGTAATAAACATTTAAGTGTGCAAAAATTCAATTCTTCTCAAGTGTGCAATGTATGCGGAAAGTACTTAAATTAATTATATCAAAAAAAGGAAGAAATTATATACAGCATTTATAGCATACAAACATTAAGCTGTAATTCTTATGTGCTACCCATCAGGGCTCATCCTTTCGCACTCATCTTCATCAACTTGACAACACTTGAATGAATTTTCGCAGCGGCTATATAACTATCAAGCGGAAATAATTGATTTCAAAGTGGCAACATTGTCACGTTGTAACGGGTAAGAGTTTAATGGGCAACATCATACTCACACTCCCACAGACACATACACACACACACACACACACACACACACACACATACATACTCGTATATACATATCGTCGGTGATAGAAATAGGGTTTCAGTTTATATATGACCGTGTGTGTGTGTGTGTGTGTGTATGTGTGTGTGTGTGTGTTTTTTTATAAAATAACCAGCAGCTGCGATTATGACGCCAACATTTCACACTAACAACACACATACCTCCATACTCGACAATACCCATCCATACATGCATACCTACATGTAAACATACATATACAGTTAGTTTTAATAGTGTAAATAATACTATGTTGCCTTTTGCCTTTTGGCATTTGACATTTAATGTGGATGTATGTATGTAAGTGTATGTGTTTGTGTGTATGTGCACGTGTGAGTTGCTGGTATCTGATGTATTGATATTGCGCTGGTATAGGATTAGTATGAAACTATGGTTGATTGCTTGGCGGCCAGTCGTTAACCAGCTGGTTGCTTGATTAGTGTCTGTGCAGTGTACATTAACTTTCACATTCTCACTTACATACATACATACATACATAAATGGAATGGGTGGCATCATCATTTTCTTCCGCAGTTACTGCTGCTCCTCGTATATAGCTTATTGTTTACCTCTATTTTGTTGTAGGTTAAAGTTAAAGTTAAATTGACCCGAATCATTGATGAAATATACAATAATTGGATTCTTGTCAATGTTAACTAAAAGGAAATAACTATTTAATGAATTTTTCTACTTCCGTTACTTGCCTTCTGAAATTATTAAGCACTATACTACTTCTTATTTTTTTCTTGGTTACAGGTTGGTAAATTTGAATACATTTGCTCCTTTTCTTTCGAGTAAAAGCTTTATCTTCAAGCCATAATTTTCTTTACACGTTTTCCTAATGGTTTTGTAAAAATATTTTTTTTCGGTTTTAGTTAAGTAACTTGTAAGAAGTTCAGAAGTTATGAATGTTATTTGGGAAGTACATTTTCCTTAAATATTATGTGGCACCATTACTTTTGTCTCACCTCCTTTTCTCCTAGCTTTTCTCATGTCACGATTTTTTGCCTTTTTTTATGTTGCTCTTTTATTTGGCTTACGGTATGTGTCACAAATATTAATGGGAAAATAATTTCGTTCTTGGGTTCAGACTTTCCACACATACACACAAAGAAATACACATACTTGTATGTGTTTTACTTAACTCAATTCAGTATGAGTCAATTGCCTACTAATTTAACCGGAAGGAAAACTGGAACTAATCAACATTTCTATTGATTTCTTTCCATAATAATTCAGAAGTGAATGTCTAAGCCCCTTTCGAAAATAACATTCTGTGAAAAAATTATTGTTTTGTTATTCTCATAAAATGTTTTTCACTTATAGATATTTTTGAAATATAGGATCTATAATATCAGAAAAATTATGTATTATTATGTCAATTCTATGACCGTGATTATTCCTTTGGCATAAATGTTCATTATAGGCGATTTATTTTACCTATATTTTAGATAACGTTTGGTTTTTCCATTTCAATTGGCTTGAAGTTGTATCACAAATAGAGACACAGCTACTTCTAATGTGGGGCAATTCACACCTAATTGATACAAGCTATATATGAATAAAAGCTACAACCAAATTCCTAGTGCTGTGAAATTAATTGTTTATGTAGTGAAAACTTATTGACTTTTTTGACAAATGTGGTTTCGTACCGTCTGGTAAAATTTTACTTAATTTGATACATTTAATCTACTAAATCTAGAAAGTTTGCTTTTGATTTTTGCTATTGGGTGTACAACTTGAAAAAATTACGGCGTAACTTGTACTTGTATTTTTATGTGTGGAAAAATTCAATACTCTTTGTCAATGTAACTGTATTTACCACATTTAACTGTTGTTTTGATTGTGTAACAATTTGCCAAAGTGTTAACAAAATACCCTTTTTACACTACAAACATATCAGAATACTTACCAAATAAACAGCATTTGCCGGAAGTTTTGCTCTTGGAAAATAAAGTGCTGCTGAAAGTATTCGAGTGCTGTTGGAAACTTACCGTGAATATACTCGATTATATATCGATTAAAATGTACGAATTTTGGTGTCGATGCTTGAGAAGTGGATACTTTGATACGGGAGACAAGGAACGTCATGGCCAAGTGAAAGAGTTCGAATTGGTGATGTTACTCGAGGAAGACTCGTGCCCAATGCAAAAGAAACTAGTAGTAACATTGGGTGTAACTCATTTGGGATCAAGTCAAAAGGAAGGAAATTGAGTGCCATACGACTAGAAGCCGAGAGACGTCGAAAGACGATTTTGGATGTCAGAAATGCTGCTTCAACGCAAGAATTCATATGTGAAGCTCGGCTGACCTGGTACATCAACGTCCTGTATTTGGTGGAATTAGAAGGATGTCATCTATTATGAGCTGTTAAAACCACGAAGAAAACAATTGTTCCGTTTAAAGGGAACAAAATTACTGCAAAATTACCAAAATATGCGTCTCGGAAACAGACAGTAATTTTCCAACATGACAACGCGCGGCCATATGACCGGTTAAATAAAATTTGGAAAATAGTGGATGGGGAGCTTCGGCTCTCACGTCGTATTCACACACTTTGCTGTGCGTCTGACTATCACTAATTGCTATCGATGAAGAATACGCTTTACTTCAGTTGAAAATATCAAAAATTGGATTTATTCATTCATAGCCTCAGTAGATGGACGTTTTGGCAAAAAATTCATAAAATGCGTGAAAGATGGCAACTACTTTGAATAATGTATTCATTCGATTTGTTATTGCAATAAAGCTATATTTTTGTAAAAGTTATAAACCCAATAGTATTTATAGTTAGAAATGGGTTTCACAGATTCAAGTAATTTTCTACTGAGCTGATATTTTTGTCACACTGGCTTTGTGTACATGTGTAACATAACATTTTGTATAAATACTTGTATTTAAAAACACATGTGTGAAAATATGCAAGATACCTACGAAAATTTGTGGTAAGCATCCACGGAAGCGAGAAAACCCCACATGAACTTATTAAATTATAGCTTTAGTTATGGAAGAGTCTTTTACTATCTTCAAATCAACAAATATTATCTAGCTACGAGTATGCACCTTACCATTTTATACTTTTCATACATTTTTGATTTCTACCATAACTATAGTAGTTTAAAGAAATAAATAACCTAAATAAATTCTTATACTAAAAGCGTATATATTTACATATAAATAAATGGAAATGTGTGTGTGTTTGAGGATGTGTAGCTGTGTAAAAACTTTTTTAGTGAAAGTAAAACTAAAAGCATTTATATATATATATATATGTTTACATATATTATTTTTGTTTTGTAGTTCGAGTACTTATATATAGAGAAAGTTTAAAGTAAGTTTTTCCATTTCGTTTGATATTTTTGCGCTGCTTTGCTTTGCTTTGCTTTTAAAAACATAAAACGTTTATTTTATTATTCATATGAGTTTAAATAACTAATTTTAGTGTGGAGCTATGTAGTGGTATACTTATAAATAGACACACAAGCATTAAGATACATAGTTGCTTAACTACAAGCAAAAAGTTAAGGTAGGTAGCCATAACATTTTTTATTTTAGATTGTTGTTGTTGTTAAATTTTACCTTTTTCCACTTCAACTATTTATAAATTTAAGTCCCTCTGCTACGTTTGATATTCAGTTTTCCTCTTCTCCTTTTTCACTTTCTTATTTAGGGTTTAAGGGGTCCCTTTCTTCTAGCTAGCTACATAAGTATATGCTCATAAATATGTGCATACATGTCTGAAAATTAATAGTTATGAATACAAACGTCCATGTATGTACTTACATACATACAAAGGTAAAGCGGTTGAAAACTTTAAAATTTTAAAATGTCAATAAATATTTATTATTGTACTGATAATCTGAACATTTACGGTATAGGCATAAAAGTCTCAATGTATATTGTATGATAAGAAATCTTTATGAGTTTTCATAGACACTTACACAGATGCATGTTCGTTCATGTGTGTGTGTGTGTGTGTGTGTGCATGTGTAACATAAAATCTTATATGTTTTCATTTCAAAATTGTTTCTTCATGCGTAAAAGGTAACATTTTCCATCTACTTTTATGCTAAAGTTGAAATTGAAAATTTGTGGCATGAGTTCACAAGGTTGTGCTCCCGGGATATAAGTACACGTAGAGGGAAGTGAGTCATTATGGTGCCGAATATTTTTAAACTAACTAACTTTAACTAGCGAGAAAAATGTATAATATTTTTCGCTCGTAGGGGTTTTTTTTTTAAAACTATGTAAGTATGAAAAATGGAAAGGTTTTGGGTTAAATTGAATTGTGAAAATTACTTTCCTGCAAGGAAGGGAACTGTCGGGCAATGATTTCTACTAAAAAAGGAATCAAAGCGATAATATACTGTTTCCTATTTAGTTATATTCTGGAGAGTTACTTAATAAATCTTAAGGGAAAATAAATTATTGCGGTAGGAGGTGAAATTAGTAAGGCTTCTATTCAACCATTGCATACCAGCATCTAAATCATCGGGCCTACTCACTATCTACGAGTAAATTTTACTTTGTTGCCAACGAGTCAAAATGTCACGGTAAGACTTTATTGCTATTTAAAATTTAGAAGTTTTGTTCTGCAGCAAGCTCAATCTTGAATAACTTAATCGGTTAAGATATTTTAATATCCTATTAAGCAAGTTAAAGTGAAGCTGAACCACCTATTCTTCTTTCCATTATTGAAAAAAAAAGATTGCTTTCCATAAAAAAAGGGAATTAAAACACACTCATTGAAGTATGCTACAAATTTTTTAAAAGAATTTTTAATTCAAACAATTTCAATTGTGCACAGTTCCACATTTTTATACGCATCACTTCACATTATTCACCAAATCATTTTGCTAAATCTGCAAAATATATTCGTGAAAGCAACTCGTAAAAATTGTGAATATGTTGTGAACATTTTATAAAACCAAAAAAGAAAGGCATTCATTATTCTTTAGTTTTCGTGTTTTAGCATTTTTGTTATGCAAAATTATGCGTGCATTTTCTATGCAGTGGCATTGCAGTGCGCCTTAAAATATGCAAAGAAACTCTTACTAGCACTGCGCAAAAACAATTGCTTGCATAAATATATTTAGTATAGAAGAGTATAATAATTTTGCTTGTTGCCGTTCTTCCTCCTCCACTTTTGTTACTTTCGCAACTATATCTCGTATTTGCGCAACAATTTTGTTATGTCAGATTAAATATCATAAAATCATTCGTTCTTTCTATAGAGTAAACAGAAAAAGGAAACATAACAACTGACTCACATTTGTAGTATCAAGTAAACTACACTCAAGCTAAAATTTTAGGTAACAAACTTAAAGATTTAGTTTTGATTAAAAACAAAGTAAGATCTATATTTGCAAGCTGATGAAATATGAATTTAATTATAACATTTTTTACTGAAAGTTTTCTATGAGCGTATAAATATACATAAATGTCTTCCTTGTTTTCACTATTCCCCTTATTATTCTCGTTTGTTGGTAAGTAAATAACTTATTTACATGCATGAGTGTAAATAAATATATAATGTACGTACATAATTTCTAAGCTGCTTATTATGCACGAAATTGAGAAACTCTTTCATAATGCGTTAGTTTATTTTTACAATACAAATAAGGAAATGTACAACTGAGGAAATAAAACACAGATAATAATTTTGCTTATGTTAAAGAGTAAACAATGAGGCAATAAAATTTAATAACAGAATTTAAAAAAATTTGTAAATTGCTTTGAAGTTTCAGAAAATAGTAAGAGGCATTAAAATGTAATCGCATAGGAGAAGAAAAGTCTTAAGTGCAGTGAAGCGGTGAAGTTTTGGGTTCAGGTTCAGGTTCAAACAAAAAATGCAAGTGGGTACAGATTCAGATCCAAATAATGTTAAAGCCAAGCAAAAGCTTTTCAAATAATTTACATAATAAAATAGTTTCGTTTGTTTACAATACTTACATAAATATACTTACATAGCAATTCAAGGGTAGCAAGCAGAATTGCAAAACTTTTTTATCCCTGCAAAGAAAAAACAAAGCCCAATTTTGACATATTTACACCGCGTATGTATCATGTATGTGCTAGAATTCCCCTATTGTGTCTACTAAATCTCTTTCGGACAATAAGATCAAAATCGGGCATATTTTCTTTGTGCTTTTATTGGTTTTTGTTTAAATTCTTTGAAAAAGTCTTAAGCTCGAACGTGTTAATAAACCCGGTGTGGCCTCAGTTTCATTGAAAAACGGGTTCAAGACTCGGTTTCGGGTTTGGTTTGAAAGCCTACTTTAAAAATTAAAAGGTTGTACTAGAATACCAAATTTTAAAAGATCAAGCAATTTCGTTTAATTGATTTGAAAGTTCGTAAATTTTATACAATTTGAATTTTAAGATTTATTTATTTTAAATTTATACAATGTAAAATCATTTATTCTACTATATTTATTGTACGTGTTGTTGTTGTTGTTGTTCTATTCTTCCCTTTCTGCCTGGAAACTGCCCACAGGAAACTTTCACTTTGAAATGTCATAAAATATTTTTTTGCTCATGATATTTGTTTTTCATTTTGTATCTCAAATATCCAGTCAGAGTTTATTGCAAAATCCTTTAAATTCATTTTTTGAAAAAATTTATGAAAAACATGATAAAGAAAAGACAATATTAAGAAAAAATAAATTTAAGCAAAAATTTTATGTATCTAAATTTTTCATCGATCTCCACAAGAATATTTAGAAGTGTTGAGTTGATGCTTATGGAAATTCTAAGAAATCTCAAATTTATTCATTACAAAAATTGTATACCCAGCCCTCTTTCCAACACGCTTCAAGACCCTCACCTTTCACGTTCTAATATATCGCACCGAGACGTGGACATTAACCACGAACTGTGAGAGGCTCCTAAAAGCGTTCGAGAGGAAGATACTACGGTCCAATATGCTTGGGCGACGTGTATCGAATAAGATGGAACGATGCGCTGTATGAGCTGTACGCCGACACTGACATAGTCAAGCGTATAAAACTCCAGCGGCTTCGCTGGCTGGGTCATGTTGAGCGAATGGAAGAAAGCGAAGGGTGTTTTATTCGAACCAAGGTGGAGGAGGAACACCCAACGCAGAAGAGGGCGTCCTAATCTCCGTTGAAAAGATCATGTACAGGGCAACCTGACTGCACTTGGCCTTATCAACTGGCGCCAGCTCGCACATAGCAAAGGCGACTGGCGAAGCTTTATAGAGGCGGCCAGGACCGATCATCTGTTGTAGGGCCAGCTAAGTAAGTAAGTAAGTCGCGCTTTCTTTCCTGTTTTTCCCTCTCTTCACTTACTTTCTTTCTCCCTTTCTCTCACAACTTCCGTTCTTCCCACTTAGGTCTTTCATTTTCTTACTCCACACGTCTTTCTGACTTATTAACTCGTCCTCCATTCTCTTTACATTTACTTACTTACTTTTAATGGCACAACAGACCATGGAAGGCCTAGGCCGAGCTTTTCGCATCCTCTCATGTTGTGCGTATTATATTTGTACATGAATGGAAGGGACCTACAGTTTAATGCCGAATCCGAACGGCGAAGTGAAAAGCTTTTCATAGCAATTTTTACTCTTGTAGGTTTGCCATTGCCTGCTAAGAGGTGGTGTAGAAAATTTTTTTTTTTACATTTTGATTTTGCCTGTGCCGAGATTCGAACCCCGGACAGTCTGCGCAGCCGTCCAACGCACTACCACTACGCCACAGCGACCACTCTTTACATTTAGCTACATTAATTATCAATAATACTACTTCCTCTGTAATTTCTTCCCCTCTCGTTTTCTTCTCTTACCTCTCATCTTACTTCATTTCCTGTATTCTTCATGCCTCTTTTCTTTATCCCACATTTCCCTCTCTTTTTCTATGCAACTTTTCACTTTCTCTCTGTATTTGCCCCTTTTCTTCTAATCTGGCTCTATGCTTCACACCAGCTGTAACATGTCCCTCACCCCACTTACTCTTATAAATATCTCTTATCTTAATCTCCCATTTCACTCTTCTTCGCACCATCACTTCTTCGTTTCATTTCTCCAGATATCTTACTCATTCCCACTTACCCTTCTTAACCCACTCATTTCTTTTCTTTCACAATTCTCGCAACACTTTCTCCTCTATCTTAAGTTCTCTGCTTTAATAGAACTTATTCTATTCACTTTTGTTCTCTCCTTTATTTGACATTTCTATCACCCTTATATTTCAGCTTGACCTGAGCTTGGTGGGCATGATCTACATACAAAAGAACATCTTAATGGCTACTACACTTTGACTTTTTTTAATCTTTTTTGCGTTGATATAAATATGTAAGTATTTAAATGTAAGAGCATAGTGGTGAAAGAATTTTCGTAATTTAAGATTCTCACACCACGTTTTTTCACCAAAAATCTGCTCTTCCAGAAAATGTCTGCAACTCTGCGATTTTTCTTGGAGCTTGTTTATTTCTCTAGCTCCCTCCCTTCACTTTGCAATCTCTCTGCTCTGACAAATCCAATTTTAACTACATTTTCTTGCACTAAAATTAAAGCTCCTCTACACATGAAACTAGCAACGTCAACTGCCGTACTTGTGCACTTTCACATATTCTTTAAGTACCTGTAAATTCAGTCTCAAACACAAATACACACACACATAAACTGCAACATGTACTTTTAAAGACTCTTAAAGAAAATGTGTACGTATATGTTGCAGACTTTCAGGATCTTTATTCTGGGTGCTACATGAGTAGCATTTGTACAACACAAACTGCAGGTAAGAAAAATTGTGAGCAAAAAGAAATCATGTAATATTACAGCAATAACAAAAAAAAAAAGAATTTATTTTTACTTAACCTTTTAACTTTTATGTTATTACATGCTTATACATAAATAAATGCAGCAAGGTATATATGCTACATATTTTTTTTATCAGGAACAACGCCTTCTAGCAACCAATTTTAAGAGTACAACCAAATCAAGAAGCCAGAAAGAAGAACGTTACTAGACGAACAACACTTAATTTTTTAAATGAGCGTAAATGAGCGTTTTAAAGAATTTTAGCTTTTCTTCTTCTACTTTAGCTTTTGCATTTTCTTCTTCTTCTTCTTCTACTTTTCCTATTAATTGTACAAGGTGGGACAAAAGTATTATTATAATGTGAATGCACCATAATTTTATAATTTTTCAAATGATTTAAAATGTCATCCTACTTTAACATTTATGTTGTCGACAAATAGAAAATTAGTTGAAAACAAGCAGTGGAGCGATGCACTCCTCCAAATCACCAATTTGGAGCAAATGTGCCGTAAAATGAGCACAAATGTGCATCAACTCTGGAGGCGGTCATTTGACCGATATCATTTTTTCAACTTAATAATCAATTTTACACCTTCAAATAAAATTTCAGTGAAAACAAAGTAAAATTTTTTAATTTCAACAAATTTGCCCCACCTTATATAAAAATATCACGATATCTATCACGCTCCAACTGATAGTTTGGCTGTAAGCCATCTTCCTTTTTGTCTGGATGTTGAGTAGAATGTTATGGCTGAGAGATGAAAGAGTGGTATGCGTTAGAGCAAGCAGCATTTAATCGACGACATCAAAATTGTTGATGGTATTTTTTTATATACACTAGTATGTATGTATGTATATTCAAGATATTTTTATGAGCATAATTTAAGGTAGACCTACATCCTCACATACCAACATACCCTCACATAGCTGGCTCATAAGAAGCATGTTATTATTGTTGTTAAACAAGCATTAGGTCGTTACGCTAATGTAAAAAGTCGTTTCAGTTAATTTATTTAGCAGCAGGCAGTATCAAGCAGCAGCAATCAACAAAAAAAAACAAAAATCATTATAGAAAATATGCCAAGATAATGAGACGCAAACGCATACAGAAATTATAATTCTGACATGTTTAGAAAATGTATGACTTTAATAAGCGCACAAAATGTCTAATGTGATTACATTTTTTTGGCTTCGTCTTCTTCTTTATAACAAAAGCATTTCTGCTAATACTTCACTTATATAATTTTTATTTATAATCTTATTGCTACTGCGCATAGCTATAATTAAGAAATATGCTTGACATTTATGCTTTAACTTTTATGATCATTTTATGTATGTATTTTAACAATTTATTTATTTGTATCAAAATTAAAATTTTTTTATTTGAACTTACCTCAAGATGGTATTATTTATTTTGTTTGGTTTTTCGTGTTGTAGTTAGTATTTATTTTGCCGTTCGAATCTGTAAAAGAAAGAAAGAAATCGTTAGATTTTAAATTCTTGAAAAATTTAGAGAAAATCTTTAAAAATATTCTCAGACTATTGAAAAAAGTGCTGCAATTTGTAATTTGAGTAATTTGGGACTTTAACCGAAATATTCCACAAGTGCTCAATAAAGCCAACTTGACTTAGTCAGATTGACTTCGCGAATTTTAAACAAATGTTTTATCTTTAGGATGCTAACTTAATTTAACAATTTTTCTACACGCACAAAAAAAGGCCAGAAAAAACATTGCATATGAAAAGTTTTTCATTTCGCCGTTCGAATTCCGCATACAACTGTAGGTCTAAATATAACACGCACAACTTGAGTGGAGGCGAAAAAGTTCCACCTAGGCCTACCATGGGCTGTCATGCCATTAAATGAAGAAAGTAAGTTTCTACATAACAAGATTTAAACAAGTACATATTTACATAATATTAATATTTAGTATACATATCGTGTATATGTTCATCCTACAGGGCTCTCGCTCGTTTATGTTTGAGTGAGCAAAACGCTTTCGGCATACAAATTTAAGTGCTCAAACTTTTTAATTGCCATCACGCAAAATTTAATTAAATTGTTAAAGTACATATGTATGTATGTAAGTATAACAACCAACATGCAATCGGTATTTATTAACACTCATACGACATGGTGTATATACTCGTACATGAAATAGCTATGTGCATGCATTTAATACATAGTTCATTTATTACTGCAACTAATTATAGCAACTACAAAAAATATCATACCAGTGGCAGTGGTCTCACAAAAGACTTAATGACTCAAAAAATATAAAATAAAACTTTAGCTGTAGTTACTAACTTTTTTATTTTATACATTTGTAGTTCCTTTTTCACTTAATTTTTCTTGTATGCACTGCACTTTTTGTTGCATACATAGCAGCTCGCCTTTCAATTACTACAACATAAATGAATGCAAGCTTATAACATGCACAACAAGAGAGACCAACAAACACTAAACTAAATTTGAATAAAAAGTTTCCGCACACACACTGAGACACATTTATACATAAAACACATAAGTACATTGAAACACATACACAAATTCGACATTCATTTTTTCCACAGTACAATTGTGGTGTACACATGAAGTAGGTTAATTATGAAAACGTAGTTAAACAAAAAAACAATAAAAGTAGCAAAGACCAGAAAAAAAAATTTGGCTTCATTAATTTTTGTTTGCTTTAAATAAATTTATTTTTATTTTTGTACTTTTATGATATTTTGCTAAATTTCTTCTTATACTTTTTTCTAGGCATTCGCCGTTTGGATTGGTCATTAAATCTATTGGTCCGTCCCTTCCATGCATTTAAAAATATAACATGCAAAACATGAATGGAACGAGAAAAGCTCGGCCTAAGCTTTCCATGGGCCGTTGTACCATAAGAAGAAAAAAGAAGAAGTACTTTAATCTTGGCTGATGGATTTTAAGTATTGATTCGTGGTACTTTTTCTTTGGGAGATTTGTACAAAAATATTATAAAAACTATAGTAATATTTCAAGGGGCGAAGGTTATGATTTATTTATGCTATAAAATATATGGGTCTTAGTGATATGTTCTAATCACCATCCAACGAAGCGTTACTCGATAGTCGACATCTTGCGTGAATGACCTGATGGATGCATTTCTTCTTTTCTTTCAGTCATCGGTCAAACAAATTCTTAAATATGGATGAAACAAATATAGATAAAAGGAGTTTCCACACAAGAACACATTGGAATCAACATTAATGTGATAAGCTCTGAACTGCTGACAATGTTTTTCAATCCACTTGAGTGCACTACTGTCGATGAGCAGCTTCATGTGTACCATGGCCGGTCGTGTTTTCGTCAATATATGCAATGCGATATGAATTGAAATTCGTTTGTGCGAAAACACCTTATGTCTGCAAAATACAACCGAACTTACGACGAAGATTTGCCTATTGACGTAGCTGGTCCATCAGATACTCCACCAGCAAAACGCGCTCGTTCGCTTCTACCATCACAACCAAAAGGCAGAGGCAGATCTGCCACATGCTGTACATGCTGTGGCGAAATTCATAAACAGGAAAACTGAAATGATTTACTACAAATGAAATATGCCATTATGCTAGCCTAACCATATAGCTTGTGTGCAATGCTTGATTTTCAATAAAACGCAAAACAAAAAAAAGTTATTTCTGGTTTTCATATCAAGTGTAAATGTAAATATGGCTAGAAACCTACACACCAAGATCCTCTCCTCTCTTCTCTCTCACCTCCTTCCCGTGGAACACACGAATACATGTACTCTCGCACTCCGTACGACCTTCCCGCATGTACGACCTTCATCTGAATTCCCATGCGTTTGGTTGCTTTATTTGGGTCTACATATTTTCTTAGCTAGTTTTACCTGCGTTAACGTCAACTACTACGAATCAGTGCACTTCTAGAACATATAAACCATATAACTTTTATCCGCATACATTGATGCTAAGGTAAAGATTATAAAAATATGTATGCCGTATTTAAATTACTATATTAAATTTCTTAATAAAAAATAAAGAGGAATATATCTTTATATTTGACTGATGTCGATCGTTCAAAAATTTATTTCTACCGATATTGAAATAGTATTTTCATACAATTAACGCCCTTGAGTTCCTTATTTAATAGATACTTACTATGTATCAGATCATTTGTGTTGAACGTTTAGATGATGGCAACGTCCACATATTACATTCGAATGTATGAAGAGCCTTATTCATGGTAGTGTGCTCGATTAATGCAGAAAAACCATACAATGAGCCACTTTAATTTCACTATAGCAACAAAAATAGATGAAGATATCTAAGTATATAAGATGGTCTGTATAGTACATCGCTTCTAGAAGCCTATTTAAAATAAAAATACCAACTAACTTCAAGAATGATAATTTTCCTAGTATTGCCCGTTTGTAAACATTTTTATGCATATGCATAAACAGCAACACAATACAGAGTGTCTGGAACATCATATTCTGTTCCAACTTCTTTATTTCCTTCACTTGACATTCAAACTAAGGATGTGTATAAACTTTTGCCATACATATTTGTGCTTCTCTCCGAAAACATAGAGTGCACAATAAAATTCTCCAGACATTTAAACTTTGTATGCCATAAGTTTTACTTTATTCTACTTTATAGTTTACACTTTGGCATAAGAAGAATACTATAAAAAAGAAGAATTTTCTTTACTTTTTTTAGCTTATCTGCTTTTATAAGCCAAGTGGTGACAATAATGATGGACATTTGAAAAGTAACAGCTGCTGAAATTGCCCCAACTAGTAGCAAGTAAGTAGAATGTAGTTTTCGTAGTTGCTTGTGTTGTACGAGTATATCTTATTATACGTACATATCTAAGTAAGTGCATACATATTTATATATTTATGTATGTACAAGGAAGAAGCAGTTTCGAAAAGTATTTAAAGTTTTAGCACTTCTTTCATTGTAAAAGTTTTCTGAAATATTTAATTGACTTCTGAAACAATGTATGCTGTTGTCGTTGTGGTTGATTTTCCTTGTGTATTTGTAATATTTTGAACGGTAACGCTTATTTTTAATTAAAATTTATTAAAGCTAAAACTAGATTATATTTTAATTATGTAAAAGTCAAGTTTGTATAAAGAAATATTAACAAGCGGTACGCACGAGCGTATGAGTAATATTTAATTATTAAACAATGCAAATAGTCATTGCAGAACACAACAAATGAACTTTACAAATAAAAGGAAAATTAAAAATAGATCGATATAAACTAATTTAAAAACTGTAATTTGCATGTAAGAACAACGCTAACAATAAAAGTTCCCCTTTGACGAAATCGTTAATGATAAAACTTGTCTATTTTGAAGATATTAAAAAACTTCCTTCTCATTTTCTTCTTTCAGTTGCTAATAGATCCTATACATTCATTCCTTCCTTGCTAATTAAAAATTGTGGTTAGGCAATTTTGATGCGTTTCTCATTTCTGATGCATTCATTAAAAAGAGGAAAATGAAAATGGTATAACTTTAAGTGATGACTGCATGGAAGTGAAAGTCGAATACAATGTGCTGTTTTTTAATCTTAAATGTCATTAGTTCAAAAATTGCAGACAAGAGCAATTTATCTGCTATTATAATTACACAAAGGAACAAATCTTTTCTTTGAAAAAAAAAATGGTTCCTTGCTTTACAAATGGAAAAGTTTTTACAATTTTTTTTTTTTGCAATTATTTATGAGTTTTGTTTCAATTGAAATAATGAGAAAGATAAGTGTATTGTTTTAATATTAAGGCAAATTATTATTGCTTTCCAGTACTTAAGTAGCTAGCTTTTGTGGCTTTGTTTTTGTAGACTTTGAAAGAAATTTTTATTCAAGTTTAAGTCAACTTATGATACTTATGCATGAAAATTAGTATGTGGGAAAATTTGAATTTTTCTTAATGCAACCTTGGACTAGAAATAAATAAAAAAATTAAACATAAAAATGACAGTAGATAAATGGAAACAATATAAATATGGAACTATTACATGCAATTATGGCATATTGCTACTTCCATTCAACCACGTATCACCAGAAGTATTATTTTGAAGATACGATTATGGAGAAAACCAAAAAAAAAACTAAATATCATTTGATAGACTTTAGTATTAAAGTGGAGATACGAGGTTATGACTTTTTTCTTTTAAACTCAATTTTGTCCTAAATGGAGATACGAAGTAGATAGAGGATAATAGAGGTAGCGATCTATTTTATGTATGTAGTATGTAGTATATGTATAACATTGTGTGGTAGTAATTTTTTTAAAATTTTTTTTTTTTTTTTGTGAAAAGTACATTCTACTACCAGGGTGTACCCCTATAAATGCAGAGCATTGTGTTGATTGAAAGGAAGATTGATAGGTGAGTGGAAGAGGGAGGGAGATTGAGAGAGGGAATGCAATCACAGCTCGTTAAACAGATGTGGCGAGTGTTATGTCTTTACTACAATGAACTTCAGTTCATCAATGTCAACTATGACCGCTCTAAAGGCCAAGCTTTCGCATCCACTCATATTGGAAGTGATATATTTTGTACATGAATGGAATGGATTGATTTTTGTTTCCACTTATACTTAATACAGTTCAAGAAGCTTTGATATGTTTCACGACTAAAAAGAATACGTATTAGAGATGAGAGGGAAAAAATTAGAGCAGTGAAACAAAGGTACGAAATCTGCAGGATCAATAGAAAATCGATGGTTGAAAAATCGACAAGATAAACACAGTATCGTATAAGGGATGATGCGTTTATTCTATAAATTGAACCAAACATATTCCTTGTGGTCGCTGTGGTGTAGTGGTAGTGCGCTGGACTGCTACGCAGAGTGTCCGGGGTTCGAATCTCGGCACAGGCAAAATCAAAAAGTAGAATAAATAATTTTTCTACACGGCACCACCTCTTGGCAGGCAATGGCAAACCTACAAGAGTAAAAATTGCTATGATAAGCTTTTCACTTTGTCCATTCATGTACAAATATAACACGCACAACATGAGTGGATGCGAAAAGTTCGGCCTAGGCCCTCCATGGGCTGCTGTGCCATTAAAAGTAAGTAAGTAATATTCCTTGTGTGATATCAGAAAATACAAAAGTAATGGTGAGCTGTTTACTTAAGATTCAGCATACATTTACATATGGACATGATAATTACTTTCCCATATCTGAGTTAAAGATTCGGACTGCATCCATTGCTTGTATTAGGTATGTTTAATATTAATATAAATAAAGACTTTACGCAATTGATGTGTGAGTGTCAATGTCCGTCTCAGTTGTTGCGTTGTTGTAGGAGCAACGCCAATGATGAAAATTGTTGTGAAAATTCCAAAGAAAAAAACTTAGTTACATTGAGCTTACAGCTTCAAAGCTTTGATGTGTACCATTATTATGAACTCTTTGCCATATACCATGTACATATATTCGTAATCCCAAAATATTCACATATTGAAACAAAACGATTATACATTAGAGTGGTTCGTCTAAAAGGGGGCGTTTTTGCTCCCTATCATGACATTTGGGGTAAATACAAGGTACACATTATTTCTTATTTTTCTTACTTTTACAAACAAATTTTTACTATCTACTGCACCGGGGCACCTTAGGAATAATTTTAAGGTCACATCAAAGGTCTGATATTAATTCCTTGGTAAGAAACTTTGGTTCACAAATTGTCCACCAAATAGGTCAGTTCCATAGGAGTCCAAATATGCGTCACAAGAGAAAACTTAACTTTTTTCGAATTTTAAAAAATGTTGTTCAGGCGCCCCCTTATAAATAGTTTTAGGATCATAATTAAGTCCAAAAATTTATTCCCTGGATTAAAAAACCATCGTACGCAAAATTTTAACAAAATCGGTCGGCCGTTGGATGAAGTTCCGGTATAAGAAAATATTCAAATTCACTTTTAACTCCGGAGCCGTATCAGAAAAATTTTTAAAATCAAGATGATTGTTTAAAAATTCCTTGGTTCGTTAAATTTCAACAAATTCGGTCGGTCCATAGATTGTGATGGACGCCATAAAATTGTTCAAACTGAAGATTTTTATATACACATATACATTTGTTCAGATTTATTTATATCGTGTCAGAAGGGGAGGGGAAAAAAAAAATTGTGTTAGTCGTAATGTAAGCTGGGTGAAGAACTGTAAATTCTTATATACTCAATAGTATGTATAACAAATTAATTTGAGATAACGGAACCTAAGAAGAATCGTGAGAATCAACACTTTTTCTCTTTGCTGTGAACATCAAACCGAATGGTACATATACACCATAATAGCTCAGTGGATTTTTCTGAAGAGCCAAACCACGTGGTTAATTAAATTCATTAATTGTGTTCAGGATTAAACATCAGAAATAGAAGATAGTATTCTGCGGATCTTGAAATAAAATTTTGTGGATCTCGGCCGTTGGTGGACAAGATCCGCACAAGCAAGTACAACGGAGCACCACTACAGTGTGAACCCCACTCTTCGTGGAGGCATGCGTACAGTGCGTGCGTCTTCGCTTGCATCAGCTTACATCATACATTTTCGCACATTTGAGTTTTAGTCCACAAAAGCAGAAAGCACGCATACACCTTTACCCGGACCTATTACCCGTATTATCATTACGTGAAATATACTTAACTAGTGTGACTATAGGGTCTTCCAACACGGTTGCCTGAGTCTCAAGGTTCATGACGTGATTGCACGGATGCCAATATTAGTCTCACATTTTTAAGTTTAAAGTTTAAGAATTCATAAATAAGTTAAAGAAGAAAAAAAAAAAAAGACAAAAGAATTAAATGTAAATAATTTCTAGTATTTTCCATAATAATTTGCATTAAATCAAAATGTGTAAAAGAATAAGTAATTAATCAGAAAGATGTACCTAGGTTAATTGAATTTTCACCCTGTGCCACTTTAAATTTAATTGAACTATAATATTAAGAGTACTTATCTTATTATATTCGTAATCAGTCCTGTTAGCGCTAACATCGATGGATACACGCAAAACATGTAAGTTTAAGTAAAACTATTTTCTCTTCTATTGATTATATCGTAATTTTAATATTTAGTTGGTTAAATTCCCTTTAATTTTATATATATATATATATATTGCTTTCAAGGTTTAATTACTTATTCTTAAAATTCTTGCAAGGTAATAAGTAATTTAAAAATTAATGATACACCTTAAATAATGTTCAGAATATTTATCGAATACCCCTAATTGCTAGTACATTTGTGGGAGGAGTTTAAGGGATCGTAACCTTAAATCTCTCTTCAAAAATGTTAGAGATAGTGCCAAGTACTGCAAATAAGAAAAAACTACAACAACACATAGATAATGAATAAAGAGTAGTTAAGCAAATATAGCGAATTTGTTGATGAACCGTTAGTTGGATTTGTTTGGGTTGGAGAGAGTAACTCTACTCTGATGTTTGGGAAAGGGAGAGCAGCAAAGGACTAACAGCTGTGCTGCGGAATTGATCGCGTTCTAGTAGTAAGTCGATTTGCTACACTAATATCATCTAGATATGTTGACCACTTTCATCTTTCAATTTCCCCTTCTTTTTACTGGTAAAATTGTACGTGCATGAAAATCTTGTATATAGATAGCTCTTATGTGCAACAGCTCGACAGTTGACTGCAAGTACCCACCCCTCCGACGAGCACAGTACCAGGTTAAAGCAAGCATGCACACTAGCTAAGTCAACCGACATAAGGCATGGTCTATTACAAGATGGTGCTCCAATACAATTGAATGTTGCTCAAACCTCGCACATAGCACACATATTTTGCTCGTAATAATATCGCTGTCCAATACGAAATATGACAATTTTACATATATTTCCATCGTTTTCTATGTATGAAGCTGCCGCACCAACCACAACAAATGCATTTACATGCTAGAACCATACCATAAAAAAATTCTAATACTTAGTATATGCAAAATTTATGAAAGACATAGAAGTCCTTACTCCACTCATAAGCATATTTTTGTAACAGAATAGTATTATGTAGTATATGTATATAATTATAAATTCCACAGAAATTCGATATTTGAATTTATAATTACTTACTAAAACAGAGATAACAGAAATAGCCGTCGCAGTGATAGTGAGATCATACATCACCATTTCTGTAAAAATTCCAATGATGGTTACGATATTAATGCTGAAAACTAAATTTAGTTGATTTATGAAGTTATGTAACTATATTTACTAAAAATCTGCTATAAATACCAACTATGTACTATGTACAATTAATGTACAAATTAATGACTGTTCAACATGTAGTATGAGCGATATTTAAATTACTTGGTATTTTTAGAGTAATTCAAAAATAATTGCTATATTTTCTAATACATTACCAATATATTCTAATGAATACATCATGTTCGCTAATCTGATATTAAAGTTTAATGTTGGTTTTCTTTAATTTGAATAAATTCATTTTCAGTTTTTAATATTCACAATTCATTAAATTCAATGTGTAAGCGAAAGTTTCACCAACTCACACAGTGAAATTACCAGAGCAAATCATTTTCCGCAAAATCGTTCAATATGAAATTTCAATTTGTAAACTTTCCAATTCAGGACAATATGCAACAAACAGCCGCAACAACAAATGCATAACATAGCAATAAAAATCGCAACCACATGTCGTTTTACTATTGCCTTTAGTTTGTTTTGGTTCCAATGAATTTTCCTATATTTTTTTTTCACTGGTACATTGCAATAATTTTGCTTATTCAGGGTTTTACTGTGCTGCTATTTCATTCTCTCTCTTTCTCTATCTTCCGTTTGCTCCCCTTCACTCGCTGAATGCATTCGCTTACAATTGCGGTCATATTGAATTCAACTTGAATGGATATGAATGCAAGAATGAATGAAAGCTGAAATAGCCTTGCATTCAAATTGCAATTTTTAAACCATGCATTGGCACTAACTACTGCAGCTACATATACTGACATATCTGCATATATGTAAGTATGTACGAGTATATACATTTGAAAAACTAAACATTTCTATGTTTTTTTTTTACATTTTTGAATTGCAGTTAAACAGGAAAAAACCTTGTGAAAAAATATTGAAATGACGTTTAGAAAATCAGATTCTACCATGTGTATGTATGTATGTATGTGCATTTAAATGCGATGTGTATGAATGTGTGCATGTTTGTGTGCGTATACGATTTTTACAAATGATTGACTTCATCCATAAAAAGGAAAATCAGTATAGTAAAATTTACATTTTTTTTCTGTTGAAAGATTTATCAAATTTCTCACAATAACATCAATAGATTTTTGTATTGCCGAAACTGACATTGACACTGGTCATTTATGAATTATTTTTGTTTATCAATTTCTATTTCATTGCGTGATAATTCAAAACGGTAACTGAAAACTGTCAATATGATGTGCGTCATTATAGAACCAAAAACAACTTTGATATAGTACTTACTCAAACTTCAAAGAGAATATTAATTTATGAATCAATTATTATGAAAGAAATAGTAAAAATATTTAACACCTAAAGCGGAAATTCTTAGACAAAGACATGCTGTAATAGAAGCACTCAAATGAAGAATTAAAAATATAATGATAATAATTGGTGGGCATTTCTTAATTTTTGTATCCAAAAAAGATATTGTGACTCCAAACATTGGCCATTCTTTTCAACTACCTTCTGCCATTTTTCGGCTAAAACCATTATTCCTTTATTGCAGAATTCCGGAATTTTAACTTTGAAAAACTGACGCAGTCTTCCTTTGAGGCTAACTTTTTCCCAGAAAGAAAGTGTTGCGCAAATGATAATCTGATCGTGAAATATCAGGATTATACGATGGATGCATCAAAACTTGCCAGGGAAAGTCTCTTAGTTTTTTCCGGGTCAACAAACCTTTCCTGTCAATCAATAGCGGTCTCTTTTTTCAATCTCTTGCTTCAACCGCATTAATTGCTGGCAGTAGAGTTTCGAAAATCAGTCGTTTAGCCAGGCAGTAATTGCACATAATGTAGTTCCACCAAACACACAGCATCACCTTCCTTCCTTGTCGTCAATCCCGGCAATGATACCGTTCTAGGCGCTTCAATCTTTCTCTATCACCACCGTTTTCGAACAAAATAACGGTATGTTATCCACTTTTCATGACCTCGATTTCGTTTCCTTTCAACAGCAAATCGCAAATGAAAATTCGGTGCATTATATTTTTGGTACTTAGTTCATGAGGCACCTCAACATCGAGCTTCTTTTTGAACCTTATCCATAATTTCATCGACTTTTTCGATGATAGTTCGACCAGAGGGAGGAGCATCATTCACTTCAAAATTTCCAGAACGAAAGCGACGAACTATTTTCTGGCAATTGATTGGAATAGAGTACCTACACCAGTACCTACAGCATAAATCTTTTCACACTCCTGTGCAGCATTCTTCACTTTGTCGAAGTAAAATTTAAAAATGTTAAGTATTTTTTCTGAAATTTCACTCATCTTTGCTCTGCAATAACTTTTAACAGAATCGTTTTTATATCCCTAACTTTAGTCTGCACCTCCAAGAAATCTAGATCAAGAAAATGCCTCACATTCATAGGATATCTTTTAACTACTGATGGAGAATTTAAATTTATATTTAATTATATTTATTTTATAAACAAATGTATTTCGTTGTCCTGGGAACTGAATCTATCACTCACTTATGCTTAACAATACCAAAAAATGTAGATATGTTACAAAATGTTTTACCAATCTTTCATATTTTGTTAAATCTTTAAATACAGAGTGCCACACACACATAAATACACGCAAATCGCAATGGACTCAAACTCATCAAGTTTCTTGTGAATAGACAAAAAGAAAAAAGAAACCATTTAGAAGGAAACACATATTTCACATAACTATGTACTTATACTCCAACTTGTATAGTATAAAAGTTTGTCTATAACGAGCTGAATTTCTTGTTCAAAATAATATACTCCAGTATACTTTTGATGGTTTCCCAATCAAAGTTTTATTCCTTCTTCCTTTGCTTTGTTTAGTGCATTGTCAAGCACTACCATTGCTAAGCGTTGCTAAACATTTCCTATATATGACACGTGTAAGGCAAATCTCACTCACATTGAAAATGAAAATGTGTGAAGTTCATAATCAAAAAGTTTTGCACGTGCAGAAAAGCAAGACGAAGAAAACTTTCTGTTTCTGTTGTGGTTTTTATTTATCGATTTTAGCATTTTGAGCACGTGCTCAAATGAATTGGGGTTCATGTTCGTATGAAATACTTAGCAAATAATATACTTATCATACATAAGTACATTGTACTAACTAAGTATTAAAAAACCAAAAGAAAAAGTATTAATATATTTGCACATCATCACTTGAGAATTATATTAGTCCAAAGTCCATTTTTAACTTATTTTACACTGACTATGAGGTAAGGTATTTCGAGATATAATCTTTCCACATTTTTTAACCGTTTTTCAATATATCTTACTGTTTAAGTCTTGCTTTTACATAAACATGACTTGTCATCAAAATACTGAATATCACTCCATATACATTACATTTTAGTCCGTGTCACCCAATTGATACTTACAAATTAAAACATAAATGTATGAAGTGAAATAATCTCACATTATGACTTGTTATTTTGAAACATAACAATGAATATATATCAGGCATATCAGACGATCGCTTCGGAACTGGCCATAGTTCCTCATCAGTGATCTTGGTGGTATTTCTTCCATAGGCTATATACTTATGTACAGATGAACTTGCCAAAATTTCGAAAACTAAATTTCCAAATCAAAAACAAAACTAACAAATTTCATAAATAATTTCTTAAATGACCTCTAAATATTAAGTAATATCAAAAAAATTATATATATTATTTTTGCAACTTTTTCTAATATTTTATCACAAGATTTCAACTTCGATTTACTCGAATCCAATCAAATGCCGTTTTAACTAACATAATTATCAATCGGCGATACTGGTTCCTATTTACTTGACCCTATAGATTTAAAGTCTTGTATGAGGGAATATGTAACTTTTATTACCCAAATCTATGGATTAAATTTACTTCTGTTTTCCTACTTACAAAAAATATCTTTCTATTGCGTGTTTAACGAAACGTAATTTTTGCCTTTTACTACATTATTTGCACCATTTGAAGCTATTAATTTTGTTTCGCTTAATTGGCCTGAAAGACTGACAGCACTTAAATATCTACAATGAAGCGGATAATAATAAAAATAACACCCTCCCATAATAAATCAAGTATTGAGAGAAAGCTGGAGTGAAAGAAAACCAGCAACCCGCATAGCAATTTGTCTTTTGTTTATTCTGGACATATTTCATTAACATAAATTTTATGAATTACAAATGTTTGTTTGCTGCTAAAATTGAGCTAAAGAGAAAATTACTATGCTACAACATTTCCAACAGTTTCACCATTCACATTCCACAAAAGTCGCTGCCAAATAAGAGAAGAATGCTTCCTTTTGATAAATGAAGAAATTACATACTTCACTACCAATGGACAAAAAACTTAAACAGCTTTGCATATATTAAAAAATATTGTTGAAAGACATGAAAAAAAAGGAAAAAAAAAATGGTGAACATTTCTTTTAATAACTAATTTTAAATACGAAGGGAATATGTATGTGTGTTTAGGTATAATTTCTGTGTACTATATACAAATTCTTAATATGATCATTTGCATATGTAATCTAGCAACTTGAGCAAGTTTTCAACAAAATTCACACGATATTGAATACAGTTCTTTTCATGGCACCTACTAATCGTTTGTTTACCTTAAAGCATCTATTATATATTATACACATGTTATTAAAAAATTCATATAGATATTTGTTAAAATTCACGAGTTTCTTCATCTAAGATTAGCTGTGCACTTATTTATTTTGCTGCAAAGGCATCACTCATTCGTAAAGGTCAACCGCACAATGGCGAATAAGACATAAAAATATAATCACTGTATCCCATCGCTATTTGCTCTACTCGGACTTATAAGTTTGAAAATATTTTAGTGTCGTACAGACCTTTTCTATGCACCGACGCCCCAGTTTTGTGTGCTCAAAAATAGCTTCTCTAAGACCCTTTTCTTATTTTGCATTCAGCTTTCATGGAATGAAAAAGTAGTTCAAACTGCAATTATTTTAAAATGCACAAAATAATTTCGAATCTCATCTAAGTCTTAAATTTAATAAAATTGTTCAATTAAAAACTGAAGTGTAATAAGTACGTACATCCTAAATATTAAATATATACTACTTACCATATGTAAATAATTTGAAATTGATTAGCAAAGTACTCAATAACTAAACTTTTGATTAATAATAAGTATACATACTATACAATTATGTTATCATTTGCAATATCCAAATTTTAAATATTTATATAAAATGCAATATTTATATACTTCTTATAAACTATTTATTTATGCATAAAAGAATTTTTCTATGTTTAGTTACTATACTACTGTGGGCAAAAGTTAGTAAGACTTTGTTCATAATTTCAAATTTTTTTATTCATTCTTCCAAATCTACTTCGTCCCCTTCAAAGTAATCCCCCCCCCCCCCCCCCCCGGCTCCAATACACTTGTGCCAACGTTTTTTCCAATTCTCGAAACAGTTGTTAAAGTCAATTTCCGGAATAGCCTTCAATGCCCTTAGCGATTCATGTTTAATGTCTTCAATTGACTCAAAACGGTAACGGTGTCCACGAAGCGGATTTTTGAGTTTAGAAAATAGCCAAAAGTCACACTGTGCTAAGTCAGGCGAATAGGGTGGTAGGGTGGTTGCGGAACGATATCAGTCGAATTTTTGGCAAAATGGTCTCGTAAAACCAATGCAGTGTGAGTGTGATTTTGGAACCAATCGTGCATTCACTCTTCTTAGGCCCAAATGATGTTTTAAAATGGTTTTCACTGATCCTTCCGATATTCCAACGATGCCAGTAAGGTCTCTGACTGTTAATCGATAATCGTCGATTCTCGAGCACCAATTCCTTGATTTTATTGACGTGTTGATCATCAGTTGATGTTGATGGCCGTCCTGGACGTGGTTCGTCGTCAACGCGTTCTCGACCATCTTTGAACAATTTTTACCAATCAAAAACACTTGCTCGCGACATACAATTATCACCGAAGACCTTTTGCAACATTCTGAACATTTCGGTACCAGAAATTTGATTCCGCACACAAAATATAATGGAACTTCTTTGTTGAATAATTTCACTCTTTGTGAAAAACGCCGAATACACTTTTTGTACTTCAGAAAGACAAGGGTATACTAAACACTAATGATTATTTTGATGTGACATTTGGCACAGATGTCACCGACAGTCATACCAACCTTAAAAATGTAAAATTTTGTTGAATGGGTTTCCGCGCGAAATTTAAATTAAAAAGTCTTACTACTTTTTGCCCACAGTAGTATTACTACCAGTGCATAAACAATTCACGTCAATTACATAATAAATTTAATTTTATGATTTTAAAGTATACGAAAAAACCAAATAAATAAAGAAGTTCTTGTCTGGTTACAGATTTACGATTTTAATCGTTTCGTTGCTTGAAATCTTTGTGTAGACTGTACTATGGAACAGAAAAAATTTTTGCGTTTGAAAAAATCAAAAAAAAAAAATAAAAATCAAAAGATAAATCATTCATGATATAGTCGATGCTATTCAGAATACTTCCCTGACTATATAACTGCTACATACACGTCAGAAACCTCGATGTCCTATTAATGTCTTCTATTCTTGGTCTTCTGTGGTGTAGGTCGCTGTGGTGTAGGGGTAGTGCGTTGGACTGCTACGCAGAGTGTCCGGGGTTCGAATCTCGGCACAGGCAAAATCGAAAAGTAGAAAAGATAATTTTTCTACACGGCACCACCTCTCGGCAGGCAATGGCAAACCTACAAGAGTAAAAATTGCCTATGAAAAGCTTTTCACTTTGCCGTTCGGATTCGGCATTAAACTGTAGGTCCCTTCCATTCATGTACAAATATAACACGCACAACATGAGTGGATGCGAAAAGCTCGGCCTAGGCCCTCCATGGGTTGTTTTGCCATTAAAAGTAAAAGTAAGTAAGTATTTTTTTAATGACATTCATGTTGTTCGTCTTATATTTCTACATGAATGGAAGGGACCTACAGTTTTACGCCTATTTAAGGGACCTATTTATTTTTGTGTCGAGTTTTGAACCTCAGACACTCTGCGTAGTAGAGCCTTGTACTACAAACTAGGCCACGGCGACCACAATGTCATTAATACTTATATTATTTTAAAAGTAGTGGTGTAAAATCTGTTATGGTATACTTTGGTCAACTTAAGAAAAAAAAATGTAGGTTGTTCATATGGGCGTAATATTATATATTATAAGACGTTTAATGACTTGTGTACCTTTGGTGTACCTATATATATAAATTTTATATTTTTGTATTGTTCGCACCAATGGGCTGGAGCTTCACGAACGCAACTGGAGCTCATGGACCGTATACAACATCGACCGATAAAGCTAGTAGGAGACAGTAAAGTTTCCAGCTCTCTTGACTCCTTGGAACATCGTCGAAAAGTGGCTTGCCTCTCACTGTTCTACCGTGACTTTAACGGTAGATGTTCTTCTGAGATGCGCAAGCTGATGCCGCCAGTTCGTGTGTTCAACAGAACTACACGGTCAGCAAGCGGAACTCACGCCTTTCACGTAGACACGGTGTTCCAACGCACTACGCATTACAGAGAAAGTTCGTTCATCTGTCGTACCGCGCGTATTTGCAATAAGCTCCCTGCAACAATTTTTCCCAATTATTATGACCCTTGCAAGTTTAAAGCAAACTTTCATAACTACTCCTCCCTCCTTTTTCCTCCCACCTATCAATCTTCGTTCCCATCAACACAATGCTCTGCATTTATAGGGGTACCCCCTGTGTGTTGATTATATTTGTAAAAAAAAGAAACAAAAATTTTCTAGACGGATTTTTCTTAAGTCTTGCCACACCTACTGTCCATATAACTGTGTGCTTTAGTTCTATGAGAAGTAACCGTTGTAGTGACTCAATCACTTCAAATTCTGGTATGGAAATTAAAATCAGCAATGTCTATCATTATTATACTTATTATATGATGCAGCGCTCTTGCCAAAAATCGAAACAACAGCGGAAAACCGCAGCTGCTGTTATGAGTTTTCTAAAGAAAAATAACAGCAGCAGCAACAACCTTATGTTTATACGCTGTCAGGCCAAACTTTCTTGATAAGTATAGTTTTGGATCTGCATATTTTAGTTTTTCTCATTATTTTGAATTTCGTTTTTTTTTATAAACAAGATAATTTACATTTTTTTTTTCAGCAATAGAAATAATACAATCAATATTTCTTATTTTACATGTACAGTGGTTTGGAATATTTTTAAATGTCTGTTAACTTGTAATCTGAGGAAATTCTATAACATTTGCCATCAATAAATTTTAATTACATCTCACTTCTTGTAAGTATTTCATTCATTAGTCACTAGCTTTTAGGTGGCCACTGCCATTGCCATACTGGCCATTGGCCATTGGCATTACAGCATATCTTCATTACAATGAGTTTAACGAATTTGTCAAATAACCTGATCTCGTTTGGACAATGTAAAACAAAAATTGCTACTAAGTAATTCTGTGTTATTCTAAATGAAATAACAAAATTTTATTCTTATTTTCACTTCTGTCTGTTTCAGAAAGTCACTCATACGCACTGTAGTCGCACTAATAGCTCCAAAGCTAATGAACTAAGTAAATAAACTAATTATGCTTACCCTTTACAATTTTTATATTTTTGTTTGTTCATTAAAGTCTCCAACCTAAACATTCTGTGATTATTGCCTGCAATAGACATTTTCAAATTAATAGCACACACATTTATAATTAATTAATTAGCAAGTAAAAGAAAAAAGTAGGTAAAAACAAAACGAAATTAGTATACATAGGGGTAAAAGTTTGAAAAAGAGATAGCAGCAAATATAAAAAAGGAAAATATCTACTAAGCATAAGTATATGGTATGTACCTAAAGTGTGGCTAAGCGAAAAAGAGATACAAAATAGAAATCTAAAAAGCCACACCCACTCACACTCGAATTCTTGCAAGCACGCTGTGGAAATTAATGAATTGCTTAAATCATTTTCTGCAATAACAACAACAAATAATTTCCTTAATTAACTGCCAACAAAAAATACATAACCAAACAAACAGGAAAAAAGCAAAAACCCTTTTGGCTATTAACAACAACAAAACCGAAAAAAACTAGTAGGCAGTGGAAAAAAACTAAAAACCTTTATTCTTTTTTTAATTTGTTTTTATATGATACGAGTAGGTATGTGGGTGTCATGGCCAGAC
This sequence comes from Palloptera scutellata, assembly GCA_958295655.1. Classification (NCBI taxonomy): domain Eukaryota; kingdom Metazoa; phylum Arthropoda; class Insecta; order Diptera; family Pallopteridae; genus Palloptera; species Palloptera scutellata. The sequence continues at coordinate 127,833,334 of OY282449.1, read as the reverse complement.
ATAAGTAAACACAAATGTAAACGCACACTCACACATTTATACTAAGTATACATAAATATGTACTTATATGCTGCCCTTAATTATTTACTATTTAATATGCAGCATGTGTAATTAAATGGCAGAGCAGGAAAATGTTTCCTACACCACCAGAAGAACCACAACAGAATACGCATTACTCTTTCCGATTTCCTTTTTTCCAAAAGTATTCGCTTATCATCTTCACATTTGTTCTACATAGTTATCTTTTTTCCTCCTTCCACATTTTGCCTCATATAAAAATCTGTATAATGAATACGTTAATAACTCAAATTTACACTCTTGGAAATTTTAATTCTTCTAGGTGAATGTGAATGTGTGTGTGTATGTGTATGTGTGTATGTTTTATTTTTGTTAATACTTATGTGTATGCATGATGAATACTTAGCAATTTTATGACAAATTGTATAACAGAAAAGTAAAGAGACGAAGAAGTGGCACACAGACGCATTATAATACTTAAATCTTTGTGGTGAAATTTATATAGCGTATGTAGAGCTTTTCGCCGTGGTGGTAATTGGTTATTACATATACACACAGTCAAACATGCTACATGGTATATGGATGCTACATAATGTACTTCATGTCTGCTACAAAATGCAGACAATATAAGTATAAATTTCTTATCAGCCACGCAACAGACATCGTCAACATAGCGCAAATGGTATTTTTGGTTGATATCGTTGCTCTACATACTGATATAGGGTGGTCCCTCTAATATTTGGAATTTGAATTACTGGTTATTTTGGGTGTGGCAACTCTAATGTCATTCGTATTATGACGGAAAATTTGACGTATATAGTAATATTTGCGGTTAAAGAAATGGGTCGATATAAATACGCTGGAACAACGTTGGGAGACCACGTTGGTTTTACGAGACCATTTTGCCAAAAATTCGACTGATATCGTTCCGCAACCACCCTACCACCCTATTCGCCTGACTTAGCACCGTGTGACTTTTGGCTATTTTCTAAACTCAAAAATCCGCTTCGTGGACCGTTTGACCGTTTTGAGTCAATTGAAGACATTAAACATGAATCGCTAAGCGCATTGAAGGCTATTCCGGAAATTGGCTTTAACAACTGTTTCGAGAATCGGAAAAAACGTTGGCACAAGTGTATTAGGGCCGGGGGGATTACTTTGAAGGGGACGAAATAGATTTGGAAGAATGAATAAAAAAATTTGAAATGATGAACAAAGTCTTACTACTTTTTGCCCACAGTAGTATCTACCGAATATGTAAAATGCCTTCCACACAATTTGTGTATCAATTTGTGTAAAGTATCCTTGAAACTGGATTTTTATTGGATAAAATAACACGTTCTCGTGCTTCTACGAAAAAAAGGTTCTCTGTTGTTGCTCAGAATGTACAAGAAGAACCAACCACATCAACTCGCCATCGTTCTGGGGAATTAAACATAGTTGTTGCACTTCGATTCATGTACAAATATAACACGCACAACATGAGTGGATGCGAAAAGCTCGGCCTAGGCCCTCCATGGGCTGTTGTGCCATTAAAAAAAAATGTTGCACTAGTTGCAAATTTTGCATACCATAAAGACCTCGGTATGAAGCCGTACAAAGTTCAATTTGTAAAACAGCTGCAAGTCACATGGCCATCCGCAACGTTTTCGATTCGCTAATTAGGTTCTAGAACGCTTGAAAGAATATGAGCATTTTCACCGAAGCTCAATTTGAAAACGAAGCTCAATTTTTCCTCGGTGGTTACGTTAATAAGCAAAATTGTCGCATCTGGGGCTCAGAAAATCCATACACGTTTGTTAAGAAGCCAATGCATCCTCATCGAGTAACAATTTGATGTGGTTTTTGAACTGACAGTAAGACAATGGTCTTTGAAAATGAGGGAGGAAAAATCGTTGCACTGAATGGTGTGCGCTACCTCACAATGATAACTGATTATTTGTGGTCTATTTTATAAGTAGTGGAATATGGACTTAGACAACATTTGGTTCCATCACGTTGGCTCACTGTATCACACAAGCCGTGCCTCAAACTATCTTTTGCGTGAACAGTTTGAAAATCGCGCTATTAGCCATTTTGATAATGTGCAGTTACGATTTGACTCAATTGGACAATTTACTATTTGTATTGAGCCGTTAAAGTGAGTGTTACGCTAACCATCCTGCAACGGTTGAGGCTCTTAAGGGCGAAATTGGGTTGATCGTATGGGCTATTGCAAGGCTAGCCGAGGAATTGTAGACCTTTATTGAATGAAATAAAGGTCAACAATTAACCGGAAGGATTGTAATTCCGAATATTAAAAACCACATTGAAAAAAATTATTCGTCTTTTATTTACACCAATATCAAATTCCAAATGGTCCACCCTGTATGAATGTACTACTTACAAGCCACACTCCCCTGTTGAGATTAATGATATTTAATAATATATATTTTTTCTTTTTTTCCTGTTCTCTAACATTGCACATTCCATACATAATGCGTAAATGCTTACATAATTCAAGTGTGCTGTCACGCTCTATTGTATTCAAGGGCATGTTGAGGAGATGGAACTGATGTTAGATAGCGGCTGAGCTAGCAAAAATAATAAAAGTTAATTATTATACATATACTTATTCAGTGCATTTCAGGAGATTTAAAAAATTACCACTTTCTCAATAAATCTAGAAATATGTTCTTAAACTGCGATAACTCGCTTAATTATGTACATGCAATACAAAGAATAGAAATGCTAGTACTTTGCTAAAATTTCAACTAAAAGTTCTAATCAATTTACTGAAGAATTTTAGTATTTATATTATATTTAAATATATTATATTTATTCCCCTAAATATATTATATTTAGGGGAACTACAGACACAACGAAACAGGTTATGTAGCGATAGTAAGTACTAATCAACTGCACTAACCTTCTCTCTCTTTTTGAGGAGAGACCAAATTAGATGTGCTAAACGAAATGAGTTAAACGCAACAGTTCACTAGTTCACTCAGAGGAACAAATTTATTGTTCCGAACCCAAATTATTTTATCTAAAGAACATTCTCGTTCGTTTCATTGACAATTCCTGCAAATCAAAATATCAAATAACAGACATACTTGGGTTATTCACAAAATATCTTATTCAGGGTTTTATCCTCTCAAATATCAAAAAATATTACACTTCTCATAAAAAATTATACAAAATTATGACAATACGACAGTGCAATAAAACATTAAGTTTCTCTTAAATTTGATAACTTAAAACACTCGAACCTATAACGGAACTACTCTCATCTATATGCACACACATACTTGTAACTAAATTCTTCTTTTCTGTTATCTTTTTGTACTCACTAAAATCTCGCAAATTTGTCACTCGATCTGTTTAGCTTAAGTCATACTACGTAAAATATTTAAACTTCTCTTCCATTACGATTGCTGAAAAATAAAGTCGTAAGTTGTAAACAGATTCGTTCTATATTTTGGCTAATTAGCTCATAGGTGGTGCAAACTAGCAACATACTCAAAACAGACAGAAAAATACGCTATAATTGTAGCATTATAATTATAATGTATGAGACGTTCAGAGATTGCAAATTGTTGAAGATTAGCTGGATTGGTTGTAGTAGTTGCAACGGAAATCAAAGACCTGCGACCTAATGGAGAATTGTGAACTTTATTATTGTTTAAGACATCCTAGTTTTATTTTTCTTTCCCATTCTAGTTCTGGTCGCTGTGGCGTAGTGGTAGTCCGTTGGCCTGCTACGCAGAGTGTCCGGGGTTCGAATATCGGCACAGGCAAAATCAAAATGTAGAAAAAATAATTTTTCTACACGGCACTAACTCTTGGCAGGCAATGACAAACCTACAAGAGTAAAAATTGCCTATGAAAAGCTTTTCACCTCGCCGTTCGGATTCGGCATTAAACTGTAGTTCCTTTCCATTCATGTACAGATAGAGCACCCACAATGTGAATGGATGAGAGAAGCTTAGCCTAGGCCCTCTATGGGCTGTTGTGCCATTAAAAGAGGAAGAAGAATTGCTTTCACTGATACACAGCACCACTTCTTGGCAGGCAATGGCAAACCTACAAGAGTAAACATTTCAGATGACAAGCTATTCACTTCGCCGTTCGGATTCGGCATTAAACTGTAGGTCCCTTCCACGCACAACATGAGTGGATGCGAAAAGCTCGGCCTAGGCCCTTCAAGGGCTGTTGTGCCATTAAAAGTAAGTAAGTAAGTATCCTAGTTCTCTATTTTCAAGTACTATTTTTTAATATCCTTCCTTTGTATTCCTATACTTTCCTGCTTTCTTCTTCTGTTCCTACTCTTTCTACCCTTCTTCTTATTTTTATTCTTTTTCAATATCTCAAATCATTTGGTTATCTCCATTTTTTTTAATTTTCTTAACTTTTCCTTTTTGCACAATAAATTTATTTTGTTAATAATAAGCCCACCTCATCTAATCTTTTGACTTGTTATATAATTAATTCCGGAATTAAATAATTATTAATGAAACATTTTATGATCAAAATGATGTATACTACATAAAAAATTAACAAAGAGCGTAGAGAGCTTCTCTTTTTCAATGTAACTACTCAATATTTATTTACTACGACTTTGAGAAGACTAATTCGCAACACATATAATATCACACACTTATTATATATTTACAATTAATTAACATAATTTTAGGAATAGCTTATTAAAAAGTAAAAACTGAACCATATACCACGAACCAAATCACATCTATCTCATTTCTAACGATTTAGTGTGAGCGAAGAGCTTATCTTTGAACAGACTAATGTTATTATTTTTAATAGCCTCAGGTAATTCACTATAGTATTTTAACCCTTTATAAAACAGACTATTTTTTTCTGACTCTGTTTTATAGAGAGGCAACTTGTAGTCTTTTCTATTTCTCGTATAAATGTGGTGTACCTCATAGTTGAATTTAATATTAATTCTTAAATAATCCGGCATGTGTAAATGTCATTATAAAAAAAAAAAAATTGGTTGCTTTACGTGTATTTAAACTGAGAAACCATTCTTTAAGGTATGACACCCACCTTCTTCTATTCAGTATGGAGCGAAAAGTTTTGTTTTGCATTTTTTGTAGCTTTGCTATTTGGGAATCTTTCATAATGACGAAGATTGTGGGGCAGTAAATAAAGTTAGGTTCAACAATTGATCTATAAACTTTTACTTTATAATGTTTGCTTAAGTTTTTGCAAGTTCTCTTGATAAACCATATTTTCTTTTGCCTATAGTATAGTTTAGTACAGTTTATGTGGTCACACAACTTTAATTTATTTTCAATTTGTATACCCAAATACTTTATCTTGCTCACATTTTAAATTTCTCCATTAATAATCGTGATGCTTCCAAAATTTAAAATGTTCTTTTTCGTTATAATCATAATTTTTATTTTTTTTTCATACATTTAACACTCAGGGTGTACCCCTATGAATGCAGATCATTGTGTTGAATGGAAGGAAGATTGATAGGTGGGAGAATGCAATCATACAGGACACCGATAAAGGGATAGACAGCCATTGTGGCACGTGGTATGCCTTTACACAATGAACTTCAGTTTATCAGTGTCGACTACGTCCGCATGGAGCGCCAAAGGCCAAGCTTTTCGCATCCACTCATGTTGTGCGTGTTATTTTTGTACACGAATGGAAGGGAAATACTGTTTTTTTTATGCCGAATCCGAACGGCGAATTGAAAAGGTTTTCATAGGCAATTATATATACTTGGTTATATATACTTGGCTTTTCCGATATTAATTCCATGTTACCATTTAGGGTTATGCTTCAGCTTAAGAAACATTCACCAGAAACGTCTCAACGAAAACTTATTTTTCTCCAAAATTTATTATTTATTTTTATTAATACTATCAACATACCCCTATGAATGCAGAGCATTGTGTGGATTGTAAGGAAGATTGATAGGCGGAATGAAGAAGGAGGGAAAATGACAGAGGGAATGCAATCACAGGACACCGATAAAGAGATAGACAGTCATTGTGGCAATTGTTATGCCTTTACCACACTGAAATTCAGTTTTATCAATGTCGGCTATGACCGCATGTAGCGTCAAAGGCCGAGCTATTCGCATATAATGAGAGAGTTAATGAGATTCTTAAAACCGTTGTGTTCGCGTGCGAGGGCCTGTTCTAGAAAAATGATTCTAGCTTATAAACGTATGTATGTGCACAGGATATCTCAGACTGACCGATCAAAGATGAAAGGGTCGATTCAGTACGAAATTCAAAGGCATTTTTTTTCTGAATTTTTATCTTATTTATCTTCTCTTTTAAGAGCATAACAGCCCATAGAGGGCTTTGACCGAGCTTTTCGCACCCATTCATGTTGTACACGAATGGAAGGGACCTACAGTTTTATGCCGAATCCGAAAGGAGTAGTGAAAAGCTTTTCCTACGCATTGCCATTGATGATGCCAAGTAGAAAATTATTTTCCATTTTTTTTATTTTTCCTCTACCGAGCAGGCACTAGCCCAGTACTTTACCACCACAATAGTAATAAGATATCTATTTTATTAACTGATTCGAAATAAAAGTTGATTCATTTAGTATTAAAACCCATATAAACTATTGTAATGATGTCTTGCAATAGCTTCTAATAAATACACGTCGTACAGATAAAAGTGCATCAAACTGTCTTGGCAGTAACTTGCCTTATAATTTTGGTGCAGTCCTTTCACCCTCAAAACTCTCAGTGTCATAGTCAAATCTCTGATTAGGCAGGTTAAGTTTGAAGAACACAAACATATTCTTAAAAGTTTACCATTCATTTATGAATACTCGTCTTGTGGACAGTTTAAATTGATTATTTTTAATATTTTGGTTTGCTCTCTAAAACAAATTAGAATCTTCTGTAACTTATCACTTCATAAAAACTATTGTCTAGAGATAAATTTCTTTTCAGCTGCTTTGGTGAGAGAATATGTTAAAAGATTTAAAATATTACTAATTAGGTACATTTATTAAAAAATTAAATAGTTGAACATAAACTTGATCTGGCTCATTCGCCTTCACTGTTAGCCTTCTTAAGAGTTGTTGCATTAAAAAAAAACAAACAATTATTATTCAACAAACTAAGTATATAGCTACAATTTGCTACACTGTAAGTACACATCAATTTAAACATATGTAGTTTTATCTATTTGTGTTAATGAATAATTAATTTATTGAATTTTCCATATTTACTTTAAATTTGAAACTTAAATAAAAACCAAAAAAATAATTCAAAGTTTTAACTAAAACACACATTGACTTGACAAACCAGCAATGAAAAGGAAAGCAAAATTAAAAACCAAAAACAAAGATGCTCTACAAAAAAAAAAAAAAAAAAAAAGCAAAACCAACAACAAAAAAATAAACTCAAATAAGGAAGCCACATGGCACACAATCTGTACATGATAGACATCGACTGTAAAATACTGATCCTGTATAGCTTGTTGTTGTTGTTGTCTTTGCATATTTATTTTTCTCACTTTCTATCGCTCATTCTCTCTCGAACTATGTACACGCACATACAGACATACATGGCAGCTTTACTACCATGAGTACCATTAATTTTTTGTTTTTATTTTTTAGCTTAGGTTTTTGGCAGTGACCATCATTGCCACTAACATGGCCACTTTTTTGTGCTCTTCGTCTGCTTCACATTCTCTTCTTTTTGTCCTTTTGGTCTATCTTCATATTTTTCTTCCTCTTCTCACAATTTTGTTGTTTTTGCATGTTTGTTATTTTAAGCCGTTAGCTTTACACCATCAGCTGCCAAATGTAAGTGTATGTGTATATGTGTATCTGCTCTACATGGTGTGTTTTTATTGTTGACGCCCATTTTCGCAGCAACTTATCAGTTCCTTCTTCTTCCCTCTTTTTTACTCGATTCTCTTCGGTCTTCTCTGCTGTCTCTGCTGTCTCTGCTCACTTAGACTCTTTTTATGATGTAATATATACATGAGAGTAGTATGTGCGTGTGCTCGTTGTTGTTAAAGTAATTAATCAACCCTTTTTGCTTGAGTATTTTCTCTTAAGATTTTTTTTTCGATAAACTGTTTCTGCAGCCTTTCCACTCGCTCCATTCCATACAAGCACATGCCTGTTTAAATTTATGTATGTTGCATGTATGTGCTGAATTCAAGCACGATAAAGCCACTGTTGTTGTTTGTTTTTGATGCTGCTGCTTAGTTACCTTTTGACAGACAATCTTGATAGATGAGCATGAGAGTTTGTGCATGGGTAGGCGCTTTAGCTCTGCTTTGGGTAAGAGGACTCGGGGGTAGAAGACTTTAACATTTAACCTAATTGAGTCCTTCTATTTTTGTTGTATTGGATTTTCTATGTCATCATTAAATTGGTTTTTTATTTGTGTTTAATGTGTCTAGCGAATACATATTATGAGCGATTTAAACGGATTTTAATTTTCAACTTATTGTGTGATAGCAGCAATAAATTACCAACCTTTATACAAGACTAATAAAATAAAGACAATAAAGGTTGAATCTTAAAGAGTGTGTGAAATCTAAGTCGACTTTAAGCAGTGGTTGTTAAATATTTGAACATTTGATATCGCAATCAAACACAAAATATGCCTAGCTCTCAGAAAAATTATCAAGGCGTACCAGGAAGATTGCAAAAAATTTTTAACAAAATCAATGAAAAGTTAAAAGTATAGTAGAAAACGGAGCCGGAACAGGATGAACTGAAGGCTCGTTAAAATACATCCCATGAATAACTTCATAATATCAATGAATGTGTGCTCATTGGCACTTTTTTTAATGAACAGAATCAATGAAAATGTTCAAATTAATGAATAAGTTCATTAGAACTTCTAACAAAATATATATGATCTTGTCCACTTTCTTATAATTCTCATTCACTTCATATCCGTAGGAGTATACATAAGATTTATGGGGGAAAAAAATTACTCCAACCCAAAATGGCAATCGAACCCACAACCTTCCAAGTAAGAGTCCAATGCACCACCTACTAGGCTATCTAGGACGTCTGTACTACTTAATGAAAAAGACAACGATTGTTTGGCGAAATCAATGAATATTTTCCAGGCGCGTTCATAAAATTCAATGTGCAAATTGATTAACTCAATGAGGGTTTCATTGATTAAATGAAGTTTTCCATTAATTTGCTGATTTTTGATGAATAATTTTCATTAATTTGATATGAACTTTTATTTTTAAGAGATTAAGATTAAATCTTATATACATTCCTCAGATAAAAAATGAATAATAAGTATGTAAGTAAAAATTTAGTTAAAATTGGGGCTTTTATGTTTTCTGAGTTCATCTGAAACTTAACAAAAGATGTACTATTTATTATTTTCTATATCAATATAATTGATATCGTTTATACATTGATGTGTACTTGAGATGATACGGCCTGGACAAGGTGTTAGCTGCATGGAGGGGAAAGAATAGTTACTATGACATAGTAAATATAAGGCGAAATGCCATTAAACGACTGATGTTTTTTTTTCGTTTTTGTAATATTTACCTTCATTGATGAAGAAGTCCATTACTGCATTCAGGGATCCTAAAATGAGACTTGATAAGGTAGAGTTATTTTTTTTTTCTTTTTGAGTTGTAGTTAACTCAGCTAAGAAATGGCAGCAATAGCGAGAAAGACAAAACTACGTGCATAAGTCAAGAACCACCTCTGCGTATTTTTATTTCAAAGTTGTCCGCATACATTTCAATAGAACTAAAAAATTATTTAAGATTAAAATTTTAAAAATGTTTGCTTAGATTTACAAAGTTACATAGATTTAAAAATCTTTTATATTAATTTAATTAATTACGCTACATTAGTAAAATTAGTTGCACAGCTGGCACACTCCTTTTTAATAGTTACACAGAAAAAAATTATATAAAACCCTGTCATATCTTAATCCACAGTATTATATCAAGCAAAGAATGTACGACTTTGTCACATTTGTTCATACAAAAAGACACATTCATACATATATTTTACGAACACATACAATAATCTATCCACATTTGTGACTCTATGTCCAGTGCAAACGCATAGAAGGACACACAGAAAAGTAAAACCGCTAAAGCAAACACACATGCTGGCATACCTAAAGGGAAAATTTTAGCACTATTCCAACATAATGCATATCAAAAGCGCTTCTTTTGGAAGCATATTCAGGGATAGTGAAGAACCGATGCACACTACATGTAAAGCACGTTTCTTCCTCCTTAATTCTGGTTGCTACTTTTGGAGGAAAAGATGTGCATCGTTTGCCTCATATGTCATATAAAGATGTTCATATGGCATATGAGGCAAGAGATGCACATCTTTTCCCAGACATGCCATATAAAAATCAAGAATGAAATCGGATACAATTTAAAGTGTAAAAATAAGCATTTCATGGATTTCCACATGTACATAAAAAAATATTCAGATGGCAGTATCTGTGCACTGTTGGGTTAACTCACACACATGTGCGATTGCAAAAAGAACTTACGTGAAATTTTAGCAAATTTGCGGTAACGTTTTGTATCCGGTTTTTAGTTCAAAATCAACTCTGACACAATTGCATACATACAAAACACACACATGAAAACACCACACACTCATTTTTGTATCCACTTTCACAAGTTCACGCGCAGATCTGTGTCATTTGCTGCATAGGGAAATGTTAAACGGAACGAGCATTTACGCTCTCATCATGCCCAGTAGGGAATAAATACACAAAAGAAATTTGTCAAGGCTATCATGGATTCAAGTGCAAACCTAAGTGTGAAAATGGACAGAATATATTGGACAAAAGCTGCATCATGTGTATCAAATAATGTTATTCCTAAAGAGGCTACACTACAAACGGATGTTTTCTGATTATAGTTGGTAAACTGGGCTTGAAAATCACTGAAAAAGACACAAATACTTAATTTTAGAACCGGACTTCAATTCACAAACTGGACCAAGCATTTTTGCGGTTTTATCTTTTAGCTTTATTTCTTTTTACATATTTTCATAAATGCTGCAGTTTGTGTCTTTTTTCTCTCCCTTTCTCGCTCGTTTTAAATCTTCTTCATTGTCATTGTCACCTCAGCTAGCAACTGATGCCGTTGTTTATTGCAAGTGATGTCATTCATAATAACTACAACGTGACCAAAAGCATTTATTTACCTTTTGATGAGTTACATGCACGGAACCACAGAGACACACACACACACACACACACACACACATACGCAAAACCATGGTAACCATTTATAAAATACTAGTGTTGCCAATAGCAAAACTCAACTTTATCAACGTATCATGTTTTTTTTTGTCCTGCTGTACGTACCACCACCTCACAAACATATGAATGTGCTTCTGTGGCTTCATGTCAGCTTTGCCGTTTATTAAGTTAAGCTAAAGAAATAGTCGCCGCGTTGCGTTGTATTTCACTACTAGTTAAGTATTACTATGGTTATAGTGGTAGTTTTCTATGAACCCAGAGGTGTGTTCTATGCATACACTACCTCACAGGTGTGTACATCTACATAACTATATACATATGTATTTATATATGAACGTAGTTATCTGAGCACTAAAAATAAAATGTGTAGCACATAGTTGTACTCGTATCTTTGTGTGGTTTGAATCTCGCGCATACAAAAACCAAAAACAGGTACAACATAAAAGCAGAAACAGACAAATAACCAGGTTGGTATTATCACCACTGCCACGTATAACCAAAGGACAACAACAAAAACATCTCTGAAACTACCGCTAGCAACAGAGCCACCATCATCAGCACCACCAACGACAATAGCAACAACAAAATCATAACACTAGGCGCCGCGTATGTGACTAATTACATATGCGCGCCATGTTTGTTTGCTTCTGTTTGACCGTTAGTTGGTCGAAAATTACAAAATGGTTTTACTTTTGATGTTGGCTATCAACTGTGTTTGCGTGTGTGAGTGTGTGAATCATGATAATGTTGTTAATGATGATGATATTATTATTGTTGTTCAAGTGTAGTTGTTGTTGCTTTCTGTTATTTTTACTCTTCGGTAACTTCTGTTTTTGATGTTTAAGTTGAGTGTTGCACTTCGGTTGATGGCTTGCATGTACGCGTGTGTGTGTTTGCTTGTTTGTTTGTTTATTGATATGTGATATGTTTTCAGTTAAGTGATTTTTGCTTTTCAACTAGTATTTATGTGTGCGTGTGTGTGTATGTGTGTGTGTACTTGCACAAATGAAATTTAAGGGATAAGTGCCCTGTAGGGCCACAGCAACCTAGTTAACTAAATCAACTAGTTTTTCAAATAGTTTATGCAATATCAAGACTTTAAAGTAGTTAAACACAAATGCAGTGATCAATAACTTTAATAATATTATTTCTTTATTTTTTATTTATTTAAATTTAAATTTTGTGTATAGATAATTGGGAGAGTTCTTATAACTATAAGTTTGTATAGAGAAATGCAGTTTCTTACTTTGAAATAGTCTTCCAAATCATACCCAAGAATATCTTTCCGCCAACATATGGATATATAATCAAATTTTTTTTGTTAGGCCATAAAACTTAGGCTAATGAAGAGATTGAGAGTCAAGTTCACAGTACACAATGTTCTGAATACATAAACAAAGGGACAACAAGTTGTTTTACTCTAAAAAGTAATTTTCTGGTTTCCAATGGAGTGCAATTGGCAGACAAACGTAAACTTCGCACACATTGCAGAATTTCGACACAACATTATTAATGTAATAGACGCAAGACACCGATCAGATCATACGTATTCCGAAATTCAAAATTTTATCAACAAACAATAACTTCACTTGACCAACCTTAAAAAGAGGTATATCAGGCAATACAATATTGTTCCAATGAATTGGCAGTACAAACGATTTAATGGCATTCATACAAAGATGATTCTTCTTCGTCCATTCAAAGATGGCATTTAAATCTTCATTAACTCTGCAATTCCAATCTTGAACGAGATCAATGCGGCGGGAGAAAAGTATATATATATCATCAGCGTACCAATTCATTGCAACATAGCTACGAACCGAAAAAATTTCTATTTCAATTGGAGATAAGAAGAGAACCAAGAACAGATTCCTGCGGCATGCCTGAACGAATGGCTTTTTCGTCGGATACCATGTTACCAATAGTAACTAATAGTAACTAGTAACTCGACCATGGCCAAAAAAGCCACTTACCACACAATACTAACAGTTGGTTGACACTGTCAAATGATTTTCAAAAGTCTAACAAGCAGAGTAAGGTCAGAAAATTGCTGTCATAAGAATTTCGAATGTGGCCCATAATCTTCAACATTGTAGTGGAGCAATTACATATGCCCTGATCTAAACTGATGAAGAGAGTTTAGTAACTTTTTCTCATGTAGGTATTCAGAAATTTCAGTTGCTCTTACATTTTCTAACACTTTACAGAATGCTGGTAATAGGCTTATTGGTCGATAATACTGCTATTCAGTTGGGTTTGTTTTTTTGGCAAGTGGAATTCAAATGCTGCATTTCCACATTGTCGGAAAACACGAAAAATTTTTTTTCTTAATGCAGTTTATTCATTTTTTTTTATTTAATGTAGCAATTAAAACAAAAAAAAACTTTTTTAAAGTACAGTAGGTAATAGTCAAAATGGCAAAATACCTTTTAATTTTCCATATACAGGGTGTTTTTTTTTAGAAGTGTGGTTATTAATAGAAATAAAACGCATATAATTTAATGTTATGGCCAAGAATTTAATTTATTATAAAGATAAGGGTAAGTGTCCGGCGTGGCTGGTTCGAATAAAATCCATCCGAGAGGCCCAATTTTCGACCACTTTTTGTAGCAATTGGGGCCGTATGTCAGTAATAACGCGCCGAATATTCTCTTCCGAGGCGTCACTCGTCTCGGGTTTATCTGCGTAGAGAAGCGACTTCGAATAACCCCAAAAAAAATAGTCCAGCGGTGTTAAATCGCACGATCTTGGAGGCCACGCCACAGGCCCTCGACGCGAGATAATGCGCTCACTAAAAGTTTCCTTCAATAAATTAATTTTGGTTGTTTCATTGGCTGTATGGCCTGTTGCGCCGTCTTGTTGGAACCAAAGGTCGTCCACATCAACATCCTCCAATTCACAATTCAGGCACGAAAAATCATTAACCATGGCTCTATAGCGTTGACCGGCTTCATCTTTGAAGAAATATGGACCAATGATTCCCACACCCAACAGTGACTTTTTGAGGATGTGACAATTTTGCTTATTTTGGGTACGTTACCATTCAACCAAAAGTGAGCTTAATCGCTGAACAAAATTTTCTTGTGAAAATCGGGATTGGTGGCCATCTCGTTTTGGGCCCATTAACCGAACGTTGCAAACGTTGTTCAGGAGTAAGTCTATTCATTATGAAATGGCAAACCAAATTGAGCATAAATCAGGTGACAGCTGTCAAAAAGACCAACTCCGAAAAAATTATTGCCAGATTGAAAACCACACTTCTAGAAAAAACACCCTTTACAACTGGTTGCAAAACTGAACCATTTCGATTGGTCAGCAAACTTTTCCAACAACATCTGTCTTTCAACTAGTTGAAGTTTCATTGGTTCTCTAACTATTCCAAAAATATCTACCTACCAACTAGTTGGAAAAATATGCAAGCCTAGACAATTGACTTTTGACTGGACAATACAATCTTATAGAAACGTATAATAGATGAGGGAAGACACCAAATGTGGGACTAGTTGGGGAATTCAGTAAACCAGTTAACCGACTAACTTAAAACCGGTTTCTCTACAGGGTAGTATTCGAGTTTATGGTAGATGATAAAATAAGATTGTTAGTTTTTTCTTATAAGTTAATTGGAAGTAAGTAATGCAGCCCTGAGTGGTTTTAGATGTAATTTTATCTGCAAATTTAAATAAAATATTCATAATTTAAAACAAGTCGGTAATAGTTTGTCCTGTCCTGTACTTCTTCCAACAGATTAATCCCACAGTATTCTCATGAGAAGAATCTTCTTCAGTTCATTATATATTCAAAATATTTAATAAAACTCCACTTGGGAACATAGTAAAGGCCCCTTAGAAAGCAAAGAAATTGATTTACGTAAACAAACATCATAAATAAATTATTCATACAAAAGTCTCCTTCTTCAACACCTTCCCATTGTTAATACATTCTATGTATAAAGGAGATAGATTGCGAGAAATAAATTCAGTTATTTATGTAATACAATGTGAATTTGATTTTTGCTTATTCATTATTCTGTATTGCTATGAGAATTAGAGGAAAAAATCTCTAAGAGAGAGAGACAGAGAGAGAGAGAAAAGTCTCAGAGCCACATTAAAATATCCACTCCTAGACTTTGCTTTAGTTGACGGATGCAGAAAGTAAATTATCGGGGGTTTGTAGCATTTAGTTTACTAGTTATGTCTGAAAAAGACTAGATACTGATAAAGACATCAGTTTTGTATACAGCCCTCCAGAAATATCAAATTACAAGTAAGGGAACCCTCACAGAAATAAGCCATAAGTAAGGATCTTTCTCATGTGTGCAAACTTCAAAGCAAAGTTTTTCTACAGATTAATTCACTTAAAGGTTAATGGCCATAAACTTTCAAGTGAACTGTAATAAGAATAAATGCTGCAGGCAAAAAGAAAATAAATATTACAACAACCAATAAAATTGAATGCCCTAATTTAATACTCACTACACTTTAGCGGACTGTCTCCCCATAAATTTGTGTTGAACTTCATACATACATAGGCAGTACATACATATTTACTTATGTATTGTCTATTTAAGTATTCCAAATAAATAAGTGCATTAATTAAAATCATTTCAAGTGTATAAGTACATTATTTCATTAAGCGGATTCATATAAACTCGTAAATGCCTCGTAAGTTCATTAAGTAAGTGTGCAAACTTGTCAAAACTTTTATGAAATTTGACAGTTTGTTGTACAAGGTTTAAGGGGCCCTTTACGTGTTTATGTAGTACATGAATCCGAGTAATGTTGCTGTGGCAAGTTGTAATTAATACGCAAATACAATACGAGTAAAATCAATTTTCAGAATTTAAGACCATAATACAATCATACAAATGCGCATTAGTTTATGTTATTAAGCCCCATCTATTCGCTAATAAACACACACATACACTCGCACACATTTCTATTTGTCAGATTTTGAAAAGGCTCTATTACAAATTAGTTGCATGCTGTGACAGCAAAATGTTCAAATTAATAATTGTAATAACAAGAAGCGAGTGAAATTTATGGATTAATTAACATTTTATGTACATTCACATGCATATACTCGAGCATATATATAGATGTATATATGTATATATATGTATATATGTACATATGTGTGTATCTGTACATAAGTAATAAATCATAATTAATTAAATGTCACGTAGTATATAACTAAATATTTTTTATTTTTTTGCATAATCATTTATTATACTTCATACTTAAATCCTTGTTTAAGACGACGAACATAATTGTAATAATAACAACAAATGTGAACTCTATAATAAATTACATTACAGCTTATTATTATTTAAACTAAAATTACATTTACATACATTAAATATATACAATCAAAGACGTAAATGCACCGTAAGAGAAGTAGTAAATTTACTTTGGCATACTTAATAAAAGATGCCGGCATTATACTGCAAATTTAAATCATATACGGCGCTTTTACATAGGTCATTCACTGAAACCCCATATTGAGTTTTAAACAACCTTAGGTTATTTAATAATTTTACTACCTACTCTCAGTCAAGCAGAAAAGAAAGAAGAGAGAAAGCAGGCAGATCTGATCTGGTAGAAAGATAAAAGATCTGGTACTCTTACTTTCATATTCTCTCTTCAATTTATTTGAACGGGTTTTTGCTCCCAGTCATTTCCCAGTCGTTAAAGAGTGATTTTTTTCCTACCGGCTTTTTGACGTTTACATTTCTGACAGTTTACGCGTGATTCTTGACATGTGTCAAAATAAAAAAATGCTCAGTTTGGTTTGCCATCTCCAAATTATTGAAATTTATTATCAAAAGTCGTGCTCTGTGAAAAATGTGTTTCGCAAGCTACGAGGCTCATGTTTTGCTCAATGGATACGTGAATAAGCAGAACTGCCGTATTTGAAGTGAAGACCAGCCAGAAGCAATTCAGCAGCTTCCAATGCATCCCGACAAATGCACTGCTAGGTGCGGTTTATGGGCAAGTGGCATCATTGGGCCGTACTTCTTCAAAGACGATGAAGGCCGCAACGTTACGGTCAATTGGTAAAAGGTACCGGTACCGTTCGATGATAACAGACGTTTTTTGCCGGATATGCATGAATTGGACTTGGCCGACATGTGGTTCCAACAGGACGGTGCATCAATTGAGAGGCGAATTTGGTGAGCAGTTAATCTCACGTTTTGGTGCACTTAGTCAATTGGCCACCAAGAGCGTTTCGTTCTTGTGCAGATGGGCAGAATAAAAATTTTGATTTCAAGTTGATGATTGCGGCAATAACTCGATCAGTAATTTTTATTACCGTCCCTCCATCACCAATGCCAAACACAGTTGCAATCTTCCGGATGGATGCGCTTTCCCCACTTGAACCTAGGCGGAAGAGTGCAATCTTTAATTGCAAATCAACTGGAAATTGCGGGGCCTAATTTTTATTCGTGAAAATTTGTTCTTCTTTAATTAAAGCACAGATGTGCTTGAATTCGATGGCTTCTACATGCAGCATTTGACGCATACGGCTGTCATCGAAGTTGGGAAGGACGTTTTCATTCCAATGCGCTGACTTTGGGACATCCAAGTGAGTGCTTCTTCGCGAGGATAACACAAGTGCTAAAATTAGAGTGAAGTCCATTAGGACATCTTATCTTTTCACATACGTAACTTGAATATTTAAACCCCAGAAACCATTAACAATCATTTTTCTTACTAGTTAAGAGAAAAGTACCGTTGTTAGCAGGGGTTCGCCAATTTTTGGTAGAAAAGGTCATCAGACACAAATCGTTTCACTCTAGCTCTTCATCTTCTTCTTTAATGATACAACACAGCCCACAGAGGTTCTTACTTACTTACTTTTAATGGCACATCAACCCATGGAGGGCCTAGGCCGAGCTTTTCGCATCCACTCTTGTTGTGGGTGTTATATTTGTACATGAATGGAAGGGACCTACAGTTTAATGCCGAATCCGAACGGCAAAGTGAAAAGCTTTTCATAGCAATTTTGACTCTTGTAGGTTTGCCATTGCCTGCCAAGAGGTGGTGCTGTGTAGAAAAATTATTTTTTTAACTTTTTGATTTTGCCTGTGCCGAGATTCGAACCCCGGACACTCTGTGTAGCAGTCCAACGCACTACCACTACACCACACAGCGACCATACTTACTTACTTACTTTTAATGGCACAACAGCCCACAGAGGTTCTAGGCCGAGCTTTTCGCATCCATTCATGTTGAGTCAGTAATATTTTAACATGAGTGAAAGTGAAAAACTTTCTTAGGTCACTTTTACTCTTGTAGGTTGGGCATTGCCTGCCAAGAGGTGGTTCCGTGTAGAAAAATTTTTTGTTTTACTTTTGTAGTTTTTACCAGTGTTGAGATTTAAACCCGAGCACTGTGCATATCAGTCCAGTGCAGTACCAACTACACTACGGCTGCCGCATTTCACGTTTCACTCTACGCAATGCCTGAGTGAAACTGTCTCTCTCTAGTTAGAGAAATATGGAAGCGAGTCCTCTTCTCCAAAGTCGATATACGACAAAAATCTTGGACAAGTGAATAGATCGATGCCTCTCTCATAAACGATTTTCTATGCTACCGTTTATTCTTTTTGTTGTCTTCTCCTCTTTTGTTCAGGTCTCCTTTGAGGATGTTAAGTATATCGGTTGGGTGTACAGTCGCATAACCACATAACAACGTGGTTATCGATTCAAACGCTAAAGCCAATTAAAGGTTGACGCAAGCCGTAATAGGCTACTGAATTCATGGATTAGAGATCAGCTCTTGTTCAGGAGCAAATTCAGCGAAAACTATCATCACCAATTTAATAGTGACGAACCTCAAACGAACCCGTTAAATGCCTACCAAGGTTTGATGTATGAAATCCGCTTATTAGCACAGCGTTCATATATTCCAAATTATTTCTTTCTGTATTCGTATACGAAAAGATCTTACTGAGCTTAGGCCGCAATACAATTAAATATTTTCTTCCACTATTCATTTAAGTTACGATCCTACTGATCTTTGTTTTTGGCGCCCATGACTGACATGGACATGCTAGGTCTACCATATCTCCAGAAATTCGAGTCACTGCCCAACAGTATAGTTTGATCAGTTGCATATGGATTTGAATCTTTCACCCTCTTCTTATGTAATTAAAGAATAACTTGAAGGCTAGAAGCAAGAAATATTTAAAACGCTTATGATGCTTAAAAAATTTTAATTCCGCCCTAAGCTTTCCCCCCCCTCCCCTTCCCTTGTTCACTCATGCCCGTAGTCACTTCATAAAACATCTCCAATTCAATGAAGGCCGTCAAAAAATGTATCAGTTTCATGTTTAGTTCAAAGAACACAAAGAATGATTACACAAATCAAAATAATTTTAATTAATAATTAATAATTTGTTCACTGAATAATTACTTATTACTATTTTTATTTTTTCCTTTAAGAGAAAAAAATCCAAAAAATTATAACATTAACATTATATTGTTGTTGTTGATTGTTGCTGTTAATTTAGAAATTAAGTTTTTGTGAAGGCTTAATTCAAATTGAAATGAGAGAAGTACAAATTGTGAAATTGTGATGAAATATGAACTCGTTTTTTTAGATACAAACAAAAATATATAAGTACATATATATATATATATATATACATATATATATATACCTTATATATGTGTGCTCTGTATATATGTATGTATGTATCTTTGACGCAATTTTTTTAATATTCTAATATTTACAAAAGCAACAGCAACGAGAAATTATCACCCGCTGGTGTTTCTGTCACGGACACTTTTAAATCATATTACCACGAACCAGCGCGCAATGTGGCAAAAAGAATTAAAGAATATCAAAAACACAATCACAAGTGCGGTGTGTATGTAGTCGTATGCACTAGTATGTGCTTGTGAAGGTATGCGTGAGAGCTAAATTTAAGGCACTCGTTGTTGCTATTGCTATTGTAGTGAGGTAAAGTAATAATTACATTTTAAAGTAAAGCGTTTTTTCTGCCAAAAAAAAAAAATTGTATATTAAATATCCACAAAATAAAAAAGGGCGATTCATCAAAATAATAAAGCTGAATCTTTTTTGGCACCATTTTCATATTGTATTATAAAATTTTTCAATTTCACTTTCTCTTATACTCACACTCACATACATACTCACACAGATAAACTAAGTTACAGAAAATATATTAAATATTTACTGACAGCAAGGCGTTTTTTTTTTACTGACAGCAAGCCACATTTTTTCTCTTTAATATTTTCATATATATAAACATCTTCTTCTTTTTTTTTTTTTTTGAGCTCGTACCACTAGCATTGATATCTCTGTGCTCGATTTTAGTTATTTACCTAGAAAATTTTCAAATTTTCAGCACACTTCGATTACATTTTCCGTATTTCCTTGTGTGGTATTTTTTGTTTTTGTTTTCTATATCCTTTACTCCCCTTCCCAGCCTTCCGCACCCTGTCCTTTTCTCTCTGCTACAACATAAGTATGAACATATCTGTCCTCATCAAGTCTAGAAAAGGCAACATAAAAATAAACAGAAAAGCAGAAAGATCAATTGTAAACAACTTTATTTAACGTATCCTGTCAACAAAAACGGCAAACATGCAAGCATTTTTTTACGTACGCAAAACAAGCTCGCAAAAAGACGCAAGAAGTGAATGAAATGACATGGAATTCTAGAGCATGTGAAATGCAAATATGTACATGAAAAGAAATGTGGTAAAATTATTTGCAAAAAATTCCAGGAAAATAAAATTTTTTTATTAAATAACGAAATGAAAATCGCTTCAGGGAAACTTCTATTTATGTCATTTTGGTATTTTGAAACAGTGCAGTTTTAATCCTGTACAGAGAAAGTTTTAACGGACGCATCTTTGCTGTTTATGAGTTAAGGCTTTACTAATTCCACGAAAGCCAAAAAAAAACGAATAGGGAACTGGTACAATTTTATTTATGTCATATACTCAATATTCGAGATTTCATACTTCATATTTTTTTTTTACTTAGAGTAATAAATTTAACTTAAACTGATGATTAAAAACTAAACATTTCAAGGTAATGTAAGAAATAATGGCGGTAATGGTCACATTTGGATGAGGGTCTTAATCATCGTTAATCCTTAAATTCTATAGAAGAGTCACTATATTTGAACTATTCAACACCAGAAGTTTAAGAAATTCTTAAACCAGTTTTGCTTATACTGAAGTAAATGTTAAAATCATTTATTTTGAAATCAATTAAGAATATATTTCTGACAGTTTTGAAATCAAAATAAGATTATTCTGAACAAATTTTTAATATTATAAAAAAAATCCAATTTAAAATATTCTGCAATAGTTGGAAATAATCAGAAATGAATTAAGTGTTCCAGTGTTAAAGTGTTCAAGTGTTGGAGAACTTCCAAATCAATAAGGAATACTCCACAAGAATATGACAGTTTTTGGAAACAAGCTTGAGATATTCTGAAATCAATTTTGAGTACTGCAAAATAAATTTGGAATATTCTTAAATTTTAGTTTTAAGTACTGCTAGATCAAATAGGAATGATCTGAAATTAATAGGAAATACTCTGAAATTCATTTTGAATACTCCAAGTTATCGGAAAATAAATTTGAGATATTACTTCACAAGAAATTTTTTCTAATTAACACTCTGCAACAGCGAACATCAGATGGATGGATTGAACATGCATTTTAGAGTAACTTGAGGTTGCTGGACTTCGTTTGCTCTATCAGGTTTTCGAAATAACGGTACATGAAATAAGAAGAACAATGTTAAAAACGAATGCCCTACAACATTTGTGCTTTATAAATTTTGGTGTCTATAGAAAGTTGTTCGATATAAAGAGAATAACATTTTCTGTGAACACAAGAACCCTTCATTTACATACGTTCCAAGTCCCAGATTTTAGTACTTAGAATAACACTTCAAATGGACAAAACGAATTATTTCAGCATTATAGTGTGTTTGGGAAGAATCCCTCAAAAATTGGGGATTGGGGTGTAAATTCAGGCTTTTTACGTTTTCACAAATTGTTCTCCTCTTTACAGTAAACAACCTTCATATACGTAGGTACCCAAAGCGATAAACCTTTAATGGAAAAAGTGTTAGTACGGTCTTCTTAACGTCGATATTTTTCGTCTTCACCATCATATCAAGAACCTGCCATATTTGTACCAAACGGTCTTCAGATTCGCGCTCTAGAAAACATGTCAAATCACCACACCTATGACAAAAATTGATTTTGTAGCACTTACTTTACTTTTAATGGCACAACAGCCCATGGAAGGTCTAGGCCGAGCTTTCCACTCATGTTTTGCGTGTTATATTTGTACATGAATGGAAGGGACCTACAGTTCAATGCCGAATCCGAACGGCGAAGTGAAAAGATATTCATAAGCCATTGCCTGCCAAGAGGTGATGCCGTGAAGAAAAATTATTTTTTCTACTTTTTGATTTTGCCTGTGCCGAGATTCTAACCCCGGACACTCTGCGTAGCAGTCCAACGCACTACCACTGCGCCAAGGCCACCAACTAGCACAGTGTTATTTATATATTCTGATGATAAGGAAGAACAAAATACTGAAATGTTTAGCAATAAATATATTTTTTACCGACCTTTTACAACAAGATATAAACAATGCACGGAACCATTAACGAAAACAAATTTCACAAGATGAACAAGGTTGCAATGTTATTCGAAACCATTTGCAGAAACTACGCAATTTCAGCTGAGTGGGAACATAGCATTAGAATATTTTAAAATCAATTGGGAAATGTTTGATTTAAATTCTATGACAAAAACGTTCATAGAAGCCAATGTAAAATTCATATATAGAATATTACTCTAGTTGATGAACTTGGCAAAAAGAATTCGATAAAATTATTTTTCGAAATAAAAAAAAAAATATATATAAACAATAAACAGTTTAAATATGAAATGGAAAACATTCAAAAATCAGTTATTAAAGGAATACTCAGAAATCATTTCTCTCTAAATAACTTTAAGAATATAACGAAATAAATTTCAAAAGTATTCTGAAGAAAATAAAGTTCAATACACTGAAATTATCATATGTAAATTTTTTTTTTATTTTTTTATTTCTTATTGTATCTGTCTTTAACGACAATAAACAAATTAAGTAGTATAATAATAATAATATAACAGTAATAGATTCACTCCATTAAGCGAATCTATATAAAGTAACTACTTACTTACTTAGTTACTTAACTGGCACTACAACCGATGATCGGTCTTGGCCGCCTCTACAAAGTTTCGCCTGTCGCCTCTGCTATGCGCGCTCTGGCACCATTTGATAAGGCCAAATGCAGTCAGGTTGCCCTGCACCTGGTCTTTCCAAAGTATATTAGGACGTCCCCTTCTGCGTGTTTCTCCACCGTGGTTCGAATAAAACACCCTTCTAGCCGGAGCGCTTTCTTCCATTCGCTCAACATGACCCAGCCAGCGAAGCTGCTGGAGTTTTATACTCTTGACTATGTCAGTGCCGGCGTACAGCTCATCGTTCCATCTTATTCGATACACGTCGTCCACGCATACTGGACCGTAGATCTTACGGAGTATCTTCCTCTCGAACGCTCCTAACAGCCTCTTATCATTGTTGGTCAATGTCCACGTCTCTGTGCCATACATTAGGACGGGAAGGATGAGGGACTTATAGAGCGTTATTTTCGTCGGTCGAGAGAGGGCTCTACTTCTCAATAGCCTACTGAGCTCGTAGTAACATCTGTTGGCAAGAGTTAGTCTCCGCTAGATCTCAAGGCTGAAGGAGTAGGACACAAGGTAAAGTTCGTGACAGTCACATGGTCGATCTGCGCTTCTACGTTTCAAGTCGACACACAGCCTCCTCGTGGCGTCCCCTGGATAGCGATCTGACAACCGTCAGTGAGTTAACTAATGTGTGCGGCGGGCTTCTCCATGACCTTGAATGAATGGTTGTGCGTCGGGCTTGGAACCCACCACGTCAAAATATTTCACCAATGAAGCCTCAAACGAAGCCTATATAAAGTAAACTACCACAATATTGGGGAAATGTAGAAATGTATCACTTTGTAGTGAAAGTACATTACATTAAATACATAGAAAAAACTTAGCTTCGATCTGGAAGATCCAAAATGTGGTGTCTTTTAAGCCTTCTAATAGTAAAGCTGTTGTCTAATAGTGAAATTGCAAGGGCATTTGTGTGGTTGTGCAGTCTTTCGATATACCTTTCACTAAGCTTTCTGATGTCGGCTTTGACGAGAGGTATATTGAGATCTTTATAAATTTGCTCATTAGTAATTAACCATTGGTATCGTTGCAGGATTTCTAAATTGGAATTGCTGGATACACCCCACAATTGTATCCGATATGTCCATACTGGTTTTAATATTGCTTTGTAAAGACGAACTTTGTTCTCAAGGCTTAGTTCCGATTTTTGTCCAAGAAGCCAGTACATTTTTGAAGTCTTAATGTTTAATTGTTTTTGCTTGGCTTTTATATGTTGTTTCCATGTTAATCTTCTATCTACTTATATGCATACCAAGATATTTTACGCAGTTATTTTGTGCAATGCTGGTACCATCCAGACTAATGGGCGGACAGTCCCCCCTTCTAAGTGTAAATATGACATGAAACGATTTTTATCTAAAGCTTTAAGAATAGTATGAAGCTTTAATTCTAGTAGTAAGTATTTTACTCAACTGAACTTTCGATTAAAATGTATACACCATCTTAAATTTTACCATAATTAAAAATTGAGCAAAGTTTAACCGCGATACCAAGAAACAACAAATTACAACTGAATTCCGCCTACTCAGAAAAGCAATATGCAATAAAAGCCAGCATATTTCTTAAAATTGTTCTCCAAATTGTTCTGCTCTCAAATCAGTTATTAAAAGGTGAAAGGAATTCATAAATGAAAACATTATGTAACCTAATAATTTGAACAATTTTCCTTTTAATCATATCCATAAATACAAATTAATGGAAAACGAACACAAAACCTTTGAAATCCAATTAAAGCTTTTCAAAAGTAATTATAACAAACACACCCAAAACCTGAACATTAAATCAGTAAATAAACTGACGTGCGCTTGGTAAATTCGTAAGCGATTTGCCATTTGAAAGTTTTCATAAAAATGGAAATCAATTTGCTATTCAATTTGCTCTTCAAATCGTTGCCTTGCCTCACCTCACGTCAATTTAAAATGGAAATATAATTTCTCATTTTACATTTTCGCAAACTACTTAAACAAACATAAACATAAACATTTACATTTAATTTTTTCATTTCATTTCAGTTTTTGTTTTGCTTTATATTTCATTTTCGTTAAAATGTGTTTCATAAAAACTTTTCACATTCAAAATATTTTCCACATTTTCCATTGTCTAAATAACAACTCATGAGAGAATGTGTAAAATTCTTCAAGCTTTTCACCCCTTTCGCCTGCCACATGAGGGGGGCTTAAGCTTTTTCGAGTAGAGTTTTTCCAACAGGAAGTATCTCCAATTGCTTGGCTTTCAGTGAAAAGTGATTTTTGTTGATAAATTCTTGTTGTCTGCAACTTGGATTACGAAGTGTTGGTGAATTTTGATACCTAGTATGCAGGGAGCAATATGTACGAGTATTAAGGGGAGCGTGAAGGTAAACGCAAATTATTTATACAATAAATTGTATATTTTAGGGTTTTTTGCTTTTATTTATTGCTGCGTTTAAAGTATGAGTTTAATGACATTTTATAGTAGATTTTATTCATTCAAAATATATTATTGATCGATTGATTTAAATTGTAAATTTCAGTGTGAGCAGAATAGTTGGTTGAAATTTTTGATATTTTTTTTTTAATTTAATTTAGTTTTAATTTTCCACAATTCTCTGTTAAACGCATTAAGTATACAGCTAACGTACGTCGAATTCTTAATGTTCTGCAGAGATGATTTAAATTACTTTAAAATTGTTTAATTCCCTCAAAAGCAATTAAGGCTACGTGCCACGTACAATGATTGTAATTGCCTGTGTGTACAATTTATATGCATACATAATGTAGATATGTGATTTTTTTAAAAATCTCTTCTACTTACGTTTAATTAATCTCTACGCAGTTATGCTTGACAGCTTATGATTTCAGAAGTTGTCATACCAAAGAAAAGAAAGAAAAAGAAAACCAAGTAGGGCTTACCCAATCTAGTCCATCGAAATTACTAGTTTTTCAAACAGTTATGTAACATCTCGATTTTAAAGTTGTTGAAAACAAATGCAGTGATCCACTTTAACCACTTTCATAATTCTATTTTAGTGAAAATATTATCTTGCTATTCTCATCTACTTCAATATTTTTCAATTAAGTATATGAATTTTGAAATGTCACAATGATCACTGATAAATATGAAATTAAAATATGTCTAATTTGGAAGAATTATTGAATAAAAACTTTAATTTCTCCTAAATTAAAATTATTTTTTTTTTTAATACTTATAATTTTTTTAAAGTAAAAATTTCTTTTTATTATGTAAATAATTTATAATGCATTTTATTTATTTATTATTTATTTAATATAGTAATTTATCCTAGTATAAGAATAAAGATTTTTAAATTATTGTAGGTACTAGTGACTACTGTACTCTTCTACTGTAGGTCCCTTCCATTCATTTACAAATATGCCACGCATGACATGATTGGATGCGAAAAGCTCGGCCTAGGCCCTCTATGGGCTATTGTGCCATTAAAAGAAGAAAGTAAGTGCCTACCTGACTACCTGACCTGACTTGTGTACTCTTCTACTGTAGGTCCCTTCCATTCATGTACAAATCTAACACGCACGACATGATTGGATGCGAAGAGCTCGGCCTAGGCCCTCTATTGGCTATTGCGCCATTAAAAGAAGAAAGTAAGTGTCTACTAGAATAGTCGCTGTGGTGAATTGGACTGTTTCGCAGAGTATCCGGGGTTCGAATCTCGGCACAGGCAAAATCAATAAAAAAAAGTAGAAAAAGACAATTTTTCTACACGGCAGCACCTCTTGGCAGACGGCAATGGCAAACCTACAAGAGTAAAATTTGCCTATGACAAGCTTGTTTTTGTTTTTTTAAACTGTAGGTCCCTTCCCAAAATGAGTGGATGCGAAAAGTTCGGCCTAGGCATTGCATGGTCTGTTGTGCCATGAAAAGAAAAAAAAAAGAAAGAAAGAAAGAGGTACTAGTGCCGAAGCGAAAAATGACTTTCATTTTCCATAGACAACTGGTTGCAGAAGTGAAACAAATCGTCTACAAACTAGTCTACAAACTATCCCAAAAACATGTATCCCTCAACTAGTTGAACTTTGATTGGTTTACTAACCATTTCAAGAACATCTGTCTACCAACTAGTTGAAAAGATATGCAATGCAAGCCTTGACAATTGACTTGTGCCTCTACGACAATACAATTGTTAAAGAAAGCAGTTCGCATTGAAGACAGACACCAAATGTAGAACTAGTTGTGGTGTTCAGTAAATCAGTTTTTCCACTAACAGGTTTAGTTGGTTTTCCTACAGGGAATTTATCCAAATACCAACAACAACAACAATTGTTTTAATTAAAACCAAACAAAAGCAATACAATAAAGGCAATGAAAAAGAATGAAATGAAAGTGTAGAAGAAGGAAAAAAAATATGTTTGAGTTAGCATCACGTTTTCGAGCAATTCACTTTTATTTTCGTTTTATTCATTAACATACATACTTACATACATAAATGTGTACGTTGCTCTGTTTGGAGATGTATGGGTGAAAAAAAACCCTTAACTTTACCCCCGCGATTATTTGTATTGGGTAATTGTTAGTCTAAATTTAGTTCTTTATTGGCTTAGCAGCAACGAAACGCTTTATTTTTCAACTAGCGAAACACTTATGATGCCGATCAATAGATCTCACTGAGACCTTCCCAACGAGCACTCATTCAGTAAATCCAGAAATCAGTTAATAAAAATGTATGATAACTATAAGAACGATTTTAGTGAAGGCTAGATTTAATTTAACTCCAAAAAACGCGTAATTAGTTTTCTTTCAGCACTGTTTTTAAAAATCGAATGATCCAGTTTCCAATATTTTGTGCTGCCCTTTCATTTAAAACCAACTTGTGATGGAGTGAAACAAACAACAACAAACTTTTATCTAATAAAAAAATTTTTTTTTTCTTAAAAGTAAAATTTTTCCATGCCACCCAGCTCGCGATGAGTGTTCGCAATCGGAAAACGGCTTATGACGCTACACTTCGAATAACAAAATGTATTCAACCAAAAAATTCAACACCATGAACTTTTTTTCCGCCCACTTTAAGGTAGTGAACGTGTGTTTGAACTCGTATATGAGGCACTCGTAAATGTATTAATATTAAAGTATGCGCGCTGGATGTATGTGCTTGCAAATTTATGTACATATGTGTTCAGGCATACAAGCTATAACAAGCTACTTATAAGGATCACAGCATTAATTTTCAATACGAAATCTAACAATGCACTTATTGGGGGTAAGCGTTGAGAAACTTAGATATATTATTTTAAAAGGAGGCAACTTTGAAGGTCAACATATCTTATTATTATTTCATGAGTAGATTATTTCCAGTCTCCCCATCACGAAGAACCTCAACTTCGGGTCCGGGAAATTATAAAAAAATATGAGAAGCTGTTCATAAACTTCTCCATAGAATTCCTAATATTTTATATTCAGTGGCCATACAGATTAATAACCATACAGAAATAATGCGAACCTATTCAAATCCCATATTCACATGCTAGACAGCTACAATTATTACTCTAAGGTTGCGGCGGCTATCATTCAACTAGCTGCTTAATGATATTTCCAACGCTTTAATCTGACATTTTCTTTGGTGTGAAATTTAACATTGTTAATCCTTTCACGCTGAAGTGAATTCATCTAAGTCACAACTTCACTGCCTTTGCTCTTAATGGCACGTTGCTCAGATGCTGCTGTTGTTTAATCTAAGATTAATTTTACAACTGAAGTTCATTGTGGTAAAGGCATAACACTTGCCACAATGGCTGTCTATGTCTTTATCGGTGTCCTGTGTGATTGCATTCCCTCTCTCAATCTTCCTTCCATTCAACACAATGCTCTGCATTCAAACGGGTACACCCTGTGTGTTAAATGAAAAAAAAAAAAACAATACCAATTGCCACCTTTTTCTTCTCCTTTAACAGCATAACAGCTGGGCCGTGGAGCGAAAATAAGATCTTCGTCTTATGGGCCCCTTAAATTGAAAATATGCAAATAGTGTTTAGATTTCAGCCTTTATACTTTTTAACCCATTTTGGAAAACTGTACGATTTTTTTGACAGCAATTTTGAAAATTTCTCAAAAATACATTTTTAATCTTTCTCCAAAACTAATCACTGTTTAATATTTCTACTTGCTCTGGCGTCCTATAATAATTTGGAATTAGAAAGTCTCATCTTGCTCTGCATCTTGGTCAGGTAAACTGACATTCTTGTTTGGAAAATCAACAAAAAGTAGTAAACGCAATTATTTTCCATTTGAAATTGAAAATTCGTCTAGACAAAAATAACAAACTTATGTAATATAGACATATCACCTCATAGATCATACGTTAAGTGGGACTCAACTTTGAAAAAGCATATGGAAAAATACACAAATTGCAACATACTCGTATGTTATTTTTTCTTAATTTAAAAATTTTGCTTTAGGAGGCACTTCGGGGCAAGCACAAGACCCTATTGAAAGTCGGACTCGTGGGGAATCTTCCCATTTCCATTCACTCTCCCTCCTCCTTTCTCGTCAGGGCTGCACAACAGTAATTGAAAGGAATTGGTATGTAATTTTTCCTCTAGGCAGGTTTTCCATGCCAGACAAGAGCTGGTCCCGTAGACAAATGATATGCGATTTTCAACATGTTCATGGAACCAAAACCTTTAAAATTTAGTTTAAGTATTTCTATTATATATGATATATTTATTGTACTTAAATATACCACAATCAATCTCGTGAAGAATTTATTAGGAGTGTACGCAGCGGTAAGCCATGGTTCGCATTTATTTAGTTTTAATACGGCTAGGAGGGTGTTTTATTCGAGGCACTCTGGAGGAACGCATAGAACAGGACGTCCTAATCTCCGGGGTAAAGACCATGTACAGGGAGACCTGACTGTACTTGACCTTACCAACTGGCGCCATCGCGCTCATATCAAAGGCGACAGGATACACTTTATCGAAGCGGCCAAGTCTGATCATCGGTTGTAGTGTCAACTAAGTACTAGGGCTAGCCAGTAGTAGCTATACTTTTTTGCCCCTCTAATATTCACTTTTTGGTTACATAGCGATACATTGCCGAAACAAGTTCAGTTGAATCTTTTCGAAATCGATAATTGCTGAGTGCACGAGTGAGGAATGACTATCATGTTGGAAACTTATGACTTAAGTTAAGCAGGCGTAAGAGTTTGTGGTGTGGTATCGGTGCTCCCTTTTTTACAAAGTGTACCTTAGTCCATTAGCAGGCTTTTTTATCTGGACCCACATACACGTATGCTCAGATTTGATCTAAACTAGTTTAATACATAGCACCATCATATATTTCTGAAGGATTACGAAATGATAATTAACATTCCGCTTAGACTCCTCAGTCCCAAGTGTGGTTCAGCTTGGCAAATCTTTCAGATCACAGCGCTTGACAATTGGGTCTTCTCACTTATCTTTATCCTCTATGCAGGTTACTTCATTATCTAAGACCTACTTTAAACCTAAATTCTTTATTATTTCTTTAGTTACTCCCTGTATTATATATCGGTATGTCTTATGTTTGTCTATGCATATGGTTCACTTTATTAACCTACTAAGTATATCCATTTTCATATCACCTATTTACAAATATCCGAATGTTTAATACAGAATAAGCCTGTAAAAATTAAAAGTAAAATTTCTCTAATATCCTCTTCTTTTCAAATACAACTGTCGTATTTGCCTTTTAGCTTAGAGCTTAGTGTCAACATTGAAAGCTTTTGGTAAGAATATACTTTATTTTGCTAGCTTATACACATTCCTTATTGAGTTTCCTTTGTATAGCATGTACCTTTAAATACATTTTGTTTGTATTTTTCTTAAGTTCTAAGTTTTTGTACACAGGTTGCTTGTCTGCTGCCACAACACATGAGTAGTTAGTATATACACGGTGGGGCAAAAGTAATGTCATAATGTGTATTGGCTATTATTTTGTTAGCAATTGAAAAAATTACGTTCGGTTTTCACCGAGAGTTTATTTGAAGGTGTAAAATGGATGACTTCAAGTTGAAAGCACCTGCTGAGTTGATGCTCGTTTTACAGCATTTTGAATTGTTACGCGAAAGACAATTGATTTCTTCGTCAATGTTGGCTTTCATGACTTGCCAAATTTGTGTTTTGTTGTGGCAAACGCGAGATTACAAAAAATCCACAAAGAAAGAAGTTTGGCTCTATCAGATCTAGCGATCTGACCGGTCAGTTCAAATCGCCAAAACCCCGGAAATTGGTGTTTCAAAATCTTCATTGTGGCCCAGGCTGTGTATCGCTCCATTGCTTATTGTCAAAGAACAATGACATTTGAAGCCATTTGGAAAAATTATGCCACATTCATATTATGACATTACTTTTGTCACACCTTGTACTTGTCGTTTAATTTCACTTCTATTCAATTTCTGTCTTAACGAATATTTTTTGGTGAAGCTTCGAGCAATTAGTTGACAATTTACCAGTTTTTATAGCTTGTAATGTCTACAGCAACTAAGGAAACAAGGAGTACTTAATGAAAGAGAAGCAGTAGAGATAAAAGAGAATAAATAAGTTAAGCAGACAGTGCTTAGAAGGAACAATTAGCTCCATAGGCAAGGACGTAGATGCATAAAGAAACTTTAGAAACTAATTTTTATGTAAAGTCTGTGAAGTCATCATCTGAAATGTCCATAATTCTAAATTCAGGAGGACATTGAGTACAAGAAGTCCACAAACCAAAACTTCAATCAAATTCTAAACATTTTTAACAATTTTCTAAGTAGTGTTCCTTAAAAACTTATACTGCTTACCATATACTATCATCAATTTAGCATTTCAGCTCTTTTTTCGCTCACTTCCATTCTGTTTAGTGCGCTAAATAACTCTCAGGGTACTTGAACATTTAACCAAATAACGACCAATGGAATTTTACTAATTTTCAATTTACGAGTAAGTATGCTCCTTTCTGCTGTTTCTTCTTCATCACTCTCCCACTTATACTGTTTTTTATTTTCCTTTTCGCTTACTACACTTCATTCTACTTGATGAATAAAGTATGTTGATATTTTGTTATGGAATTGAGAATTAGAAATAGTTGCTGTTGTTTTTGTTTTTATTATGGTAACTAACTGTACGAGCAAAGCGTAGAAGCTCAAGGAAGCAGAGTCGAAATTCAGTTGCTGTGGTTTTAGCAAGTGGTTATAAAAAGAAGGGCTTAAAGGTGTAGGTGTTGGTGTTTTCATGTGAGTGTGAGTCTGTTGTTGTATGAGAGGGTAATATGTAGTAGTATTAGTAGTAGTGGTAGTACTAGTTAGTAGCTGTGGTATGTGTGGCGGTCACCCAAGTTGATATTTGCCACTGATTCCCGCTTCCACTCTAGCTGCTTTCTCTGTTGCTTAGCCCAAGCTTAGTATATATTTTATACGGTCTTTTTCTACTAAACTTGAAAAAGACCTTGTTGATTTTAGGTTTTATGGCATTTCTAAAATGGTCCAACAGTTATGCGGAGGGGAATACATAGTACAAACACCGTTGCAGTGTGTCTGTGTGAATGAAATTTCATAGTTTAGTTCCTTTAGTTAATATTAATGTTTTAATGATTTTTGCTCTTGCTGCTGTTGCTGATCGTTGTAAAGTGCTTCGTTGTCTTGATTAAGATGATTTTTATTAAAAACTTTCCTTGTACATATTTACGTTTATTGACAGCATGAAGAACGTAAGTAAGTTTTTGTTAATCGTAGCAGTAAGATTGAATTTGTTACGGACAGGCAATTCCATGCATCATCACATCGTTGATGGTTATACACTTTCGGGCTCGATATTATTTCGTTGGCAGATATTTATATATCCTTCATGTGTAAGTGCTTTAATTAACTAACAAAATGTAGAGTTAATGGAATGGGGGAAAAGAGTAAAGCTTTTTCAAGGGGAAACGAGATTGTTAAACTTTTGTAGATGAGTTTAAGAACTTTATTTATAGGCTTATTTATTGATATATAGAGTCAGCAATAGCAAAAATCTCTCATTAGGTAATTACACCTCAAATTCAATATACAAACAAAAAAACTTACCAGCAATAAAAGCTCATTTGCAGTACAACTCAATTTAAAGTACTTCTACAAAAAAAAAATTTAATAGCAAATGATTAAATTTTTAAAAATTAAAAACAAAAAAATATTTAAAATTAATCTTGTTTAATTAAAACTGGTTTTTGTATTCATACGAGTACAAAGACATCGTCCTGTAGAAGTCATAGGACTTAACATGAACAAATAAATTGTGAAAAACTAGAAAACTACGAATAACTGAACATTTCAATCCCGAAAAATCCCGCTTTTATCACTTAATTTCCTTTTAACTGCACAGTGATTAAATAATATTCATGATATTTGTATTCAGCAGAAGCATAAATATTTAAAAGATATAAAACATTCAAATAAATATAAATTTTTTAAAAGATTATTGTATTTTTTTCTTCTTTTTTTGCACATTTTCGATTGTTTCGTTTTATAAACACAATTTCACATTTATACCAAGAATGGCCAGAGAATTAAAAGACGGTTCAAGGGACGTTCGGATATGCATACATACATATACAAGGATGATAAGGACTATGTAACACTTGGACAATGTTGAATTAAAGGCCCCAACTCCATCAACAATAACAATGTGTCCTACAAAAACCGTACCAAAAATAAAAATCAATATATTTTATATAAATTTTACCTACACATAGACATACTCGTATGTACATACATACATTTTATGTCCATGCGTATACATAAAACATGACAGCCATTGTGGCGTCAATATTACATATTTTGAAGCCAATACCTCAGACACGAGAATGTCTGTAGTGGATGGAGCAACGAATACAACGAATATAAATACAATAACATGAAAATATACAAAATATATATGTACATATAAATTTATGTACATGGCTCGAATACATACACAAATAAACAAGCAATTGCGTTGATAACAAATTGAATTTACGTTTTTCTTTCTCTCCCTCATGTTTGGTCCTGGTTGTGTTTTTCGTACCGTGAGCCTAAAGAGTAAGCGTTAAGTAACTCAGATTGTCAGCTTGTAATACAACAACAGCAACAAAAGCAAACAAAATAAAAATTAGTAACATTATTCAGTTGTAAAGTGCCATCAACTGACAATGACGGGAAGATTTTTCCCACAAGTGATGTTATCATAAACTTAAAGTATACTCGTACATAATGGCATGATTGTACTTTAAGCAATGAGCAGAGGAAAGTGGTCTTAAGTTCTGTAATCAAAATATTCTTAAAAGTTTTGCATTAAAAATTTATATTCGGAGAAATTAAAAAACAATTTGTTATTTCTATTTATACATACATACTATTAATTTAAAAAAATTCAGCAATAATGACTTTACTTACTTACTCTTAATGGCACAACAGCCCATGGAGGGCCTAGGCCGAGCTTTTTCGCATTCACTCATGTTGTGCGTGTTATATTTGTACATGAATGGAAGGGACCTACAGTTTAATGCCGAATCCGAACGGCGAAGTGAAAAGCTTTTCATAGCAATTTTTACTCTTGTAGGTTTGCCATTGCCTGCCAAGAGGTGGTGCCGTGTAGAAGAATTATTTTTTTCTACTTTTTTTTTATTTTTATTTTGCCTGTGCCGAGAATCGAACCCCGGACACTCTGCGCAGCAGTCCAACGCACTACCACTACGCCACAGCAACCACATTTATTTCTATACAATTACAGAAATTTTTTCATAATTTTCAAAGATTGATTAAAGATTGCGTTGAATGGAGAAAAATGGAAGAAAAAACAAACCAATTCAATACGTCTTTCAAAGGACATGCCTTCCAGTAGCTTCCAGCAGCAGGAAAAGAAGAACAGAAAAATCAAAGAATCCACCACTCTACAATTAACTATTTTGCAAATTATGCGCCACATTGATAAAATGAAAAAAAAAAAAAAAAAACAAAGGAGAAGCAAGTATGAAAAACATAAAAATCTATGAAAAAGTCATTTTTCGTTTTGGCAAAATCAATTTTTAAAATTTTGCATGAAAGCACATACAAAAAGAGAAATATAAAAAGCAAATGAACGATGAACGACGCTTTAGAGCAAACAGCAGTAAGTAAACTTTACTTCTACTTCCGGTTTTGCAGCAATTTTTGTTTTTCTTTCTATATTTCCATAAATTCTTCTCTTTTTTTCTCGTCAAGTCGCTGCAGGTCACTCACTTTTGGTATCTTTTATGCAGGCAAGCTGCAACAGCCTAGTTAAATGAATGTTGGTTATAATGTTGTTGTTGTTGTTGTTGTTGAAGTCATGACGATGAGGGAGATGATGATGACACATCTGCCGCTGTTACAACTTCTACCATATATATATTCTTCAAATAGACAGAGAGAGAAACTAAAAAAAAATAACTATCTTCACATTATCAGCTGGCATTGATTGCTTCAAACCAAAACGTTGAAGAAGATCATGGAAGTTTAAAAAAACATAGCACATTGCACAGTGTGGCTGAAGTCAATAACGAGTTCTTTACTTTACTTTTAATGGCACAACAGCCCATGGAGGGCCTAGGCCGAGCCTTTTCGCATCCACTCATGTTGTGCGTGTTATATTTGTACATGAATGGAATAACGAGTTCAGCATTTAGAAAAAATGGACTAAATTTAATATAATTGGAAATTATTCTTAAAATCAACTAAATTCACAAGTAATAAACTCGATTCTATAATTCAATGTAGACCGATAAAAATGGAAGTCACTTTTGAATATAATGAATATAAAATATGTTCTCCAATTAAATCACACTAGTATTTACTCAATTCTGGTGTTAATAAGTTTTAGTATCATATATAGAATTAGAAGATAAATTAAATTTCCGGATCTTCAAAAAGTTTTCTGTAGTTTTTTTTCAAGAACTGGAATAAAATTTTTTTTAATAAAAGGTTTGTTTACTTATTGCTGATATTTGAACCCACATTCTGAAACTTTAGAGTTTTATCTATTACCAAAGCATTTTGGCGCCATTGTGGAATATTCAATGAAAAGAAGAATGGAAGAATGCAATAATGACGATTCAACATTTTTTTATTAATATTTCATAAAACCAGCGTATTCGGTCTGAAATAAATATTTATGAAGTTTTTATGTAAAATTATGAAAATGAACATAGCTTAGTTTGTTTTGTAATGGAAGAAGCAAGCAATTTATAGTTTACATACACTGATATTGAGTGAAGAAGATGATTTTATTTAAATTTTTCGCAGAAGTCGGTCTTGAAAAGAGTCACTGTTAAATTTGTGAATGTAGAACTTTTACATTGTTTTCCAATAAAATATTAAAGAATAATTTATAAACTTACATGATGAATCTCTGATTAGTGAAAGGGGAAGATCGAAAGTAATGAGCAATGAATATTTTTTGGCTTTAAATTCAATGAAAGAAAAATTAAATTTTATATATTTTTAGAGTTTATATGTAACGAAACTCCAGACGAGTTACGCTGAATTTACTCTAACAGCATTGAACTTGTATCTTATTCATTCCTTTCTTCTTCTTATTTTAATGGCACAACTGCTCATGGAAGTCCTAGGGCGAGCTTTTCGCATCCACTCATGTGTTATATTTGAACATGAATTGAAAGCACCTACAGTTTTATGCCGAATTAGAACGGCGAAGTGAAAAGCTTTTCATAGGCAATTTTTACTCTTGTAGGTTTGCCATTGCCGCTTGCCAAGATATGGTGTAGGGTAGAACATTTTTTTTCTACTTTTTGATTTTTCCTGTGTCGAGCTTCGGACCCTGGACACACTGCGTAACAGTAAAATGCACTACGCCACAGCGACCACTTCATTCCATCAATACATTTTGCATCAATTGCTCCGAAATAAAGATAAAGTAATAAAGATCAGTCAATAAGAGAAAGTAGCTTTTATTGCGTTTCTCTAACCGCAAAATATATATTCACAAAAATGTTTATAATGTACACTACACAATAAATGAAAATTAAAGACAATGACTTTGTTTCCAAAATAGCATGTAATAATTCATTCAAATTTAAAAACGGAAACGGAAAACAAAATAGAAAAGAAAATATTTATAAAATTTTCTTGAATTCCACTGCGAAGTAACTTTTCTATAATCCTTCCACGTCTGCGCAGGTCATTGCCACTAATATCGACAGTCAGAGTCTCAGCCGTTTCGCTGTATACAAAAACAGTAAAACAAAACTTTCGACGAAAATAAACAACAGCAAAACAACAACAAAATATAATGTGAAACCACTAGAGAAAATGAGATGCGCTGGAGGAATAAATAGAAAGTGGCGAGAGAGCGAGGGTGAGAGAGAGAGAGAGAGAGAGGTTGAGAGAGGTTGAGAGAGAGAGAGAGAGAGAGAGAGAGAGAGAGAGAGAGAGAGAGAGAGAGGAGAGAGAGAGAGAGAGAGAGAGAGGGAGAGAGAGGGAGAGAGAGGGAGAGAGAGGGAGATAGAGGGGGAGAGAGAGAGGGAGAGATAGAGAGGAAGAGAGAGAGGAAGAGAGAGAGGGAGAGAGAGAGAGAGGGAGAGAGAGGGAGAGAGAGGGAGAGAGAGGGAGAGAGAGGGAGAGAGAGGGAGAGAGAGGGAGAGAGAAGGAGAGAGAGGGAGAGGGAGAGAGAAGGAGAGAGAAGAAGAGAGAGGGAGAGAGAGAGAGGGAGAGAGAGAGAGGGAGAGAGATAGAGGGAGAGATAGAGGGAGAGATAGAGGGAGAGAGAGGGAGAGAGAGGGAGAGAGAGGGAGAGAGAGGGAGAGAGAGGGAGAGAGAGGGAGAGAGAGGGAGAGAGAGGGAGAGAGAGGGAGAGAGAGGGAGAGAGAGGGAGAGAGAGAGAGGGAGAGAGAGAGGGAGAGAGAGAGAGGGAGAGAGAGAGGGAGAGAGAGAGAGCGATAGAGTAAGCAGGTAGGTAAAATAGTAAACTGTGTTGAAATAAGAAATCTGGGGAATCACTGCAAAAGTTTGCAGATGACGGTAAATCCATTTGTGTTGCAGAATCAATGAAGAAAAATGTTAATTTTTACATATAACGAAATAACTGAAGTGTATCAAGGTACTGCAAAGAAAACCTATAAAACAGTTAAACGAAAATAACGCGAAATGGAGATGAAGCAAAATGAGAGCAGGAGAACTGGAAAATTCGCATAAGAACACAAGTTGTGTTTGCATTTGCTATGCTACATTAGTACAAGAAGAATTTCCCTAAAATTAAAAAAAGAAAATAGCAACAACAGTCACGAAAACAACAAAAACTAAAGAAACCAAAACTTTGAATAAAGCGCAGAAGGGTGGTAAATCAGAGAGAATAAAGAAAGTAAAGTGAAGTGCAGTTAAGTTAGCAACTTACTCACTTTGCAACAATGATGACGATAATCATCATCATCAAAGTCATAGTTTTGATATCGCTACTTTTGCTGCTGTTGATATCAGGTTGCTGATAATGATGATAAAAATCTTTTGGGAGTACGTAAATGTTTTGTTTTAGAATAAGTTCAAATGTATTTATTTCATGTTGTTGCTGCTGCTATAGCTACCGCCTCAGATTTTTCTGCTGCTTCAGTAAGTATTCATTTAAATCTTGAGCTCAAGTAAAGGCAAACAAAACAAAAGCGGCAGAAGAAAATAAATAAAATCAGAAGCAGAAGAATGACATCATAATGAAAACAAATACAATTTTTCAATTTTACTTAAATGAAAATTTCAATTTACTTAAAAAGAGAATGTCAGTGCATCAATGTTGAAGGGGCAAAAGCAACAGCAGCAGTAGAGGTAGATTTGGAATAGTAACAGCAACAATAGAAATACGCAAGAATAATTTAAAGAAAATATTTACGGTACAAATCTTTGCTTTAGTTAAAACGTAAATCACAGTGTTAGAATTCAACAGCAACAACGAAAACAACAACAGTTTGGCTAACTCGACAAGAAGTAATGTGTTTTTCGTAAAAATTTTATTGCACATTTTTCCACTTACTAGATGCAAAGGAACACGTACATTTTTCATTTAGTTTGAAATTGCTTTTGTTTGTTTTTACTTATGACATATTCAAGTTTTTGTTCAATATGTTGCAACACTGAAACACTTCTTAGGTAAGTCAATTATACAAAGTTGATGGACAATAAGAGATTTTCAAAATTTAATGTGATAATCTTCTTACAGAAGTGTAAGGGTTTCGAATTTCGATCGTAATTGGAAGTGGTGTTGCGTAGTTAGATGATTGACGCTCAGGCAATGCATTTTCATAGCAACCAAATATTGTATATACTAGAAGTATACAGAACTTACATATTTATGTATATATCTTTCATTTTGACTTAGATATTATGATCTCTTAAAGCTATTCTTTAGATGAGAACTATTTATGTCTGAGAAAAGATGGTGCCTAGCCTTAGTTTCATACATACTCGTACATCAATTCAATCAAAAATTACTTCTTAATAAATTATGGTACGTCATGATATCTGAAAATATTTGTGAGTTATTGTGGGAGCCAAAATATCAAATATCAAATTGTGTAATTCTCTTTTAGAATATCTGACATACAATGGCTACCAAATAGTAATACAACATAACGGTCAAGTGTGTAGGCTATCAAACAAAAATAGTTACTCATACGCTCCGTAGTTCTGCAATATTTTCAAACATTTGGGAATATTTTGCGCTAAATTCGAGAATTTTTTATAACAACACCAACAGCAACAACAACAACAATCATAACAACAACAACAACAACTGCAACTACAATGGCAAAAGTTTCACAAAGCACATTAGTGCGCAAATAAATCGCCAAACCAAAAATACCGCGTAGGCTAATGACGTAACAACAGTCATGTTATCTTAATAATAGCAGACGCACACATGCACACCCACGCACACAGACACGTACGCAAAAGCACATACGCACACATGCTTATGATATTTTCAACATTTATGTACAGTAAGTAGCGGCAACAGCAGCAGCAGCTGCAGTAACAACAGCAAGCAGAACGAACAACAATTGCTGTTACTGCTGGTAAAAAGCAAACAACAATATAATGTTGTTCGCTTTGTAACTGCTGCTGCCACTACATACTATAAGCAATTGTTGTAGATTCTGTTGCCAGGGTTCGGTCTTGTCATGACTGTATGTATGTATGTAAATATGAAAGTATATTAGCCTGTAGGGGCAATTATTTAGTGCTTCTTGTAGTTGCTGCAAGTGTTGTTTACTTGTTTTTTTGCTTCTCTTGCAGTGGTGTAAACAGACTAGCAAAAAAAAAAAAGATTTCACCCACTCGGGTACTCTCTCTCTCCCTCCCTCCATTATTCTCTCTCTCTCTCTCTCTGTCTCTCTTGCTCACTTGTTTTTGGCTAAGTAATGAAAACTTTCCGTGTGTTGCAAGTTTATAATTTTAAACAGCCAGCAACAAAAACACAACATAAAACATATTTGTTTATTTTGTTGTTGTTATTGCTGTTGTTGCTTCAGCTGCTTAAAGGCATGTTATTCCGTAGTTTTGCTTTTAATGAGAGAGCATAATTTTTGTTGAAAAATGATTTCAGATTTTTGTGGGTCAATTTTTTCACCGTCCATTTTCTACTAGGCACTCGACCAATGTCACACTTTTTCATCTGCGACACTTGCATACATATAAGTATGTACATATCTCTCAAAAACTGTGCATCTCTGTCTCTCTCTCTCCCTCATTTTCATGTGTTCATGTTACTGCAACTCGTTATTGTTGTTGTTGCGGTGTTGGCGGTGGTTCGGCAATGACGCCGACTGCCATCAGTTTTTATTCCATGTATACCAAAAAAATATGTAAGTGCGACTAGTAGCTACCTAATAATGATGTCGCCGTAGTAGTTTGTCAAAGTTAGTTTTGTCGTTGGTTGTTTGTAGTTATTGTTGTACTTGTTGTTATTGTCGGCAATGTTTTTTTGGGCTGCTACCACTGCTATTGCTTTGCTTTGCTTGCACTTTGACCTAGTTAAGTTAAATTTTAATATTGAGGTCTGTTAGCTTGCAGCGTTTTCCCTTTGCATATTTTTACAATGCAACAGGGAAAGCGAAAATATTAGCTGCTGCTGCATTTTGGTTTTATGACTTCAAATAAAATTTTTCATTAAATTCTTACACTTTTTGCTTAAGAAAATGGAAGAATTGAATTTTTGGTGAACTTGCGGTACATTTGCGAGTGCTACACTAGAATCAACTAAAATAAAGAGAAAATTTTAACGCCGTGGAGTAGTTGGTACTGCGTTGGTCTGCTACGCAGAGTGTCCGGGATTCAAATTTCGGTACAGGCAAAATAAAAAGCAGAAAAAAAGACGTCTTTCTACCCGGCAACAGTTCTTGGCACGCAATGGCAAACCTACCAGGGTGAAAAGCTTTTTACTTCGCCATTTGGTACAAATAACATAACGCGAACAAAATGTCAACTATTAAAAGAAGAAGAAAAAGACTTATATTTTCTAATGGTGCTTTAACCCTAAAACTCTCATTTCTCATTTTTAGGATCCAATTAAATAATATTTATGTTCTTTTACTATTGTAGAAAGCCTTTTACTCCTTCTACAAAGCATTGAGTGCCACGATATGTTGTTTTCTTTACCATCTGAGCAGTTGGTTGACCTACCTCAATCTAAATAATCACAAATTTCACATATGATCTGCAACCAAAGTCACATTTTTTAATTTTTAACATTCAACACACAGGTTACACCTCTATGAATGCAGAGCATTGTGCTGAATGAAATTAAGATTGATAGGTGGGAGAAAGAATGAGGGAGCATCAGAGAGGGAATACCATCACACACTTCTATTGACAATGCAGCTATTATAATATTAAATAAAACTTTGGCCAGTGCAAATAGAACAAGTTTCAGAAATAAATTCTTAATAAACTTTTTGTTTGAAAAAATATATATGTACATATTTTTTTGTGTGCTCCGTTTATTATGCTTTAAAAGTATGGAGATGAAAAAATGTTAAGATTTGTCCACAAAACCTTACAAATATTATTCATCAAAGCGAATGATCCCATAAAAAAGGGCCTGAGTGCCAGTATTAAAAATAAGTCACTCATACGCCCTGTTGTGTTAATATATTTTTATTCTCAAAATTATTTGGGAAATGTCTTGTCATTAACTCTTTGCATGGTTTTACCTAAAATTCGATATAAAATCTTCATATTAAGTGAACAATACCACGAACATAATTAGCTGCCACGGCAAAATCTCTGCAACTGTATTCTCTACATTTTTGGAACACCTGAGAAGCTGAGGATAAAAGTGCAAAAAAAGGTGGCATAATTTTATTTTAGAGCAAAATCGATATGAGTTTCTGTCAAACCAAAGTGAGTCAAACTTGCCCCTTTAATTATGTAAGACCCAAATCGTCGTGACTCTCCGCGTTACTTGCGTTTTATTTTTGCAAAGTAGCGAATACAAAACACACGCAACGCAGAAAGTCAGTGCGATTTACATAATTCGGGAGTTAAACAATCTGAACGACGCAAGTAGCGTTTCTGATCTTAAACTATTATCGTTTCAGTTTTGTGTTTCTGCTCAACCCAAAAAATTATTTAAGATTCTTAATTATCTTCTCAAAGCAATCATTACTTTTTTTTGGCTTAAATTTCTTACTCGGAAATAAAAATTAAGGCTTGAGATCGAAAAAACCCACAAATTTTAAACAGGTGTGTTATTGTGAGCACAGTTATAAGTTTATTCCGATACACTATCATTTCGCCTTACTACTACCAGGTATACAAGTATGAAACCGGTCGATATCTCTGTGTCGCTATGTAAAACTATACGCTCTGTCAAACCAAATCATTGGCGCCATTTCTTCGCATTTAGTTTTTTCAACCATTTTCAGTTCATAAACAATCAAGTTTCATACAACAACATTTTTTTTTTCGCTCGTAAAAATGTCGAAATTTGTGCCTACAAACTACGATATGCCGACATCATTGATTTTCTGTATCCAATTGAAGAAATCAGCTTTGGAATCTCATCGAATGCTGGTGGAAACTTACGGTCAGCACGCTCTAGGCAAAACATAGTGCAAATGATGGGTGTTTAATGAGTTTAAAAGTGGCGATTTTGATGTAAGAAACGAAGTACGTGGAAAACCACCGAAAAAGTTTGAAGATGCCGAATTGCAAGCTTTACTTGATGAGGATGATGGTCAAACGCAAGAACAACTTGCAGAACAATTTAATGTAACCCAACAATGCATTTCTCAACGTTTAAAAGCCATGGGATTGATTTTGAAGGTGGGAAGGTGGGAAGATGGGTGTCGCATGAATTGACTGAAAGACAGCAAGAAAATCATATCTTAATCGAATTGTTACTGGCGATGAAAAGTGGATCTGTTTCAAGAATCCCAAAGGTAAACCGTACACCGACAGCAAAGCCAAATCGCTTCGGAAAGAACACAATGCTCTGTGTCGCGATCAGCGACTCTCTGACTCTATGAAACCAAGTGAAACAGTTACTGGTCAACGCTACCAAAAACAATTGACCGATTTGAACCAAATACGTGCTTTGCGCCAAATACGTCAAGAATATCAAACTAGGCAACACAAAGGGATTTTTCTTGATTGCAATGCACCATCTCATCGAACAAAACAGACTCGGGAATCGGTAGATTCGTACAGCTGGGAAGCCCTCCCACATG
This sequence comes from Palloptera scutellata, assembly GCA_958295655.1. Classification (NCBI taxonomy): domain Eukaryota; kingdom Metazoa; phylum Arthropoda; class Insecta; order Diptera; family Pallopteridae; genus Palloptera; species Palloptera scutellata. The sequence goes on along the minus strand of OY282449.1, from coordinate 127,789,122 downwards.
CGGCTTATTCACCAGACTTGGCTCCATCTGACAACCTCTTATTTTCTTTAATGGGACACGCACTTGCCGAGCAGAACTTCGATTCGTACAATAATGTGTAAAAATGGTTCGATGACTCAAAAAAGGAACAGTTTTTTGGCGAAGCATTCACAAATTGCCAGAGAGATGGGAAAAATGTGTAGCCAGTAATGGCCATTCCTTTGAAGATTGAATGAAAAGGGTGTTTTTTGAGAAGTGTGGTTTTCAATCTGGCAATACTTTTTTCGGAGTTGATCTTTTGACAGCTGCCACTTGATTTATGCTCAGTTTGGTTTGCCATTTCATAATTAATAGGCTTACTCCTGAACAACGTTTCCAATGTTCGGTGAATGGGCTCAAAACGAGATGGCCACCAATCCCGATTTTCACAAGAATGATTTTCACAAGCGATGAAGCTCACTTTTGGTTGAATGGGTACATTAATAAGCAAAATTGTCGCATTTGGAGTGATCATAATCCACAAGCCATTGTTGCGACTCCGTTACATCGTCACATCCTCTAAAAGTCACTGTTTGGTGTGCTCTATGGGCAGAGGGAATCATTGGTCCATATTTCTTCAAAGATGAAGCCGGTCATAATGGTACATTCAATGGGGAACGCTATAGAGCTATAATTAATGACTTTTTCGTGCCTGAATTGGAGGATGTTGATGTGGACGACCTTTGGTTCGAACAACCAACTAGACGGCGCTACATGCCATACATCCAACAATCAATTGGGGCTATATTTTGAGGGGTTATGCGAAGTCGCTTGTCTACGCAGATAAGTCCGAGACGATTGACGCCTTGGAAGAGAATATTCGGCGCGTTATGACTAACATACGGCCCCAATTGCTGAAAAAAGTGGTCGAAAATTGGGCCTCTCGGCTGGAATTTATTCGAACCAGTCGCGGCGGTCACTTGCCCGAAATCGTTTTTAAAACATAATGGCAAATCCTTATCTTTATAACAAAAGCTAAATTCTTGGCCATAACATTAAATTACATGCGTTTTATTTCTTCTTGAAAACCACACTTCTAAAAAAACACCCTGTATAACCATTTTTCTTAAATAAACGTGTATTTTCTTTAAAAACAATCCGGTTTCATACATGTACACCTGGTATTTCTACTACTTTTCTGCTACTATTTCTCTACAACTTTTCTGCGATTTCTTTTCACTATTTTTTAATACTTTTTTACTACTTTGTTCACTAACCAAAATTAGATCCTGTAATCCTGTGTTAGCAAGACAAATTATTTAGTTGGAGGCAAACAAGTATTACGCAAAAGGGTCCTTGAGCTGATTTACTGCATAGTATGGTAATTTCAAGAATCTCCTGAATACGAGAAATATGGTATTGTGGCAAATAGTGCTATTGCACTTTGCACATTTAGAGTGGGCTGAACTAGCAAATGTTCATTATCGTTAGCTTATAAACTAAAAAATAGTTCGAATTAAAATCAAAGGCAAAGGCAAGACATTTTCAAAATGCTTTGATTTTCATTTAAATCACTTTTCTACCTTCCTTACATAATTAAAAACTGTATTTTATATAGATTCTACTGCGAAAGAAATTGAATTAAATCTATCCATTTGTTTGATAGATTGATTTCTAAATGAATAATAAAACAATCCCAATACTAATTAATCATTAATCAACTTGTTCAGTAAAACAAACACGTGAAAGTGACAGCTTTTGCTTGAAAGTCATTATAGAATACTTCGTTCCAAAAAATATTTTGAACAATTTTACTGAGCTTATAAACAATGTTCAAAGTATAAGTTTACAGTTTTTTGTTCGTTTGTTCGATAGTTTACTTATAGCAGATATCTATAATTCGAAAGCAAAAGCATTGACACATTTACTAAAGCATATACACTCGTACATAGTACATAGAAATTATACGTTCATGCTCATAATATATGTACATATTTATGTATGAATATCACACAAATACAATAGCATTAAATTTATGAGAGTAATCGTGCGAAAGACTAAAGATATGACAATGAAACTGTGCAGCTGAATGGAGCCATGCTGATTTAACCTATTCGTATATATTTACATATTTAGATCGATACACAATTTAAATTTACATATATACAATATATATAAATGTAATTGTGCGAAGAAATAGCTCAAGTACGTAAAAGAAACTAAAGAAAATTGTTTTTCAAATTTTTTACGACGACTTACTAAGTACTCAGCTGTAGCTATGCCATCAGCAAAACATCATCTACTACGGCTGCTAACAATTTATGTAAGTTGAAATTAACAAATTTTTGTTGTCACTTTTGAGATTTAAATAAAATGTGAAATATTTTTACAACATTTTTCAGAAGACTTTGATTTTTTCGCTCTCTGGTTGTTGTTTTGTGACACAGTATTTTAGGCGCCGCTTTTATGCTCTACTTGTTCAACTTTTATACAAGTTTTCTATAGAAATTTTATATAACACTAACTAAGTACTACCCAAAGAGCACAAAACAAAATACAAAAAAAATATGTATGTAAAGTAAGTGCTGCTGCTGCCAAAAAAGGCTAAAGTCACAAAGTATTGTACTCAGTGTCATGTCCTTGTTGGCATGAGTGCACATTGTACTTACTATGAAACTATTAAATCATTCTCTTTCTCTCTTCGTAAAATACTAAAAATTATTTCAAACAACAAAAACGGAACATTGGTGTTATTTTTTGTCAAATATTCTAAAATTGTTAAAATTTTTTTATTTTCGATGTTATTTCAAAATACAAAACGGGGGAAAATGGTATAGTATAAAAAAAAACCGGAAAATCTCTATTTTCATTTACTTATATATTTATTTATATAAAATATCTGCACAGAGTTGACTGAAATGTCTGTAGTGTGCGTATAAACACAAAAAAATAACGAAAACAAGTGTCGATGCCATTTATTCAAACACTAATCGTATTGAGTTCTGACCCAAAAACTGTGCTTACACACTACACTGCATGCACTACGGAATGAAGTAAACTTTCAGACAGCTAAACATTTTTTAAAAATTGTTTATATTGCCATTCATGATGGCAGTTGACTATCAAAACATATTTAGAAATGTTTTGAACTGGCAGCACTAATTTTAATATTTAACAGAGTCATGAACAGGGTTCATCCGTCTTGTGTTGAAATGTTTATTACGTTTACATCACAATTGAAGACTGTATAAGTAATTACTATAAAAGTTGTGTGTTGTCACCTTTGCATCACTTGAAGATCCCTTCAGGATAATGTAAATATGCATTTGAAATACTAGGAAGATGAACAAAAAATTTATATTTTCAAAAATCAAGCTAGAGATCGACTTGTACTTAATATAATACACTCTCACAAATGTTTAATGATATTTTATCAACTGGTGTCTTTGTCTACCGAGAACATTAAAAACATAATTATTTCTAAGCATAATCTCAGTATAATAATTTAAAAGTAAAATCTTTCGAATTTCCGATAAATGTTGCAGCCGAAACGCAACATCCTGGAATTTTTCAGTCAACCTACTACATAAATGAAGTTAATTCAGTGTCTGATAATCCAGAGAGATTTTTAGATCTACACAAAAGTAGGAAGATAAAAATTAATTATTACATTACCTATAGGAAGATAAGTGGTCGCTGTGGTGTAGTGGTAGTGCGTTGGACTGCTACGCAGAGTGTCCGGGGTTCGAATGTCGGCACAGGCAAAATCAAAAAGTAGAAAAAATAATTTTTCTACACGGCACCACCTCTTACCTCTTGGCAGGCAATGGCAAATTTACAAGAGTAAAAATTGCTATGAAAAGCTTTTCAGTTCGCCGTTCGGATTCGGCATTAAACTGTAGGTCCCTTCCATTCATGTACAAATATAACACGCACAACATGAGTGGATGCGAAAAGCGAAAAGCTCGGCCTAGGCCCTCCATGGGCTGTTGTGCCATTAAAAGTAAAGTAAAGTATTACATTACCTATAATAAACGAGCTTGACATTTGATCCGAACTATGAAACGAATTCTGATTATTAACTTAAAACTAAATACAAACATGAAACTGCAACTGAAAAATCATATGAAGCTTAAAGTGTATTTGAACTGAATATTAATATGAAGCTGAGGCTGAATGTAAACCCGAATATGAACACAAATCTGAAAGTGACCTGAACTTGACTCTGAAACTAAGTATGAACCTCTAATTAAACTAAGAGCTTGGGCTTGATACATAATTTTAACCAGAAGTTCAATATTAATCAAGGGTGAAACTCAACCTTAATATGAACCTTTAATTTAATATGAACTTCAAGCTGATTTTGAACTTGAATATGAACCGACAACTTATATGAAGCAAATTTATTTTAAAAAAATCAAATTTTAACCAGAAACTGAATATGAACCTTAGAGCGGTTCGGTTCCCATACAAAAAAAGAGTATGAAAAAACCACTCCCTATCTGAAAGCTTATGTTGAGAGTATTTCGAAACAATACTTTTTTTTTTTTGTACCATCGCCAAAATGAATTTTTCCTTATAACTTTGGCAGTTGATGTCCTATATTTATAAATGATATATTGGTGTAAAAGGTTCAATGATTGCTACACTTTCTTCTTAGTTGTTATTCATCTCCGAAGTCATTTGTTATAGTTAGGTCGGGTACTCAGAGTTGTACCTCCCTAAATGCAATTTTTTTTCAAAAATTTTAAGCTCTCCGAAAATCATTAAATTCTTGCCCAAGAAGTATTCCATTAGGTTAATAAACGAAAAAGTTATAGCTGCTTAAATTTTGGTGCAATTCTTATTGTAAGTACTTAAATAATTTAGATTTTTTGTTGCAGCTCAAACCAAAAACCAATAGAATTAATTAAGCCAATTAATATATTCTATATTTATTGTTATTTAAAAACTATGCATTAACAGTTAAAAAAAAAAACATAAACTAAATGATTTACTATGAACCAATAAATATTTTTTTATTGAGATAAATTTTGATGACTGTAAAGCTCACGACTTTCATTGAACCTACACCTGACTCTTAGTTCTAAATCTCAATATGAACCTGAAACTCAATAATATGAGTGAAAGTCAATATGAACCTGAAACTAAATAGAAAACTGAAACTGAATTTGAGCCTGCGATTCAATATAAATATAAAGCTGTATGGAAACCTGAAACTGAGTAAGAACATGAACCTGAATATTAATAAGTATGTGTGAACATATCTGCTCAAATGTCAATAAAAACCAAATCTTTTTCTTCATTTTTGTCATGGAGACCATAGGCCGAGCTTTTCGCCATCCACTCTTATTGTGCATGTTATATTTTTACATGAATGGAACGGGGACCTACAGTTTTATGCCAAATCTGAACGGCGAAGTATAAAGCTTTTCTTAGGAAATTTTTACTCTTGTAGCCATTGTCTGCCAAGAGTTGAAGCCGTGTAGAAAATTATCTTTTTCTACTATTGGATTTTGCCTGTGCCGCGATTTGAACCCCTCACACTCTGTGTAGTAGGCCAGCGGACTAACTACCTGATGTGCATCTTGTAACTGAATATATACCTCAACTTGCAACTGACTATGAACCTACAACATTATGTAGACCTCGGCCAAAATATGAATCCGAACCAAGTCCATTTGACCTCTATTTTTTCTTTCTTTTTTCCATACCGGCACTTTCTACTCTTTTTTCTCTTTCATTTCGAAATTTCCTGCAATATTTCATTGGTTTGGCAACTAAATATGGTAACTAACAAAAAAAATAAAGTCAAATAATAAAAACCGCTTTTGTTTCAATTGTTCGAGATTCGATTGTTTTCAATACATTCAATGAATTTTTCCATTTGTTTATTCATTTGATGTAACGACAGTGAATGCAAAAAATATACGAAAAACAAATTATCCAAATATTAAAAGAAAAAAAGTTAAAAATAAAAAAAAAATGTTTTAGTTACACAATTCATAAAAATAGCAATCAACAGAGCATGAAATATTAAAATGTTACAAACAAAAAAAAAAACCAAACAAAAAATCGCTGACAAAAAAAAATATAAACTTGTATTACAAATTAATGCTTGAGTGCGGCTTTTGTGATTTTAAAATGTTTTCTACTTAAAAATAAAACAAAAGCAAAGCGCTTATTTTACCCACAAAGCAATCACATATAGCATTTTATTATTTTTGGTGGAAAATTTTTGATTCAAATAATTTTTTTTCTTTTGAAAAATTTGTATTTGAAAATTTTTCCTCCTCTTTGCATATAAAATGTTTGAGATTTTTGTATTGAGTTTACTATAGCAAAGTGGTCGCTGTGGCGTAGTGGTAATGCGTTGGACTGCTACGCAGGGTGTCCGGGGTTCGAATCTCGGCACAGGCAAAATCAAAAAGTAAAAAAAAATAATTTTTAAACACGGCACCACCTCTTGGCAGGCAATGGCAAACCTACAAGAGTAAAAATTGCCTATGAAAAGCTTTTCATTTCGCCGTTCGGATTCGACATTAAACTGTAGGTCCTTTCCATTCATGTACAAATATAACACGCACAACATGAGTGGATGTGAAAAGCTCGGCCTAGGCCCTCCATGGGCTGTTGTGCCATTAAAAGTAAAGTAAGTTACTATAGCAAAGAGCTTTATTACATACCATACATACTAAGTATAGGTTGTCAGAACTAAAGGGGAAATATAGCAAAGGGTGTTTTTTTTAGAAGTGTGATTTTCAATCTGGTAATACTTTTTTCAGAGTTGGTCTTTTTGACAGCTGTCACTTGATTTATGCACAGTTTGGTTTGCCATTTCAAGAATTGAAGCCGAACGACCATCAAGCGCGTCGCACGTTCGGTGAATGGGCCCAAAACGAGATGGCCAGTGATCCCGATTTTCACAAGAAAATTTTGTTCAGCGATGAAGCTCACTTTTGGTTGAATGGGTACATTAATAAGCAAAATTGTCGCATTTGGAGTGATCATAATGCACAACAAGCCATTGTTGAGACGCCGTTACATCCTCAAAAAGTCACTGTTTGGTGTGCTCTATGGGCAGAGGGAATCATTAGTCATTCATTGAATTGGAGGATTTTGATGTGGACGGTGGACGACCTTTGGTTGTAACAAGACGGCGCTACATGCCATACAGCCATACAGCCAACGAAACTATCAATATATTGAAGGAAACTTTTGGTGAGCGCATTATCTCGCGTCGTGGGCCTCCAAGATCGTGCGATTTAACACCTTACTTTACTTTTAATGGCACAACAGCCCAACAGCGATTTAACACCGCTGGACTATTTTTTGTGGGGTTATGTGAAGTCGCTTGTCTACGCAGATAAGCCCGAGACGATTGACGTCTTGTAAGCGAATATTCGGCGCATTATTACTGACATACGGCCCCACAATTGCTGCAAAAAGTGGTCGAAATTTGGGCCTCTCAGCTGGAATTTATTCGAACCAGCCGCGGCGGTCACTTGCCCGAAAACGTTTTTAAAACATAATGGCAAATCCTTATCTTTATAACAAAAGCTAAATTCTTGGTCATAACATTAAATTATATGCGTTTTATTTCTTCTTGAAAACCACACTTCTAAAAAAAACACCCTCATATATAAAATAATATATTTAAACGATATAATATTTAGTGGTCAATATAACAAATGGAATCCTAAAATGTAATTGAAATATAAAAGTTTATCCGAAAACTTAGTCCACCTTTTTGAATTTTTTAATTTCCCCTATGAGTGCTACATAAAAATGATTCTCCTAAGAGCTAAAAGTATTTTAACTTGCACTTCTTTTTCAGCCTCCATTTTCTTTGTACATAGTCTATCCTTTTAATGCTCTTTTCACTCGTAACTAAACATATTCTGTAAATCTTTAAAAAGGAAGAACATATTTAGTTTTCTTAAAAAACTTTTATCTTTCGAACTCTTACATACTAAAACTTATGCACTTTTTCTTTTATGTTTCTATTTTGCCCTTTTGGTCTTTACATTCATTGTCTTTACAATTGTAAAAAGTGCTTTCTTTATTGAACAATAGTAATACACTTAAAGAAATTTATTTCTTAGATTGAATATGTATAAAACAAAGTCTTGAAACATATTTGTAATTCCCTATCTTGAAATCGGGAGCGCCAGATTTGCTTGGCGTTGTGTTCGTAAATGTCAGGCCAATGTTTCTACAAAAGAACATTTTTTAAAATCCTATAAGGTGCGTGGCAACGCCCATACACTACATTTCGGTACCCTTTGAATATTTTTTTAACTAAATTTGGCATAGGATTTTATGTGTTCGACTTTAAGCTCCATGGAATAAATGGGCGAAATTGGACAAAGGGGCATGGTACCGTTCATACACCACAATTTTGGCAGTGGGCTTTATGTGTTCAACTTTAAGCTCCATGCCACATATGAAGGTGATTGGGCAAATAAGCGTGGCATTGCCCATACGATTCAATACTTAAAAATGGTACAACTCCGCTCCTAACGAAATTTGGCACAGGGTGTTCACGTTTATGTGTCCAGCTCTAAGCTCCATGTCACATATATGAAGGTGGTTCCACAAGGGGGCGTGTGCACCTCCCATACGATTCAATAAATACATAAAAATGGTATAGCTCAGCTTCTTTATTAGTTATCATTTATCTTTCAGTTAGCTTTGACATTTCGCAAAACTGTCATGTCATTCGCTGCTTTCAGGTATTTTCTGATATAAAATTTGAGTGCACATTTTAAACGGATGATTCCAATACCATTGAGGCTACAAAGGAGAACATGTTTTGCTTCCAAGAATTCCTATGATTCCTAACGACACACCGATAAAGTTCAAACGCTTGCATTTCCGGTTAGGTTGGCCTTTGGCGTGACCATAAACAAATCTCATGCACAATCGTTGCAAAACTGTGGTTTGGACTTTGAAAACTTTTGCTTCTCCCAAGGTCAGTTATTCGTTGCATGTCGCGTGTCGCGAAGCTAGCAGATTTATTATTATAATTTACTGCGAGAATAATGGAACAAAAAATATTGTTCACTCTTTGGCATTGCAATAAATAAAAAATAAGTATGCAAAAAGACCTAAACCAAATAAAAAATACCTTGAAGGCGAAACAACGTTTGCCGGATGCGGCTAGTTTGTATACATATAAAAAATTTATTTGAATATATTTTGTGTATAAAAATAAATAAATTTGGCCTGAGAGATCGGAATCACATATGTAAATAATTTGTTTACAACTTATTTGCAAAACAAAAAAAAAACCCAAATTTCACTTCGCCGTTCGGATTCGGTATAAAATTGTAGATTATATTCTAGACGACTTGACAGGCAATGGCAAAATAATTAAGTTATAAAAAATTGCCAAGCCGCCGTTCGGAACCGGGGTTGAATTGTTGGTACAAGCAGTGTATATGACCTCGTTTCCCTTACACTTATCCACTTAGCCCTGCTCCTATGGCAATCCGGACAATATATAATGAGAAAAATAACTGAGAGCTATGAATGGTCTATGGTCCTTCTGCTCACAGCCAAATCTAAAATCTAAAAACGCAGTGAGTTGAATTAATTTACAAATACAAACACAAACCAATAGAAGAGGAGAGAAAAACTTTTTGCTCCATTGGATGATGTTGTTGGTGCAATCTATATTGTACACATTTCTTATTGATTTTTCTCTTCAAACTGCGTGTCGATTTTCTCTCATAGCAATATTTAAGTTGATTAATTTTGATACTCGTGATCGTCGTAGTGTAGTTAATAGTGCGTTGGCCGGGAGTGTCAAATCTCGGCACAGGCATAATCAAAAAGTAGAAAAAAACAATTCAATACAATGACAAACCTACAAGAGTAAACATTTCCCAAGAAAAGATTTCACTTTGCCGTTCGGATTCGGCATAAAACTGTAGTTCCTTCTACTCATATACAAAATATATCAAGTCCAACATGAGTGGATGCAAAAAGCTGTTGTGCCATTAAAATAAGAAGAATAAAATTGATACTCTTTCAAGACAGTAACACATTTCCTTTTTTTACTCTCTAAAGAGTAATAAAATAAATTTCTACCTTCTTCAGCACTCAGATAAAGTTTTTCTTAAGTTTCATGCTCCTGGCTGATAAGTATGAGGCGTGTATCTCAGACCCCAGTTATGAACATCCTAAAGCTAAACTAACAAGTTGCAAGCTTCATATGAGCACACACTTTTCTGCTATATTAAAAATCTACTCGTATTTAAAGTTTTTCCGAGTGTAACGTAGCAGTAGTAGAATTGTAAATGAAAACAATGGCTATAAAAAAAAATTAGTACCATTTCGAGGAAAAGCTGAGAAAACAAAGAATACCAGAAAAAAAACAAATCTAGCAACATTTAATTAAAAGGTAATAGAAAGTAGAAGCTTTGCTATTTACAAGCACAATAGCAAATAGTGCTGCTGGAAAATGCATTTAAAAAATGAAGTATGCAAGAGCGTGTGTACGTGTAGAAAAGTAAGTAAATGAAAATAAAAAGGATTTTCTAATTAATCAATGCAGTAAACAAGTGAATTTGCGATTTTTAAATGGGTTCTTGAAATTCAAATATAGATTACAAATAATACAAAATTTATATGAATTTCCTTAATTTTGTACATCTACCAACGGCGATGTAACTAAGTTTACTTTTAAAACATACAAGTTTCTTACATTTTAAACTGATGAGAACATATTGCATACACAAATAATTGTCTTGCGTGAGAGTGTGTGTGAATTCTTTTTAGCTACATACTACATATGAAGGCCCTCAAGTGTTGCAAGTGCACGCAATCAAAATTAAACATTTTCCAACAAATTGCATACAATTATTTAATTAGCTTACATATTAATAATATATAAATAGCTAATTAACCAAAATTATAGTTTATATATTTACCATTTAACAACACATATTCCCAAAATGTTATAATAATTGCAAAAACCAGAAAAATCACACAATAAAATCAACCTAATTACTAACAACGTTTAGAGTCACACACTGTTACATACTCGTACTCTAATACAAGGTGAGGCAAAAGTAAGGTCGTAATGTGTATTGGCTGCCATTTTGTTAGAAATTAATAAAATTAAGCTCTTTTTTCCAGGGAAAGTTTATTTGAAGCTGTAACATTAATGATTTTAGGTTGAAAAAAATGATATACAAGGTGTGATCAAAAAATAACCGTTATTTTCAAATTTCGTGAGTTACGTATGTTCTGTTATGTTGGTACACATGTCTGTTATATATGTTGGCAATACCAACCATTTTGGATTGTCAGTTTGTTTTTGACAGATAAAAAGGTTAGTCGTGTTTTGGTGTGCTCTTCGATTTTTTACTATTCGAAAAAATCGATCAAAGAAACTGTATTCAGTTTTGTGTAAAAAATGAAATTAAATGCGCAAGGACATTTGAAATGTTGACTGTGGCCTTTGGTGAGTCTACTATGAACAGAACACAAGTTCAATTGTGGTATAAACGGTTTAAGGAAGGCCGAGAAGATGTCAATGACGATGCTCGTCCTGGTCGCCCGAGCACGTCAACAACCGATGAAAACATTGACGCAGTGAAGAAAATGATTTTGGATAATCGTCGAATCGTCGAATCACTATCAGAGAGTTGCAGAGTTGCTGATGATGTTGGCATATCGTTCGGCTCATGCCAAGCAATTTTTACGGATGTTTTAGGCATGAAACGTGCGGCAGCGAAGATTGTTCCAAAATTGTTAAATTTTGAGCAAAAATAACGTCGCTTGTGCGTAAGTTTTTGGCCAAAAACAAAACCGTTATTATGCCTCAACCACCGTATTCACCGGACTTGGCCCCCGCTGACTTTTTCCGCTTCCCAAAACTGAAGACACCGATGAAAGGAAAGCGTTTTGCTACGATTGAGGAGATAAAAGAAAAATCGAAACAGGAGCGCTTTTTGGTATCGCCAATACCAAAAAGCGCGTTTCAGAAGTGTTTCGAGGATTGGAAAAAACGCTGGCATGAGTTTATTATATCTGAGGGGGATTACTTTGAAGGGGACAAGATAGTTGTTGATGAATAAATAAATACTTTTGGAAAAAATTGAAAATAGCGGTTATTTTTTTAACATGCCTCATACGTTAAATGACCACCGCCTTAGTTGATGCACATTTGTGCTTGTTTTACGGCGTTTTGAATCGTTGTTCGAAAAACAAATGTTTCCTTCTTAAATTTTGGCCTTCAAGACTTGCAAGGTTTGTGCTTTGTTGTGTTAAACGCGAGATTTCAAAAAGCAACAAAGGAAGAAGACCGTGTCATCAGATCTAGCGATCTGACAAAAAATCACACGGCCTAGAAATTGGTGTTTCAAAATATCCAACATTGCCCGAGCTGTCAAACAATTCTTTATCTGTATACAACATAAATGTCAAAGTACAATTATGGCACACTCTCATTATGTATGACACATTGCTTTTGCCCCACCTTGTATAACCACAAAAATATTGCCAAATATTTCCCCTAAGGACATTTGAACATGAAATAAATGATTTTAAAAATCTCTGCAGAAAAATATTAGTTAAAACATGCCACATACTCGTACATAGTCACAGACAATGATAGCTCGCCACATGATGTGACCAAAATAAAATAAAAATAAATAAAAATAAAAAACCAAAATAAATGTTTATCATTTTTTCTTCACATGATTTCAGCAGTTGCTGGGAAACCTCTGCTACCCTTAATATAATGTTACTAATAATGTAGCAATACATTAGCATGAATAAAGAAATGTAAAGATAAATTACATAGTATTACCACAAAGGTGTGAAAAACATCTGGCAAATAATGAAACGAGATCGAAGGTCTGGCAAAGAAATGTATTGAAATGAAAATATTTTATTGATGCTTCAAGCTCCACGACGCGGAAATATACAATTAAAATAGCAACAGCAATGAAAGTTCGAAAAACTTTATGGAAAATATAACGTAAACAAGAACAGGCTCGGAAACAAGATCAGAAACCAGATCCAAATTAGATCGCACACTAAAAGTTAACCAAAAATTAAACCGTAATTGGAAAGAAAACTGAACCTAGAACAATATATAAGTAGGTACAAGTTCAAAGAAAAAGCTGAGCAATACTTAGGAGGAAATTCAATACAAAAATCAAATCGAAATTCAAATAAAAAATTACTTAGACAATGACACTGAAATCTTAAAATTCTTAAAAATATTATATGTTAGCAGACTCAATAAGATCAATGCAAATCCATCACTGAGGCCACTTAACCTAATGCAGATTTTCATATATTTATCAGCATTCCATCTGGGTATGAAAGACCCTATACTTCTTCTTCTTCTTTTAATGGCAGAACAGCCCATGGAAGGCCAAGGCCGAGCTTTTCGCATCCACTCATGTTCTGCGTGTTATATTTGTACATGAATGAAAGGGACCTACAGTTTAATGCCGAATCCGAACGGCGAAGTGAAAAGCTTTCATATGCAATTTCTACTTTCGTATGTTTGCCATTGCCTGCCAAGAGGTGGTGCTATGTAAGTAGAAAGACCCTATACAAGTTGATAAATCTCCATTATTTTACTTACATTTTTTTTGCTTCTCTCAATAAATGTGGCGTATAATTAATGATGGAAGTACTATGATAATCACTTTACAACAACAACAAAAGCAGCACAGCATCAATAAAAAGAGCAAAAACATTAAGCCTTCTAAAGCCAATCAATGTTGGCGGTAAAAAAACAATTATTCACTTTGTCACTGTAAGTTTGTTGTATACGCCACTAATGACAATGTGGACGAACTTTTTCACAAATCATATTGTGTGTGAGAGTGTTTGTTTATATTTGTGAAATTAATCAAGGGTTAATGTTTAATTAATGCTAGCTAATTATTTAATTAGCAAATTACATAACAAATATAAGAGTAGAAAAAAAACTCTTACTGAATAACAGCGCATGATAATACTGTACTGCTGCTCGTGCTCTTACTGCTCCAGCCTGCTAATATTTCCATTCCATTTTTTCTCTCCAATGTCGAATTAAACAGAGTAAAGGCTACAAATGAGAGACACACACATAAACACATATATAAATACTTTAATACTTAATTACGAACAACTACGAGAAAGTGTGAGAGCCGAGCGCAGATACACTCTAAATGCGTGGTAATTTGTTTTTATAAAGTGATTTGTTTGTCGGTTGCTCATGATTTTTTTGGTTTTTGTTTCTTTGGGTGCAACTGATTTTTGTTGTTTTGTTTTCTCTCTTTTCGTAATCAAATGACTTTCTGACGTGCTATACAAGTGATTCGAGACAAACGAACACATATATTAGTAAAATTATTGCTTACATATTTAAGAATATTTTTTTTTTTTAATAAGTATTTTATTAAAAATTTGAGTTAATAAGTATATTACATGATCAGCTCATGACAAAAACTATATTCACTACTCATTATTACTCAATAATTCCTTAGGCTGTGGTTATATTCAAAGTTTACTCGGCGAACACCATGCAATTGTTGTTGCCCGAACACGAAAAAAGAACACCGAACACGATATGCTGGGTGACATGTACACCGAGCACGCCTAGTATTCAACTCGGGTGTCAATGAGTTATTCCACAAAAAAAGAACAAAAATGTATGCCAAATAGGAGGAAAACATGCAATACTGTACATCACTATTTTCATATGCAGAAAAGCGAAGTTGCGAATGTTTTTAGTTTTTAAAAGTGAATTTTAAATATATTATTCATAAAACTATTGAAGACAAATCATATTATTTGCATAATTTTTCAATTATATTATTAATTTCACGCTCCATATTAATAAAATCGTTTAAAGTTTCTTGGTATACCATTTAGTGTTGCCGTTGCGCAATTGTATTACAATTGCATTAAAAAAAGAACTGAATTTCGACAAAAAGCAACTCTGTAACGAACACCAATGTAACCACTACACCCAGCACGAGATGTGTTCGTCGAACAGCGAACACCAGTATAACCAGCAGCTTAGCATAATATATATTATATTTTGATCGATATCTGATTTGTTGCAATCCAAGCCTAGAGATTTTATGGTATAAAATCTAGTATGAGATTTCAAGATTGGATGCAACTCGGACGTGCATACGCTTCTTACTTATACATAAATATGTGAGTACATATCTACTTAGTCATGTACTTACACAGAATTTCACACCTAATATACTGTACTAAATTATTTTTCAATATTTCGTGACCGGTGGCAACCCTGAGCGATTGTATTTTAGAAATGTTCGATTAAAACTATGATATCTTCGTTTAGGTTAACTAGATTTTAGAGACTTGATTTTGTATTAAATTTTCCAATCTTTTAAATGAAATAAATGAAAATTAAAATATATAAAAATTTTTTATATCCTTCCATTTCCAAAACAAAAATTCCAACAATTGCCTCATTTATCTACTTTTTTATTCCGGAGAGATATGTGTAGTAACATCGCCAGTTTATGAGTTATGGAACAAAGTTTAAACCAGTACGTATTAATAAAAAATTATCATATAAAAATGATTTGCTGTTCGTTTTTCCTCTATGAACTCGCGCACCGCTCGACGGATTTTATTGTCATGTATTTCTTATGGAGTGTTGAATGTTTATGTGATAGTTTGGTTTATTTGCGGTAGCAGAAGCAGTTCGAAATCTACGAAATGTGGAAAATATCTTTTTCCATATAATCCATATGATTTTACTGGGTTTTTCTCAGGAACCATATACAGTACGATACGGAGATTTGAGAAAATGGAGTGTTGCCCCTTCCACATAACATTAATTTTCATTATATGATACAGAATCCAGTAAAAAATTGTTGATGTGTTTTGCATGCTCGTATATGAATAAGAATGATTTTCAAGTGAATATTTTATGTGCACCTCTTTTGCTTAAACGCTTGTGAATTGTAAAAGGATAATAAAATATTATTTGGGGTGGTCGTTTTTTTTTTTTGTTTTTTTTTTTTGTGAATGGGTATGGCTTTTTTTGTGTTGGTGTGAGTATATAGCATTTGTGTATTTGCATGATAGGTAAAGCTTTTCAAAACGGATTTAACAGCTACTAAAGCGATTTTACGTGTTTATTTCCCAATTTCAAATTTGTTATCCTTTTAGTTTTAGGCTTGTGTAACTGAAAATTGTATACGCAATATGTGTATATATGTAAATGAAAGTGTAAGGCCAGAAGAAATGTAATCTAATATAATATAATTTTTTTTAACTTACTAACTGATATGTATTTAAGAAATATGTTTCTCCTACTCATTTCTTATGTTCAGTGAACATTTCTCACATCATTTGAATGGATTAATGCAACTCGTCGGTTGTCAAAGAATCAAATATTTAAGACATAGATGGAAATCTCTTTATAAAGGAAGAGCATTAATCGACTAGCTACCTTTTTTTTATTGATTCATTCAATATACAGGGTGTACCCCTGAAGGAAGATTGATAGGTGCGAGGAAGATTGGAGAGGGAATGCAATCACACGGGACACCGATAAAGAACTTAAACTTACTAACTGATTACTGACAGACTTATTCAGTACTTGAGATACTCTCTGAATAACTTATCGACTGATTTATTGCGCGTGATCGCTGTGACATAGTTGGTAGTGCGTTGGTCTGCTACGCGTTCTCTAATCATTCTAGTAATTTGAATAACTCATTGAATACTTATCTTATTACTTACTTAGTAATAAAATTAGTACCTGACTCGTTAACTAACTACATAACTCTGCTGACTGACTCATTGACTGAGTGAATATTTTAGTAACTGATTTCCTCCTTACCGATTGACTTACTGGCTGACTCACAGACCGACTCACTGATTACTTCACTAGCTGCCACATCGAATGACACACTGACTGACTCACTTTCTGATCCAATGACTTATCTCACTCAAAGGTAAACTGACTGACTCAGTGTATAGCTCACTGAAAAAATCACTAGCTCACTTATTGAATGTAGATTTTGGTCAACTTTTTGTATGACTCAAAGGCAATTTTGCGAGTGACTCATTACCAATTAATATACTTATTTACTCACTAGCTTCCTCACTTAATGAGTCACCGACTGTTTTACTGATTTATTCAAGATTAAACCATAGTGTAAAATAAGCAGTAATCAAGCCGAAAAACGTGAATAAAAATGCTTTTTAGTAAATTAAAAAATGTTCTTTCGTGAATCAAGAATTTTTTGAATCAACCATGATTTGTCGTAGAGAAATGACAAAATTTTTAAAATTTATTGAATCATGAATTATCGTTAATTTTTTGAAATCTGCTCTTTCATGCGCGAGACCAAACAGTTATCACCAAAGCCAACATTTCATCATGTGCGGTTTGGTTTGATTAACCTCATGGAGAAATAAGAAGGTTTACAAAAAAAAAAAAAAAAAATTAAGTGAAAAAATATAAAATTTGTGTGTCAATGATGATGAGAATAAGAATAATGCAGACAAAAGAAAGCAATATTTACTTTGGCATCTTTTTTAACAGTTTTTGCGAAATTAACCAAAGCCATAAATTTAAAAGTTATAATAAATTTAATGAAACGAATATAGCAGAATATGAGTTTTCATTCTCGTTTCGTAAAATTTACACTTTTGTGAGTCACAAAAATTAATTTTGGTGAATCAAAAAAATTTAATTTTTTGAATCAAAAAATTTCATATTTTACACTTTAGCTTAAACAGAAAAAGAATTAGAAGTTCAAGAATACAATTACCTTTCAACTTTCTCTGATTAACTGATTCATTGACTATCGCATTCAAACTTGCATATAAAATACGAGTAAAAAAAGTCTTTGGTATTTAATCAAAATATTATCTAATTTCAGTTCATACTATTTTTATACATTTTTTATTCTCTAAAGATAATTTTTAAATAGATATTTATTTTTAAATCCTGAAACAAATTAAAAAAAATAAATAAATAAATAAAATTGGAAAAAGAATGATAAAATCCAAACGACCAAGCGACAGAGCCAATTGATTGATTTTAAATTTAGATTTATGTGTTTTTTTTATTGCCAAATATTTTGGCAATTTTTTAAATAATTTTATTTATTATATCAATTTAAATTACGGTTAATAGTACATTTAATTTCAATAGCAGATTATCACAAAAATAAAATTGTATGCACGAAATATCATCATATATTTTACTATCTCGCATTAATATTATCAGCATTAGCAAGAACAGCAGCACTACCGGTACCGGTAGCAGTAGCAGTAGCAGTAACACAAACAAATAGCAGCATACTTCATTTTTGGATACAATGCAATCAAGATAAGTGACGCACTCTACTCCATTCCAGCTAAGCCATAATGCAAAACTTTATGCGTTCGATAACCGAAAACTCTTGTAACCTGACATGAAATAAAATTGGGTTCTTATGTACAAGGACGCGAGTGGGTTGGTAAGGATGTGTGGTTATTCGCGAAAATTTCACAAAATCATAAAATTTTCATTCCCGAAATGCGCAGCATACACACGTTCATATGCTATAACTCATTCACTTCCGCTGCATGTCCTCCTTCTTTACATGGAGACGTACAATGTATGTCCCTTTGTGTGTGTGCGGGTGTGTGTGTGTGTGTGTGTGTGTGTGTGTGTGTGTGTGTGTGTGTGCGGGTGTGTGTGTGTGTGTGTGTGTGTGTGTGTGTGTGTGTGCGGGTGTGTGTGTGTGTGTGTGTGTGTGTGTGTGTGTGTGTGTGTGTGTATGCTTGACAACGCCCTATTTCAAAATAGTTGTGGCACTGCTAGCAGTTGTGAAAGCCGCAATACGACGCCCGCTCATCAACGCGAGCGCCAAACCAAAAGAGGCGCTGAACTACAAACCACACCCACACCAAAAACGTATCAGGTTCAACCTTTTTGTTGTTCGCGATTTTAGGCTCAATCCAAAAGACAAAAAACAAAAAAAAAACAATTCAGCAGAAACAGAAAGTTGAATAAAGTTTTTGAAACGTGTATCTAAAATTCTTCTTATTCTTCTTTTAATGGCACAACAGCCCATGGAGGGCCTACGTGGAGATTTTCCCTTCCACTCATGTTGTGTGTGTTTTATTTGTGCAAGAATAAGACTGTAGGTTCCGTCTTATGCTCAATCCGAGCGTCGAAGTGAAACACTTTTTTTTTTGTCAATTTTTACTCTTATAAGTTGGACCGTGTTTTGTTGATTTTGCCTGTGTTCACATTTGAACCCCGAAGACTCTGCATAGCAGGCCAGCGCACTTCCAACTATGTGACAACGAAAAGCGAGTACAAGAGAAAATACTAGTAGAACTATGGGTCGAGGAAAGGTAGAAGGGAAACTTGATGCTTGAAGCAGCTACCCTTTCACTTTTATTGTTTGGACTGGGGCTGTGCAAATTAAAATTTTTAGTTATCTACCATATGTAGTGGTTTTTCTATTATCCTGATGATTAAAGCAAATGGTTTAACTATAAAGAGGGCATTGTCTGTAGAACTTTTTTATATGCATCTGAAACAAAGTTTTTCTTTCAATTTCAGTGTTTTGAGAAACCTGAATACAAAAGTCAAAAATATGTCGATTTAACAGATGAATTTCAAGCAGGAAATTGCGTAGAATATAGTTTACTATTTCCATCTTCACTTAGGAAATCAGAAGGAAAAATTGCATATAATTATTATATTTCTGTCTCGATGCGACCATCATCATTTAGTGCAACAAATATTGCAATGTAATTTCGTAAGTTGCAATTACTTCAAGTCTTAATTTTAAAATACCTCGTCAAGTAAGGTTCTAATAATTAATCGCGAATAATTATTCGCGAAAAAAAGAAGTCAGTACTAAGAGCACTTTGTTTACGAAGCTTAGTTTTGAAACGTACTACAGAGATGCCAAGCCTTGTAAGCCTTGGCAGCTACTTTTCCAAAATCCTTAACTTTCCTACAAAGAACATCATTAAACTGCCCTTCAGCGTCCTGGTACCATCAGCTACCGAACCATCAAATTCCTTGAATATTACGAGTATTGGAATTGGTACCACTTTTGTACTAATTTTTTCGATCACAGAAAGTATTTCATTTCGCTCTATTCAAACAAAGAAACCAATTAATTGCCTTTGATTTCTCCTTTCAGCACATAAGTACTAATGTAGAGTCCTTCAAGCATAAGCGTGACCGTACTTAGCAAGAGTCAATTTCGGCTTTTTGATTCCTTTGTGTGTGTATTTCAATGCGATTTAATGCTGCTATACTAAAATAAATATACACAGATATTTACATACGTACAGAAATATGTATATACATATTTACATAAATTTGTATATACATAATGTAATGTAAATATTTATAGAAATAAATGAAAATGTAAATTATAAGTAGTAAACACTAATAAATATGCATAAAAAATTGCATATGTATATTTACTAGAGGTGACCTTCGTTTATGAAAATGATATCTGTTTGATTTCCGAAACGTCAGCATCACTCATAAGTCCAAAAACAAGTGAAAAGTGGCTTTCTATTTACACATCAAAAAATTACAACCAACTCACTCCTCTCACTATCTTTATTGAGGAAAAAATATTACGCTGTAGCACATTGAGTGGTGGGGAGTGAGACGGCGCAAACAAAAGAGAGTGTAAACAAAATTCACTCCTGCAAGAACAACACGAAATCACTCACTCTCTCTCTCAAATTTATATATTTGAACTAAAGGAATATCTAGCAAAAACAACACGACTAACTATAACAGTAAATGCCTCTGAAATCAATCAAACGCTAAGCTGCTGGATATACTGGTGATCGCTGTTCGACGAACACATCAAATTTTACTCTCGTGCTGGGTGTAGTGGTTTCATTGGTGTTCTTTACAGAGTTGCTTTTCGTCGAAATTCAATTCTTTTTGTAATACAATTTTTTGCGCAACGGCAACACTAAATGGTATACCAAGAAACTTTAAACGATTTTATTAATATGGAGCGTGAAATTAATAATATAATTGAAAAATTATGCAAATAATATGTTTTGTCTTCAATAGTTTTATTTAATATTCACTTTTCAAAACTAAAAACATTCGCAACTTCGCTTTTCTGCATATGAAAATAGTGATGTACAGTATTGCATGTTTTCCTCCTATTTGGCATACATTTTTGTTCTTTTTTTTGTGGAATAACTCATTGACACCCGAGTTGAATACTCGGCGTGCTCGGTGTACATGTCACCCAGCATATCGTGTTCGCTGTGAGAGTGAGTAAAAGCTCTTTTTTCGTGTTCGGTCAACAATTGCATGGTGTTCGCCGAGTAAAATTTGAACATAGCCACAGCCTAATATGAAAATGACTCGATTGTTCGCAGTCGACCATGTGTACAAGCACACATGAGATAATATTGTGACAGCCGACATTTTTACTTGTCTTGCATGGGCTCGATCTCTAAACAAAAAATTTTTACATATACTTATTATGAACAACGTCCGATTACACTACAGGCTCTTTCCTTCTGTTCATGTACTCTATGATACTCTCTCTCATATTTAAAAGTAACTAAACGATTTTCGTATAAGAATTCTGCGTTGAAATTATTACTATTTTCCCTTTGAGTTGGTTTTTCCAACAGTTACTTTTAATTTATTTTATTGCATTGATGCAAATAGAAAAAAAATCGAAAAAAGAGGACGTGAGAAAACATAGAAATCGGAAAAAAAAGATTGATGTATAAAAGTGAAACAAGTAAGTCGTGATAAGTTTCACTTCACCCGTGAGCTCATAAAATCTCACTTTTCTTAACTTTTAATTTTGTACTCTTTTTGTAACTACTTTTTATATGCTTAAACCAAAGAAAATGTTTCAATATTAAAGGCGAATGAGATACAAAAAAGAAAATTGTGTGTTTGTATATACAGAGTATATACAGACTCTCACTGTAGTTGGCTGTTTGCTGTATTTTTCTAGAATTTTTTATATTTCCCTAACATAATTTTCAAAAATGTGTCGTAATAGAAAAGCCTCTGTGTAAATGAAGTTATCAGCACACTTGATTTATTTATGATTTATGATGATAATTTATTTATTATTAACCTTAATATAGGCGGCCCCCGAGAATGAAAGAACCTTAAATTTTTGAGCTCCTCTAACCATCATTTATACACATGTACATAGTATATAATGTCATACTTATATACTCATGTTTGCGAATACATATGTATATTGACATTGCCTGCCAAGGGCTGGTGTCGTGCGGAGAACCAGTTTTTTCTACTTTTTGATTTTGCCTGCGACGAGATTTTAATCCCGAAAACTTGCACTAACAACTACGCGACCACATACATGTATACTTATGTAAGTTTAATCACAAGAATTGTAGCTTTAACTTTAACTTTAACATCGACAACAAGCAAATAAACATATCAACAATAAACAACATTAGCAACAACAATTATACATAATAACAACAACAATAACAGCATATATTAATACAGCATTTCCTTTACCTCACTTCTCTAAATACTATCCGCTACTTGTTCCTTTGCCAATTGTTTATTTTTCCCCTTCATGTTTATATTTCTTTATTTAATTTTTGTTTGTTTTTTTTGTTGGTTTTCTACCTTAACTTAATCCAATTTGAAGCCAATGTACATATGTGTTTATTACACCATGATTATGTTATTATATATGGATATAAATTTATATCGAATGTCTGTATGTAAGTATGTATATATGGTAAGTGTGTGCGGGTTGAGCTCGAAACCCCGAAATGAAAATCCTCAACTCTAAATACCCAGTCTCATTATCCCAAAGAAAATATAAAGGTTGTTTTTTTTAGAAGTGTGGGTTTCAATCTGGCAATAGTTGGTCTTTTTGCCAGCTGTCACTTGATTTATGCTCAGTTTGGTTTGCCATTTCATAATGAATAGACTTACGCCTGAACAATGTTTGCAAATTATTGAAATTTGTTATCAAAATTCATGCGCTGTGTAAAAAGTGTTTCGCAAGCTACGTCCCTTTAGCCACGAGGCTCATTTTTGGCTCAATGAATACGTGAATAAACAGAATTGCCGTATTTGGAGTGACGACCAGCGAGAGGCAATTCAACAGCTACCAATGCATCCTGGAAAACGCATTGTATTGTGCGGTTTATGGGCAGACGGCATCATTGGGCCGTACTTCTTCAAAGACGATGAAGGCCGCAACGTTAAGGTCAATGGAGAAAGGTACCGTTCGATTATAACACTTTTTTTTGCCGAAAATGCAAGAATTGGACTCTGCTGACATGTGGTTACAACAGGACGCTGCCACATGCCACACTGCACGGGACACCATGCATCAATTAAGAGGCGAATTTGGTGAGCAGTTAATCTCACGTTTTGGTGTAGTCAATTGGCCACCAAGATCGTGTGATTTAACCCCGTTAAACTATTTCTTGTGGGCCTTTGTCAAGTCTCTTGTCTAAAGGGACCAGCCAAACACGATTACTGCTTTGGAAACCAACATTGAACGCGTCATTGGTGAGATTCCGGCCGAAATGTGTGAAAAATGTGTGAAAAATGTGCCAAAATTGGACCTTCAGAATGGTCCACTTGAAACGTAGCCACGGGCAACATTTAAGTGAAATTATATTTAAAAAGTAAAAAAACGAAAAAATTTATCGATCCCAATAAAAATTTCATTCACTTTTATAAGATGTCTGTGTTTTTTTCATATTCAAAATCCAAACTCTAAAAAAATCACCCATTATATACTTAGTGCATACAGTTAGCTCTTCCTCGGTAAAACTAGCTGCGTAGAATTGTTGACATTCACTTTTAAAATTGCATGTAGCTCTTACACAGTGAAATATCTGTATAAAACTTTCGCCATAAATTGTATGAGTACGCCAAATAAGAGAGCTCCAAAGAGTTTCATCAAAATTCTGCCCGAACAGTTTCGACTATCCTCTGCCATTTCTCTCTTCTTCGTTACATTCGTTACAACAGCCCATGGCCTAGGCCGAGCTTTTCGCTTTTCGCATCCACTCATGTTGTGCGTGTTATATTTGTTCATGAATGGAAGGGGCCTACAGTTTAATGCCGAATCCGAACGGCAAAGTGAAAAGCTTTTCATAGCAATTTTTACTCTTGTAGTTTTGCCATTGCCTGCCAAGAGGTGGTGCCGTGTAGAAAAAAATTTTTTCTACTCTTTATTTTGCCTGTGCCGAGATTCGAACCCCGGACACTCTGCGTAGCAGTCCAACGCACTATCACTACACCACAGCGACCATATTTGGTCTTACCCATGTTTAATCGATTTTTTATAACATATCTAATTTTTAATGTATTGTCTTTTTTTTCTTCCGTTCGAGTCCTGGTTTCTTAACATTTTCATTTCTATACGTTTACGTGTACTGAGTTGTAACTACCGACAATCGTCTTGGTTCTTGGTTCACACCAGGTTACAGTACCTTTAGATTTTGTATTTGTGCATTATGTTTTTGTCGAATTTTAGTTTGGGACTTTTTCAAAAACCTAAGGCATATTATATTTGCGACCTTCACGCCCCTCCCAGTCTGTGCCTCTTTTCTGTTTGTGAGGTATTAAGCGATTTTTTGTATAATTTTTACTTGTTTTTTTATTTTTGTGTGTATTTATTGGCACAAATAAACAAAATCAAACCGAATAAAGCCAAGCCAAGCCAAGCCATGGAAAAATAAACGAAAAACTCAACCTCAAAAACTTGCAGCTCAAAGATTCGCCATTAGGGTATCATAAATAAATTAAATGGCATGTTGTAAACATATCGTAACATTATTTTCTCTTTAGTTGTTTGCTTTGTTTGTGTTACTTTTTCCGTTGAATAAATGAGATTGTTGAAGGAAGGTGTAGAAAGAAGTACGAGTATGTGGCCATTGTTTGTTACTTGCATACTTAAACTTTTTTTGCTTCCTTCTATTATTTGATTTTCCACATGCTTTTTGCTTGTTTTTTCCTCAGTGTGATTTAGTGATTCTACCACACAACTAATCACTTTCCAACATTGCTCTTACACATAGTATAATATTTACTATTGCTGCCAAAAATACAATCGAAAGAGCCAAGTATTTTTATGTAAGTACATGTGTAGGAGGCAGCAATAACAAAAATTGTGCGAATTTAATTGTTTACTCTCAACATATTTTGTGGTTGGATTTTTGTTTGTGGCTTTCTTTTCTATTTTCTCGATTATTTGTTAGGTGGTAAATTGAGAAGTTGTAGAATTGTTGGTACTTACTGATAAGCATAAGAATTATTTGCAGCTGGGGATAGTTAAAAATTACCTGTAAAGGAAACGAAAGAGAAAGAAATAAATATTTAGCATATACAATATATATATATTGGCAGATAAACATGTAGGTGTATATATATATTATATGTACACTTTAAAAGGTTTATACATGTGTATAATTTGGTAGTGTTTGAACTAAAAAAAAAAAAAACAAAAACCTTAACCCACGAGTATTTATGTGCGTACATGGCTTTGTGCTCAGCTTGAGATATGGAAAAAAGAGAGTTCAGTATTACAAATGTAAGAGATAATTTTTCTCTGCATAACACAATGCAACACAAATCAGCACTTGGGCGGAGACTTGCTTAAACTAGACCATCTACATGTGAAACTTGATATTTATTTGAAGCTGATTCAAGGTTCATTTAACAGCAAAAACTTACTTTTTTTTAAAAATCATTAAAAACACACAAAATATTTGAAGAATAAAACTACGATTATTATGCGAAAGAGAATAGTTCATAGTTTTCAAAAACCATAAACATTTTAAATATTTTTGAAGAAAAAGATAAAAAGAGGAAACTTTATCCATAAATATCCTTGAAAGTCCTTCATCGATTTGTTTCTTATAAATTGTATTGTATTGTAAAAATTTAAGTATTTACATACTTAAATTTTTTTTTGATTGCTCAATTATTTTACAGTTAATTTGATGTGACGAAGTGGCCGAATAATTCAATTAGTACTAAATTCTTCTTCCCTTCCTTTTCTTCATTTCTCATTTTTTGCTATGAGAAATTCAATGAGCGGATTTGATGGCAATTGTTTTAAGTTCATCAAGTCAAGTCAAATATATAAATATATTCAAGAAAATTATTTAATTTAATCAGACACTTGTGGTTTGAGGAGGGTGGATTGGTTTGATGATAAGCCCCAAATAAGCCTCCCCATTTAAGTTATACAGTTGCTTCCGAATTCCAGTTTCTTTCGTATTAAAATCTTTTCGAAAAAATCAAAGAACCTAAGACCACTCTCTTCGGTAATCACTGGATCTACTACTACCAGCTACTACTATCTGATATTCGTAATTAGGAGCCTTAAGTAAAAAGCATCAAAAATCTAGTAGCAAAATATTCATTTCGGGAATTTCATTATCTCCTAATATTTTAAATGAAACTTTAACCACAAGCAATAATCAGTAGAGAAGGTGAGAATCGTAGCAGCAGTAGATTTTGTAAAGCTATAAAAGATTCAGCTGTGTTATGACAAGATACTCTTGGAAATTTCAAAATGGTTCAAATCTTGTTTTCTGATTTCTCGGTACTTATGACTCATTTTTGTTGTTATACCTTGGTGGTAACAAAGAAAATGTTGTCAAATGATTAAGCCTTTTAAATAGAAGCTCTAAGCTCACACGATATATGTAAATACAAAATATTAGCCCCTGTTCAATAAAAAAAAAGTATAAAATTTCTAAATTTGGTATAAATTTGGTTTAAATAAATTTGTGCCTACATATAATAAAAAATATTTCTCTTCTCTAAACTTATACCGAATTCTGAAGAATTAACTGAGTGTGTGTCTGTGTGTGTGTGTGTGTGTGCGTCACCCCAAAAACCAATGACACAAAATAACGACAGTTCCAAGAAATTTGTAAAAAATTTTACTGGTATTAAATTTGATTGCACACAGAAACATGAAAATAATAATAAATTTCAATTTCTTTATATAATATTAACAATTCAGCAAACAAAAAAGAAAAAAAACATCAACACGAAATGTGCCTCGTTTCTTATTTTGCTTTTAGACTGAAAATAGAAAATAAATATGTTTGCGTGGTCGTTATCAAATTCGGGTAACAAGGACGAAAAAAAAAGTATATTTGTGGATAGGCTTTGAAAACTCAATAAAAAAAAATTGTGCGTAAAAAGTTCAGTAACAAGAAAAAAAACACTAAGAATATTAGACATACGATGAAAAGAAAATGGAAAATGAAAAACCTATGAACCCGAATGTAAAATAAATGCTGACATGTTTTCTCACTACCAGAAACGGAAATGCAAACTTGAGATCAAAATAAAAATTATTAATAAAATCATTTGAAATGGCAATTGCTACTCCTACTGCCTACATTATAAAGCGATTTCAACTTAAATACTGAGCTCGCATTCGTTCACAAAATAGTTTTTTTTTTTTTTATATTATCAGAACGTATAACATTATGTAAACTGAAAAATATTATGTAAAGGAAAAAAAAACGCATTAAATTAAACACGCAATATTTACTAACACTCGCACACACAAAAGCGAACGCTTCAGCCTCAGCTGCTCGCAACCGGAAATGAAAGTGTGAAAGTGTGTGTGCAAATAAGAGTGAGTAACAGTGCCAACAGCTTAGAAATTCAAATTCCCTAAAATTGCCAGTTACCAAATGCTAAATGCCAAATTGTTGTTAAACGTGTTGCTGTTTAAATGCTTATTAAATGTTCCTTCCCATTGCCAAGCGACTGACTGTCAACTTAATAATTTTAGTGATGCCAACGCCCTCCCCCCATCACCGCCGTCGTGGAAGGTTGCCGGGCAATTTCTGTGTGTTGTGCGCGCGTGTTTGCTAAGCTCTGAACAGCCCAGCGTGTGGTAAATTTAGTTTCATTTATCAAAAAATATTTGAATAATATTCCGTTTTGCCTTTCTGCCATTTTCAAACTGTTGCTAATATAATAAAAATTCAATTCTTCTTCCTTTGCATTTGAAATGTTTGCTCTTTTTTTATTTTTATATTTTTCATTATTTTTATTGTTATTATGTAACCTTGTGAATGAATGGTTGAATCTCTTAAGCTTACTTTTCTTTCTTATTTAAGTTTTGTATTTGAGTTTCATGTGGAATATTTTTCACGTCATTTTGTTGCTGTGGCTGCTGCACATGCCATGCTACATTAAAGATTTAATAATATGGAAATTTCTCCTCCACAGTGAGGTTGAAAACTTTCACTTTAGATTGTTTAGTTTTTCTTGGTTGTGGTTTTCGGTTTCGTTTTCGTTTTTTTTTTTTGGTTTTACTTCTTGCTTTTAGCATGTTTCTACTTTTATTTTTCACGTACGTATATTTTTCGTTTTTGTTTGTTTGGGTATTTTACACTTTTACGAGTATGTGCTCAAATAAAAAGTTGATGATTATTTTCTTATACTACCACATAAAATGTGTGAAGTGAAGCATTTTTGTGTGTTCAACTATTTCAGTATTTAATATTATCAAATTGCTGGTGCTGGAAAGTAGTGAAAGAGATTTTCTAAAAAGAAAAATCAATTATGTACTTGCAACTTTGATGTCAAATTCTTATACTTGTTTCTGATATAGAAAAAAAGTTTGCGAAGAAAAAACGGAGAGCAATTTTAATTTTTATTAAGTAATTTATTTTTAATAATTTTGTGCTAATGTTAGACGTTTTGAATTGAGAAAAATGTCAGTCAGTATAACTAGTAATCAGTGTTGCCAATCTGTGGGAAATTCCTCAAAATTTGGGGAATTGTGAATGCCTTTTGGGAGTTTTTGCGGAATTTTGTATAATTCTTTCGGAATTTTTGTGGGAAAAATGTCGCTGGTTTAAACAAAAGTTATTTATTAAATGTTCTCGCTGTACCAAAAACTTCAAAGATTTGATTGCTGCACCATAACTAGAGACACAATCCTTTTGTCTAAATCTCTCGACTGAATTTCCCTTCACTATCATTTCAATTTGGACTCACATTTCAATCGAAGTTCATACGACAAGAAAGATTTAATGATTTTTTACAATATTTTCAAGTACCAATTTTTTTTTTGTTTTTTTTTTTTGATTGAAATGCAATAATATTAATTCACAAAAATAAGTTAATAATTAGCCACATTGCCTATCACAGCGACTGGTCATTTGTGACCAACGAGCTGTTTACATTGAATTCTTAGAGAATGTATCAATAAATTCTAAAGAACATTATTGAGTGTGCTCCACCAGTTCAAAAGGCTTAGTGCGATGTAATCGTCTCCGCAAGTTTCTTGTATCCAGTAGCTTTACAGCTTCTTCATTCGAGTGCTGGCGTAGTCTTTCTTGATGAGTTCTTGCCAATTTGCCTATTTCTGCAGTTATAGTAGGCACATTCAGGTCACGGTGAAGGTCACTGTTTCTTATGTACCACGGGGCGTTGACTATAGAGCGGAGCAATTTGTTTTGAAAACGTTGGATAATGTTTACATTACTTATCTTAGCACAGCCGCAAAGCTGCGCACCATATAACCAAATAGGTTTTAGTATTTGTTTGTATATACAAAGTTTACAATGTACAGACAGAGTAGAGTGTCTTCCTAGGAGCCATCGGAGATTTCGCAGCCTGATTTCAAGCTCAGCTTTTTTAATTTTAATATGCTCTTTCCATTTGAGCTTGGCGTCCAAGGTCATGCCTAGGTACTTGGAATTGTTTGAGTATGGTATTTGGATGCCAGATAAGTAGATAGGTAAGCGTGAAACGGTTTTAGTCGTAAAATTTATATGCGTAAATTTTGAATGATTTAAAGCAATTTTCCATTTTACTGTCCAATTTGCTATTTTATTAACAGTATTCTGGTGTTGTTGCGTTGACTCAGCTTCCGTATTTGCGAATGTAAGAACAGCAGTATCATCGGCAAATGTGAGTATAGTAGCATTTTCTAGAGGTGGTATATCCGATGTATAAAGTAAATACAAAATTGGTCCGAGTATGCTGCTTTGTGGGACTCCCGCTTTGATGGGCTTAAGTTCAGAATACTGATTTTCATATCGAATAGCTATGATTACAATATATCGCAATAGTTGGCTGGGAGCATAGTTTTTATTTTTTCAATTAATCCTGCATGCCAGTTTTTATCGAAAGCTTGTGCAACATCGAGGAATACAGCGGAGCAAATTTTTTTATCTACAAAGCATTTTTCAATTATGTTTGTGATTCTATGTATTTGTTCAGTAGTTGAATCCTTTGCCCTGGTATCCAAACTGGTGTGATGGAATATGGTTAGATATTTTGATAATAATTGGTTTGAGACGTTGTAGCAAAACTTTTTCAAATATTCTTGATAATGTTGGTAAGAGCGATATTGGCCTATTCGACGAGTCTTCGTGAGGTGGTTTACCTGGTTCAAGTACCATATACTTAATACAGACAGTTATACTAACTTTCCGAGCCATCTCGAGAAGAATCTCAAAAATTCTGTGGCGAATTTTCGATTTTTAATTGTGTAAATTGACTCTGAGTTCATAAGCCAACAGGCAATTACCATATAATTTATTTTTTGATTAATTTGTTGTGCACTGTTCAAAAAATGAATTAAAATTGTTTGTTTGAACGAAATCGGTTTGAACGAGGATTATCCTTTTTAGTGAGTAAAAATTATTTGGTGTTGACAATAATATAGAATGATTTAAATGCAATCCAATGACTTATACTCATAGCAGGCATATAAATGTATGCTTTTATGGTGCTTTACCCGCCATCTGGCGGCGAACAAATTATGATGTCAATTCGGGTAATTTTCAGCTGTCACTTTTCTATCAGACATATATCATTACCATATTAACATTTCATTAAAAAATGTAGTATCAAAGCAGCCTAATTTCTTGATCATTTCTTGAGCGTTTTTATATAAGGAATTTTTGTGTAATTGGATTTAATTATTGTTTTTTTTTTGGCAACTTTCTTGAGATGTGAATAGTCTATCATCAGAAAAATCCTTGATCATTTCTTGAGCGTTTTTATATAAGGAATTTTTGTGTAATTGGATTTAATTATTGTTTTTTTTTTTTGGCAAGTTTCTTGAGATGTGAATAGTCTGTCATCAGAAAAATTCTTGATCATTTCTTGAGCATTTTTATATAAGGCATTTTTGTGTAATTGGATTTAATTTTTGTTTTTTTTTTTTGGCAAAACTGTTAGTAATCTGTCTAGAAAAGATTTATATTGTTTCTCCATTACATCTCTTAGCTTTAGGCATAAAGGAATCAGGTATTATATTCAATGAAATTCAGAATTAAGTACTAGGGAGACCGAAAATTAGGAGGAAGTCAGAGACTTAACTATGATAGTTAAATATAATCAGAAATCACAAATAATACTTCATATAAAACAGTCTCTGAAGCAATTAGGAGAGAGTGAAGGTATTCATTCACAGGCAGTTAAAGTTAAAGTTAAAAGATATTAAAATGCAATCAGATACAGTTAAAGATATTTACTGGCAACTGAACTCAACCAGATGTTACCTAAGCCATTCAGAAGTAATCAGAAGCAGTCACAGTTAATAATAAACAGTCTAAGATAATTAAGGAGTTGAACACAGTTTTTAGATTCAGAGACAAACAGAGTTATGATGAGGTATTGAGAAGTAAATGGTTATCCGAAAACTGTGTAGATGAGGTAACCATTTACTAAAGTGGAAGCAATAGCAAAAGGAGACAATCAGAAACTGGCCATCGACAGTCAAAGTGAGATAAAAATAAATGCGAATACAAAGGCAACGAAAGGAAACCAAAGCTGGAATGAGGAAGTATGTGAAACTACTCAAAAGTATTGATGGCATTCAGTACCATATACTTTTGAAGGCAATGAAACAAAGGTAAAGAATTGGAAGCTAGCACAGCTGATTATTCTTTATACCAGCTTCTATTTCGCATTAGAATAAAGTAAAATTTACTAATAAAAAATTAATAAAACCGCATTACTTTCTGGGCTGCTAATATGTTAATATTTAACCATTTTCATGTCACAACCTTCCACTGTTATGTTGGGACACAAAATTTATATTCTAATATTAATTTTAAGCACTGCTACTCTAATAGCCAATATTCATTTAATGTTGCTAATTCTTGCATATTTTTCATTATTTATTCCGAACAGTTTATGAGCATACACGCAAAATAAAACGCACACCCCTACACAAACACAAACACAAACACACATGCACACGCAATAAACAACTAAATCGTTTATCACTTTCGCATGATATCAAAAAATAGAAGAAAAACAAATTTACCATACAATGTGAAGTAGAAGTAGCAGGACAAAAAACAAAAAAAAAAAACAAAAAAAAAACAAAAACAAATAAAATACAATGAATATTTTTATTGTCTGTAGTTTTTAGCATTTTAATTAAATTAACTCGAGACGTTTTTATTGTTGGCATTTATCACGAAATAAAAGCAAAACAGAAAATATAAATGGAAAGAGGCAATGGAAAGGAATCAAATAAAACCATTCGAATCCAATAAAATTTGGGCATTAAGCTTAAGTTCTTCGTTTGTCTGTCAGTCTGTTTGACTGTTGTTGGTGCTCTATTTAATACTTGCTGCGACAATCCGACATGAAATCGAATTGAACGACGTCACGCAAAAGCTATTGTTCAACTGCTGCAACTCACACAAAGCTGAAGTGTGCAAATACTGAATGCTCACGCTACCTGTTTCTTAGCCGACAACCAACCTTCTCTCGCAAAACAATTAAGCTTAATTAACGAAATACTTTGGCTTTCGCCATTCCACCTTTCCTGTTTGATTCTCTGATTTGCTCCGTCGTATTTTTATTTATATTGAATACATTTTTTTTCTTTTTCAATCCAATTAAACAGAAAGGATTCACTACCTTTAACATTTCGAAAAATATTGCGTGCACCTTTTTCTATTTAAGTACACACTTACACAAATAATAATTATGTTTATAATTAATATTATAATAAAAATAATAAAAAAAAGTTGCGTGTGTGTGTGTGTGTATAAACATAAAAGGATTCACAAGGACGACATCGTTGTCGAATATTTTGACATTGCTTTTCTCTGCATTCTCATGCCGTTAATAAAAACCCAATTATAAGTACATAAACACCCTCTATGCAAAAATGCGCCATAGCATCCGCAAAGGCAATGAAATAAAATGAAAAAGTTAGGGTATGTATGTATGTAGGTAATATGTAGATTTTCAATTTTAACACACAGTGAAATTATGCTATTATTTAGTAGGTGGTGTCATTTAATATTATTGTACTTTATCAATTTGGCAGATAACAGTCACTACCGTTTACATACTTTGTACATCTAACAGAGCCAAATTCACAATTCTCTAATTTCGAACTGTCATTTTTACATAATCAATCTATCATTTACTGTTACATAACTTGCCAATTTAAATGTTAGATACCCAAGCTGTTGGTAATTTTCATTTCCATATACTAGTCACAAGCCGCTGTTACTTTTCCCATCCATCATGTCGCAATTACCAGATATTAGTCACAGATATTTCGTCCTTCGAAGAAGTAGATATCAGTCATTGCTATTTTTGACAACCGTCAGGTATCAATCAATCATTGCTTTTTTGATCACCATTTCAAAGGTACCAATGCTGCTAAGTATTTGGTTCATCTTTTTCATTACTCAGATTTAAATAACAGGTACGTATTAATCACTGCCGTTTTTCTTAATTACCTGGTTTTTATTTATATTTTATCAGTTACTGTTGCTCTTTCCGTCAGACAAATATGTCCCAGTTACAGCGATTGTGTCCATGTAAAAGGTATGAGCTCAATACAAATTACAGGTGCTTTGATATCAATCACTGCTACTTTCTGCAACAAGAAAGTCAATTTACCAGATATAAATCACCACTAAAATGTCCATTAACCTGGTTTTGAGTCCTGGATACCAATATTTAACTGCTTCTTTAAAAAAAATAGTGCAGAAAATGTTATTCTTTTATTTTAATAACCTAGGCCCAGCTTCTCCATTCATGTACAAATATAACACGCCCAACATGAGTGGATGCGAAAAGCTCGGCCTAGGCCCTCCATGGGCTGTTGTGCCATTAAAAGTAAAGTAAAAGTAAGGCCCAGCTTCTCGCAATCATTCGATTGGAATCTTTTAATGGAATCTATAGTTTTATGACGAATCGGAAATCTTTTCTCTGTGTCTGTCTTAGAGGTATGCTTTTGCCAAAAAAAAAGGTGCCATGTCGAAGTTTCAAATATATTTTCTATATTTACATACTTATATTCAAGTCTCCTTGCACCATGCATAGCAATCCTACACGCTAGTAACTACGCCATAGTTCAAAAATCATTTTTACGGTAAAATCATTTAAAAAAAAAATCAACAAAAAGACAATCAACGCAAATTGGCTAAAGTCCCTAATTTACAATTATTAACTTGAAATTAAGTATGTATATCAAAACTTTCAGAAGTAATAGATGTAGCTCAACGCATTGATAGAGAATAATATGTAGACATTAAAAGTCAAACACACAAAACGAAATTCATAGAAATCCGCTTAAAAGGAAGAATGCATCCCAAATTTCAAGTCTCTCTGAAGCCGGAAAGTCAAACAAGTGAAATAATAATTTAGCATTGCATACATTTAGGCAATTATTTTTACATTTTACATGGTGGCAGCAATGCTGTATCATTCTTGCTGTAGTGGTAATACCTTAAATTGACATTGTATAGCTGTGGGTCTGTAGGCATGTCTATGAACACAAGCACTCTTTCTTGTTTTTGCTTGCCTCTTGCTTTATTATATTCGATGGTTTGCGTTTACTTTTTGGTTTTATCTGCACAAATATTTCGCACTAACTGCAAACAAAATGCGCGCCAAAGTAAATAAAATCATGAAATTAATTTTTTAATTACAGTTTGGGTGGAAGCTCAAAAACAAAAGAAACACAAAATCTATCACATTATATTTTTACTTTTCCTAACCTTTACTGTTTTTTTTTTTTTTTTTTTTTTTGATATGATGAAGCTTAAAGGCTCAAAAAAAAATTGTTAGAGCAAAAACATAATAATTTTAAATGGAGCGATTACAGCAGCACGAAGAAGAGTAGCAGAATTATAAATAAAATAAAAGGTATCGCTGCGCCCAAAAGTGAGCAATTAATTTTTTATTTTCTGTAAGCGTGAAAACCTGAAAGCGTTAAAAAGAAAAAAGTTAAGCTTTTTATTATTTAGTTGAGGTTAATGCGCTTTTACAAGGTGAAAAATATAAAATACTCGTAACTTTGTATGTGCGCTGTGTTTTGAGTGCTTTGATGGTGCAAATTGGAGGAAAAAATGATTGCCGATTGGTTTTAGTGCACCGAAATGAAAAAGGAACAGCTCCTAAGTGCGTAGAAGTTCAAAAGGCACAAAGAAAAGAACGAAGCACTTTTTGTGAAATTTTGCGAATATTTAATTAGGGAAAATAACCATAAAATAAAATTTTAAAATATGATGTGAAAATAAATGAAAGTATGTTGGAAAAGTCTAAAGTTGACTAACATACATTCAGATATAAAGGGTGTTTTTTTCTAGAAGTGAGGTTTTCAATCTAGCAATACTTTTTTCGGAGTTGGTCTTTTTGACAGCTGTCACTTGACTTATGCTCAGTTTGGTTTGCCATTTCATAATGAATAGCCTTACGCTTGGACAACGTTTGCAAATTATTGAAATTTATTATCAAAATTCGTGCTGTGTGAAAAAGGTGAGCTATCGCAAAATTGTCTTCAGCGATGATGTTCATTTTTGGCTCAATGGATTCGTGAACAAGCAGAATTGCCGTATTTAGAGTGAAGACCAGACAGAGGCAATTCAGCAGCTACCAATGCATCCTAAAATATGCACTATTTGGTGCGGCTTATGGGCAGGCGTCATTATTGGGCTGTACTTCTTTAAAGGCGATGAAGGCCGCAACGTTACGGTCAATGGAGAAAGGTACCGTTCGCTGAAAACAAACTTTTTTGTGCGAAAAATGCAAGAATTGGACTCTGCTGACATGTGGTTACAACAGGACGCTGCCACATGCCACACTGCATGCGAAACCATGCATCAATTGAGAGGCGAATTTGATGAGCAGTTAATCTCACGTTTTGGTGCAGTCAATTGGCCACCAAGATCGTGTGATTTGACCCCGTTAGACTTTTTTTTGTGAGGCTATGTTAAGTCTCTTCTCTATAGGGACAAGACAAACACGATTGCTGCTTTGGAAACCAACATTGAACGCGTTATTTGTGTGATTCCGGCCGAAATGTGTGAAAAATGTGCCAAAATTGGACCTTCAGAATGGACCACTTGAAGCGTTGCCGCGGGCAACATTTAAGTGATATTATCTTTATAAAGTAAATGGCAGGAATTGATTTATCGATCCAAATAAAAATTTCATTCACTTTTGTAAAATTTCTGTGTTTGTTTTCTTGTCATTTTCAAAAACTTACTTTCGTTACTTTACTTTTAATGACACAACAGCCCATGGAGGGCCTAGGCCGAGCTTTTCGCATCCACTTATGTTGTGCGTGTTATATTTGTACATGAATGGAAGGGACCTACAGTTTAATGCCGAATCCGAACGGCGAAGTGAATAGCTTGTCATCGGAAATTTTTACTCTTGTAGGTTTGCCATTGCCTGCCAAGAGGTGGTGCCGTGTAGAAAAATTATTTTTTTCGACTTTTAAATTTTGCCTGTGCCGAGATTCGAACCCCGGACACTCTGCGTAGCAGTCCAACGCACTACCACTACGCCACAGCGACCACACTAACTCAAAAACTAAACTCTTATAAAAATCACCCTTTACAACCATGAAAAGTGTGCACGCACATTTGCTTGCACCCCAAAATCCAATTCAAATACCTAAAAACAAACAGAGCAACAATAACGACACTCTCTGACATTTTTCTCTTACAAAATGCATCTTAAATTTCAAGTCTCTCTGAAGCCGGAAAGTTAAATAACTGAAATAATAATTTAGCATTGCATACATTTAGGCAATTATTTTTAGCAGGAAACCCAACTATGTTCATATATAACAAACTATAAACTATATACAAGGACAGTGTACTCTCGCCTCCCCAACGCATCTATTAACTGGACTCCTCTCTTAACTGGGCACCTCCCTTAGAGGGACACTTTTTGATGAACGAAAAATATCCTTGCTGTAAGAAGGTATTTGTCAATAAAAATAACATAAAATTAATCACAAGTAAACTCATTTTGTTTGTGTGTTCCCCTTATTATCTAGGTACATAAACATTTTTTTCCTCTAAGCCGTACGAATTTCTACGTCTCATAAGTATCTGGCTAAGAGAGAGTACACTGTACATATAGTTTTAGGTAATGTGCTATGATGCTAAACTTTGTATATGTGTGTGGCAACAATAATAACCTCAACAGCTATATCCAAAACAACCAGAATAACAGCAACTATATATGTTCAACCAGAACAACAACAGCAAATGTGTTTTATAGTAAATACCAAGCAAATAAAGTAATGGTGAAAATGTTTGTCGCATGTACTTTCACCCGCTCCTAAGGTATACATAATTTTTATTTTAGCCTTTCCTGCAACTCTTCACTTCCCTAAGCTCTTTTCTACTTCCCTTTTGTTCTACTCATTATTCACTCACACACACACACACACAGACGTACTTCCATGCATACATACATCAAAAACACACAAAAACTTTTATATGCGAAAACTTTTCACCACAAATGCATAGACAACAATATAAGTAGTATGAATAGTTATGGTTTGAGTTAAAAAGGACATCGTTTTCGATTTATATTTGACGCAAAAATTAGCAGGATGCATATAATTTTGTTGCCATTAATGTTTGTTATGGTAGTTGCTATTGCAATTTTTGTTCAACTTAGTTGTTTTAGCGCGTCAAATGGAGTCATGGAGTTTTTTTTTTTTTTTTGTTATTTGGCTCCCATATTAATTTTGAAGTTTACACATCGAATTTTTTTTCTTTTTTTTTCTGCTTTACTTATACTTCCTACCTCCTCATGTTTTTTGAAATATCAAATTATAAAGTTCTTCAGAAATATTATAGTTAAATTTCCAATACAATTGCTTGCAATTTCTCAAGCGGAGACAAGCATGCCAAAAAATCAGGAATGCCGAAAAAAATCTGTTAAAATCTGAGAATGAAAAAATTCGGTATACCAAAATGCAATATACCAAACAAAATCAGAAAATAAAAACATTTCTAATTCAATCACACATGGAACAAACTCTAAACAATTACCAATGTGCAGCTAAATAAATTATTTACATTAGTAATACGTTTTAATATTTTTTATTAATTAGTTTGTCAAACAAACAAAGCTTATCAATTATTTTATATGTTCGAGTGCGTGCAAATAAATGCGGGTAAAATTATTATTATTTTCTGAATTTTTTTGTTAAAATAGAAATAAAACACAACAAATAAGAACCAACTGCGAAATGTTTCGAAAGCGATATCAACATATAATATTTACTTATATAATATGTAAACCAAATAATTTAAAACCAAAATATTTAAAACCTCATTCATGTGTAGTTGTAAATAGTGAGGCGCATAATTACATATAAAATACCAAAAATGTACAAATATGCAAAAGTTCATGCTTACGTTGGATACATACATACCTTGCGTGTCTGTATTTATCTAATGCACTACATACATTAACAATTGACAAATGACATGACCGAAGCACATCCACCACCACCATCACCATCATCATCATCATCATCATCATCATCATTCATTCGTTCATTCATTCATTCGTTCATTGATCTAACAAAGGGCATAAAATATCGAAATAATTGAGAGTACATGTTGATAAATCTGTGCACGTGATTATTATCATGAAGGAGCGTGGGGAATGGGATGGTGTCGCAATTGGCGAACTAGAGCTGCAGGCTCGCGAACAATCAGTTATATTATGCGGTATTTTGTGCAATTGTTGTTCAGCCGATCGGTCGGTCAGTCGATTAAGCTTGTTGTGAATTTGTTGTGAATTTGTTGTAGCTGTTGTTTAGTAAATGGAAATTAAATCAAGTTGTTGTCAAAACTCGAAATCTGGGTTTAGGTGTTTGTAGCACAATTGGCTTGCATCACATCAAATCAGATTCAGCAACGCCATTACATACATTTCACCACATTTACATTACATTCACATCAAATTGTTAACGCTAGAAATGCATATTGTGGCAGTTGAGAGATGGCAAAACAATTATGTTTAAATAGTGGTTAAACAATTACTGGAAATTTCTAGTAGAGATTACAACATCAGTGCTAATTACTAATTGCTATCATATATGGTAGTTGAGATAATCTGGTCTTTTAGATGCGGTCTATTTTATTTCCAAAAGAAATAATATCTCAATTCAGCCTCGGTAGTCTAGTGGTGAAATGTACCAACAATACAATAATTTTAAATCGATTTAATTATCAAGGGTGACACAAGCCAGATACGTTGCATATGCTGGCGAAGCGTTGATCATAGAAAATATTAAAGAAAAAAGGGAAACCCCTTTAACTGAGAAATGTTTGCGGTAGTCAAATTATTTGTTGCGATTGTTAAAGTAACACATTAACGGCTATAAGTAAAACCAGCCATATCGTTGTAGAACACACAAGCTTCCAAGATGGATTGAAAGAGGAAGAAAATTTGTGTGCGTCAATGGGACGCGCTACAGAAGTTTACTTCCTCAAAACGTTTGCGATTTGCGTGGCCGAAGGAATTTTGAATGAACATGTCTTGAAATAC
Source organism: Palloptera scutellata (assembly GCA_958295655.1). Lineage (NCBI taxonomy): Eukaryota > Metazoa > Arthropoda > Insecta > Diptera > Pallopteridae > Palloptera > Palloptera scutellata. The sequence goes on along the minus strand of OY282449.1, from coordinate 127,749,344 downwards.
TTACTTTACTTACTTTTAATGGCACAACAGCCCATGGAGGGCCTAGGCCGAGCTTTTCGCATCCACTCATGTTGTGCGTGCTATATTTGTACATGAATGGAAGGGAACTACAAGTTTAATGCCGAATCCGAACGGCAAAGTGAAAAGCTTTACATGTCTTGAAATAAGCCTTGTATAATTCCGTTTGATGTTTCCCTCATTCCAGGTGTGTTACATCTGGATTAACTTAATTTTGATCGTTTGCATTTCCTATGCGTGAAACGCCCTCTACAAAATCATCATCTCCATCAAAATATTCATATTCAAAGCATGAGAATTTATTGGCTATATCATTATAATTATACTCTTATCATCATCATCATTATAATCATTTTTATAATAATCATCATCTTTATAATAATCATGATCTCAACAGATGGAAAATTTGCCACTTGCCGATCTGAGATCTCGCAAATGTTATGAGGTTGACTAGAAACTTGCCAAATCTGGTCTACGTTTTGTTTTGCTGATGCGAGTTTTTTTCTTTCCAGGGATGAAAGATTTTCAGGCAAATCATCTGCCCTTTTCTTTCATTGAGAAGCTGGGAATTCGGCCACCTCAATGACTGCCTGGTGCTCTATATTATGAGGACCTTCGTCGGGACCCAATGACATGAGTGTTGATTCAATTATGGGCTCTAATGAACTTATTTGCCGTTCATTATGTCTCTCCGCATTCAGTTGTGCCTCAAGTTGCTTGTGACGTCTACACTCGCGCAATCTCTAAGTGTTGGGTTTTTTGTTCTTTTTTTTACGATACCAGAATTCTAATTTTGTTTGGCCTCTATTTTTCAACGAAGTGTACAATCTCACTTAGCCGCGGTTTTTGCTTATATTTAATCGTAATACAATCGTAATTTGTTTGTACCTCTCACTTGCTTTTTCTTTTTTTTTTTCTCAGTCTATACGCGCTTATTCTTTCCGCTCGAGAAATTTCTAACGATTTTTGAGTGAAATATAAAATTTGTTTTGTTTGAAATGTTAGATTTTACTAGAAACTGATGGGCAGGGCCCTCAGTTTGTCAGTTTGATTCATACTCGCGGATACATGTGGATGCATATGTTCTGGCCATCATTTATATGTGCATATGCTTCCTAATATTTTTCATACTTGATTGATAGAAAAGTGAAAATTTCCGTTTGCGCAACACCTGGAGGCGGACCACTGAAAGTGAACTGAAAGCAGCTGAAGAATCGTGGAACTTTGTCAAAAGAATAGCTAACAATAGAATAAGATGGCAATGTTTTGTTGAAGTCTTATGTTCCCAAGTGAAATATTTATTTGTTTCACTTGTTCCCAAGTGAAATAAAGAAAGAAATAAAATATCAAGGCCAAAAATCAAAGTCTGTTAATTTTTTTGATATTCACTTTTTTATGAATTTCAGGAAAATAGACAAATTATATCAGTTTTTCGAGTGCCACAGCTTCAAAATTCCGTATTGTACGGTCAAAATTTTTTTTTACTGTACACTGAATAGTCCTGCTATTGATCGAAGACAGAAATAATACTGTTATAACTTTCGAAAATAAAAGAGTTTTACCGATTCGTGAGTTTTCACGAAGTTCACGAAAATTTGATAATTTATTAAAAACTAAACATTTTTTGTTAAGGGAATATGTATTCGGATATTCTGGTTAGTTATGAGCTAGCCTATAGTGGATAAAAAAGATAACGTTGAATTTTGGGGGTCACCCTGTATATATCTAACCATAGTATCTATGTAATGGTTAGTATCGAACTCGCCATCAAAATTTAGACTCAGATTTCGTGGTAATTTCTTCTTTTTTTTGTCAAGAAGCCAAAAACTTTTGTTTATCGATTCAAAATAATAAGAGTGAACCGCGGTGAAAGTGTTTTGTTCATGATTCCAAAAGATCAGAAAGATGAAAGAGTTTAACTTCTTTCCATATTTACCAAAAGTCTTTTATTCTAAGAACAATATTCATCAATGATACTAACCATAGTATCTATGTATCTTCTCCTGATTCACCAATTTGTGGAACTATATTTGACGAATAGTATAAGTAATCAATAGATGAGAACAATCTATATATAAATATTTTAGTGAAGTGATTTTAGATGATGTTCATAGAATAGGATTTGCATTTAAGAAATCCCACGAACGAGAAAAAGAAATTTATTTAATGCACATTTCAAATTGAAATTTGAATATTTCAATATTTATTAATATCTTTCGAAAACGTGTACAACAAAGTTTAAAACCTTATTAGCAGTAGCGGCAGCATCTAGCGTAAACAAGGATTTAATATATGACTTATAATATAATATTGCATGATATAAAAATTACAAATTTATCGTGACAATCATCTGGACGAGCAAAATAAAGTATAAACAAATTAGAACTAAATATTAAACATTTTCCAAACTTTTAGTAAACATTTTCAAAACATAAAATAAATAATTAAGCTAATGTGAAGCACAAGAATATAAATTTAACAATCATTAAACATTTATTCATAAAAATTTTAATAACATGATATAAATGAATATTGTCTAATACAGCGAAGAAAGGAATAAAGCTAGTTTATTTTTGAATTGCAGAGCGTTATTACAAGATCTTAAACTATTAGGAAGACGAACAGAGTGTGCAAAAAACTGCCTTTCAGACGTTAAACAAGAAACACAATATTAGTTCGATTGGATATAGAAAAGTTTAATCTCGAATACAAATAACTGGGTTCTGCATTTCATATAATATTATGCAACAATAAAAGCGTTCGATAGTTCAGCAAGTTATCAAAGGTTAAGCCATGGATTCTTTTAGCATACTGGGAAACATGATCTCTTCTCTTTAGTCCAAACACATAACGAGCAATGTTATTGAAAAGAATATTTAATTTATTTTTACTTAGACTATCACAATTTGCAAAAACTTCGCAGCCATATTGCATTGTTGGTATGAGATATGCTTTAGCAAGTAGCATTCGAATATGAAGAGGAGTAAAGTACTGCGTCGTCCAAAGAACACGAAGCATGCTGTAGACTTTCCCAACCGTTACTTATGTGGTTATTCCAAGTTAGAGTTCTGTTGATGGTTACCCCTAGAATTTTTGCAGAGTCTACGTATTCAATATTGCTTTCATTTAATGAAAGGTTAGGGGCAGCCTCTTGTCAGGCAATGGCAAACCTACAAGAGTAAAAATTGCTATGAAAAGCTATTCACTTCGCCGTTCGGATTCGGCATTAAACTGTAGGTCCCTTCCATTCATGTATAAATATAACACGCACAACATGAGTGGATGCGAAAAGCTCGGCCTAGGCCCTCCATGGGCTGATGTGCCATCAAAAGTAAAGTAAGTAGGGGCAGTGGAAATGTCATTGATTTTCTTCGTAATTACCAAGCATTTTCAGTTGTTCGGGTTATTCGTCGTTTTTGATTGCCCAATTACCAATTTTTTCAAGAACACTATTCAGATTATTGATGCAGTCATAGAGGTTCTCACGCTTACAGTTAACGTACAACTGGACATCATCTGCGTACATATGGATCTTAAAGTTTTCCAAAACACTGCGTAGGTCATTTATGTACATAGAAAAAAAGGGGGGACCCAAGACAGAACCTTGAGGAACACCTCTTGTAATGGGTAGAAAGACTGACGAACCTTTATTGGCGAAGACAGATTGTGACCTATCGGAAAGATGTGACGCAATAGGATTCGTCACAGATGGCGAGAAGTTAAATAATTTAAGGAGTTTTGTCAACAAAATATTATGGTCGACTGTATCGAAAGCCTTGGAGTGGCCTAAAAGAACTAAGAACCCAACTTCATTGTCATCTATGCTAGAACCTGAGCCTTCAGTTACATCAATTAGAGCAGTTATACAGCTATGTTTTGATGTTTTGGCCCTAAAGCCTGATTGCCTTTCAGTTATATAACTATTTTTATGCAAATGTGTGTTAATTAAACATTGGATTTGGATTTGAATTTTACCAATTGCATATATTCTGTTTTTGAACATCAGAATTCATACTTGAACACTTCATGTACTAATAACATTCTTGATCTAATCGCTTAGGAACATGTTTCAAATTACTAGAATTTATTCTAGAACACTTGTACTTTATTCAGTATCACACGAACCTAATTCAATCTAATCATAACTATGCTTAATTACTTAATTTCAAGAAGCTATTTACGTTCCTACTCTTACACTTGATAAATACTTTAGTAATTCTCAACTTTATTTATTTTGAAGCTTCTTTGCAGTTGACTTCAAAGTAAAAATCTTGACATAAGATTTAAAGTCAAAATCAAAAAACAAAAAATAAAAATAAAATAAATAGGTTTTCTTTATATACAAAGGTAAAATCAGCACAACGACAGTGGCGGTAAGTTGTATTTTAAAGTTGGCAACAACTTTGCAATAAAATCTTTTGAAAGATTGCTAAAGAAACCAGAGCAAGAAACACGAAAACGAAAAAGAAACAGAAACAGAAACAGAAACACTACAAACTTTTGCTTTTAATAAGGCAACAAGAGCGCTTGCTTCTTAACACACACGTTCACACTGAGTCAAAAACAAACATTTACACTTACAGCAACTTAAGGAGACTAATGCGTAAGCACATTCATGTGAGTGTGTGTATGTGTTTTTCAATGTTAGTGTAGTATATATGTATATATATATATACCGTGACACTCACACTTATTCATTAGTTATTTCATGTATAAAGTAAAGAGGAAAGTGATAAAGTGAAAAACTTAAAATAAACTGAAACAACAAGAAAAACTCTCAAACGAAATACTAACCAAACTATTTTTTCCAATGAGTAGCAGAAGCGGAGAATGCTGCGTGTGTGTGGGTGTGTAAACATAGATACACACAAGTAGTTGTGCATATTTATTAGGGTGATACAAAAAATAAAAAGAAGATGTCTTCTTCTTCTGGCCGAATCCTTCAAATGTCATAAAAATATATCACATCAATTTTTAGCTATTTTCATATAAGTTTCAAAGTCACCCTTTTCTTCTTTTGAACTTTTAACGCAGTTTTCTCCAACCATCGTGACCCATCGTGATGACATAAACAAGAATAAAAATCATACCCTCGAAGAGAACGTGAAGAAAGTCAAAGCTAGTCACATGAACGTTTATCCCGGGAAAAATAACTCAAAAAAAATAACAATATTTAAAGGAAAAAGGAAAGGAAAAGGAATACTCAAAAATTGTTACCTGAATATGATCCTCAAGCAAAGTACACAAGGAAATTTGTTTCCAAGGATTATTTCTCCACGTATCGGGTACTTTAAAAGCACGCAAATCAAACTATGGGAACTTATTTCGATTTTTCCTTTCGGAAAAGCGATAACTAGAAAAACTTGTAGCGGTTTCGTGTTTCCTGGGAAATGACATCCGAAATGATTTCGAGCGTTTGATTTTTGTTCTTGTTTATGTCATCACGAGAAATCAGAAGTGATCGTGGAAAGGAGGTTAAGCGACCTTAGAGGTATGCATGAAAATGTTTAAAAATTTAGGGTGAAGTATATTTTTGACATTTCGAAGAAGTAGATGATGGGAAATTTTTAATACTTTTTTTCGAACCACCCTAATGTTTCTGTTAGTTTCAAATATATGGGAGAGTGTGTCGTTTCGAGTTCTCCCTGCAAAGTGTATTTAAATTCTTACTATGAAGAAGTGACATTTTTTTGCTGCTTTCGTGACTTTTCTTAAAAAAAAGTTCCTTTGCTCTTGTTTTATATTTAAGCATAAAGATAGTGTAATAAATTTGTGTTTCTTTTTAGCTATATTCAAACTATCTCTATATAAAATAAAAAAATAAGTCTTTTGCCTTTGATATACATTTTGATACATATGGATATGTGCAGGGTGAGATGAAATATTTTTTATAAAAATAAAAAGTAGTAATACGAAGATGCATAAACATCTGCCAATGAATCACCCTGTCTATATTAGAAATATTTTGCTAACCATAAACAAATACGTGTTACGAAATTTTGTTTTCCTTTTTGCTTTTATCAGTTGATGCTCCCCCTCAGCGTCGAAACCAAATATCGTATCGCTTCCACCAATTTTATGCGCTGCATGATAAGATAAAACAACTTCATTATTCAGCATATTCAAGGATATTTCTAATTTTTTTCTATTTTTTCTCTCTCCCTTCTATCATTGTGTGTGATATGTGATATGAGTTGACAGTATACACGGGTTCATAATTCATATGTAGGATACTTACAAACAGGATACTTAAGCAAGATTATTCGAACTTGCACAAAAATGGGAAATGGGACAAAACGTGGAAAATAACAATTCATGTAAGATTCTATTAACCCCAAATCCCTGAGTTTCAAGACGAACCAAATTGCTGGTAACTAGTGTTCTCCATTCGGATCTATATTATTCCAGTTTTTTTTTAATACACTCCAACTTTTGTTTATAGCACGTGTTTCGATCTTCAACAAACTAAATTTACTTTACTTTACTTACTTTTAAGGGCACAACAGCCCATGGAGGGCTTGGTCCGAGCTTTTCGGAACCACTTATGTTGTGCGTGTTATATTTGTACATGAATGGACCTACAAGTTTAATGCCGAATCCGAACGGCGAAGTGAAAAGCTTTTCATAGGCAATTTTTACTCTTGTAGGTTTGCCATTGCCTGCCAAGAGGCAGGCCCGGACACTCTGCGTAGCAGTCCAATGCACTACCCCTACACCACAGCGACCACAGCGAACCCCGGACACTGCGTAGCAGTCCAATGCACTACCCCTACACCACAGCGACCACAGCGATCTTCAACAAACGCCTTCATGTATTTGTTGGTTTTTTCTCTTATTTGTCTTTCTTGATGATCTCAGTCGATCTCAAGGGTTATTAAGACCTAATTGTATGGGAGCTTAAGGGATTGTGCGCCGCTCTACCAGCTTAGTAGATAAGTATGGGTCGATTATAAATTCAGGCACTAGATTGAATGCAAAGCTGTATAGCTTGTTAAAGTTTATCCTTCAAAAATACCTGAAGCAGTTATGTCTATTTTGGAAAGAATTGTTTATTCCCAGCTTTCATGAGAAGTATGTAATTGCTTAGCAAATGATAGGCACAAATTCGCAAAATAGATATACAATCAGTTCAGGTAAAGGCCAAGTCCACATGCGATTTCTTCGAATGCTAGAATCGTTGCTTAAACTCCATTAACACTTAAGGCGAATTGAGATGTAGGGATGCAAAAAAAAGGTAGTGAAATAAACAAGTAGACTAAAAACGGAGAGTAGCATTAAAGTATTCCATGTGGTCAAAAAAATATGTCAAAAAATATCATAGCCACTGTTGAAGTAAAATGTATTTCATAGCCAGAGTCGCATTTTTCAATTTGTAAACTAACTTTACTACTTTTTGATATGAAGTTAAATGCAACCATGCGCTATAAATTCTCTGACTATTATTTTTTGATAACCATTTAATATTACAATCAAAAGAGGGAGTTCAGCTTAGCATACTTCTTTATTTTACTATGGGTTAAACGTACCGGTAAAATATATGATTTTATCTGCAAAAAAACCGGATTTCTTGAGTACTTTTCCAACGTATATGAACCGATGGACAAGTGCGGAAAAATATACAAAAATAGACTATTAACTAAAATGCTGCGTAACAGGTTAGAAAAGTAAAATAAACCTTTAAAATTTCACTATGTCATAATTGATTTATTGTACTTTATTAAGCTGTTACCCAGCATTTAACACCTCAGCGTGAATAGGGCTATTGTTCATTTCATCATTTAGAATGTAGAATAATCTGAATTTCCAAATTAAACATAAAAAAAACTAATTAGTACTCAAGTACTTTTCGGATTTTTGAGCGACCTGAGAGAAAAAACACCGGTTCCCCAAAACACGGTTATTTCCCCTTTACTTTACATCCCTAGTTGGATGAATGAAGTTCAACTTTTTGTTGCGGAATCACTATTTTAACTTATTTTCTTAAGAATGACACCATGAAGGGCCCATGAAGGGTCAAGGCCGAGATTTTCCATGTTGTGCGTATTATATTTTTACATGAATGGAAGGGACCTACAGTTTATGCGGAATCCGAACGGTGAAGTGAAAAGCTTTTCATAGGCTTTCAAGAGGTGTTATCGTGTAAATAATCGTGTTTTTTTTGTTTTTTTTTTTAATTTTTTGGCTGCAATATCGACCGACCATTTAATTGACCTTTTTATCATAAGGATATTCAAATACGTTTAATCTACATATAAGTAATTGGTTTATTTCAGAAAATACTTAGATGCTTTCTTGAACGTTAAATTAAATAAAGAAATTAATTTAGTTAGCACAAATCTCTCAAGCAACAGAAAAATTTTTAACCCAATTACAATCCAGACTAAAACCAATGCAACGCAAAACAAAAAAGTAAATATTTATGTATTGTATACAAATTATATTAAATGAAAATCACTTCTTGGAAATATACACAAACACACACAGATACATACACACACACACACACACACACACACATAAATAAACACAAACAAGAAACACAACGAGCCACAATTTTCCAACAATGTCCTTGTGAATTATTTAAAGGAATATCAACCGAGTATGTATGTAATGGAATGTGTATATGTATATATGTTTGTATGTATGTGATGTGAAAACAACAACTAAACAAAAGGAAAAACACAAGCAAATTATTATTATACAAAACATAGAATGAATGCACATCCTTAGAGTCGAGTGCTACTTTATTCAATGTACCATGACGGCAAAGACAGGCTTTTAAAATAATAAACAACCAAACGCAGAGAATGGCCGTCGCAGCAACCAACAGCAACCAATAACCAGCAGCACTCAACAAAAGTACGATGAGAAACGCTTCTAACTAGCAGTCACCAGATTCGATGTAGCGAGCAGTTAAATAAAAAATATAAGAATAAAGTCACTGCTACATAATATTTTTCTTACATAATTTACGAGATTGTAGCGGCAACAGCAACAGCAATAACAACTAAAACCTTATAAAACATCCGCCCTAGTCCTTCCTGCCTTTACACTTGCTTTATCTGCCCCCCTGCTCTCTGCTATTACTCATTCTGGTATTTCTCAAAGCATTGCTTGCAATTTGCAAGCATATAATTTTATTTTTTTATATTTTCATTTCATTATTTTTTTACTGTTTTTTTTTTTTTTTTTTGTATTCTTTTTTCCATGTGCATTATTATTAAGTGCGCAAAAAAATGCAACCATAATGAAAGCCATTCAATGAAAGTTCTATTAAATAGCAGTAAGGGTATAGTCAAAAGTAGTGATCTTAGATGTGAAAGGGAAATAGTTGTGTCTGTATGTGTATTGGTGGGTTTTGTTGTAAAAATATGTCAAGAGTAGTTTGAAGTAATATAATAAATAAACAGCATTTGTTTATATTTACTACAAAACACTACAAGTACTCGTAAATACAAAGATTCACGTATGTATAAGTATGTGTTTATACTACTTATGTATAAAAACTTTACTTGTGCTATACTGAATGCTACTGCGTATGTACTTATTCTTATTTTTCTTGTGACCTTCCGAAAAATTTATTGGGTAAGTATATAAGGCAAAATCTATACAATTACTGAATATGAGCAGCTCTATTTTCAGAATCATTTACATAGTCTTCGCGTAGAATGCCTCCACAACGAGCAATTAACGAGGTATTGTTTATGGGTGTTAGCCGCATCAGGTTATCGTACCTTTATATCATGCATTGAAATAGTAACTTTTATGAAAAGCTGTAATTCAAGTGTTTTAATTTAACCCTTAACACGTTACAATATCAACCTTAAAATAACCACTGTTACTTAATATAATAAGATATCATCGACCGAAATTCAATCCCTTTACTGAACTCATAGCCTCCACCAATGAACTACAAAATTCAAATAATAAAAACAAAATTATGGCTCGAAAGTTTGCGGAAGAAAGCACTTTTAGGTACTTACTTTTCAGCTGACGCTTTCCAATAAAGTAACAATAACATTAGGTACCATAAATATCTGAGCCTCTGACCTAGACTGGCTTGATAGGCCATTGTGCACCAGACACCTTTCTTTTACTATTTCGGATATGCTAGTCTATTGGACAGTAAACATATGCAAAGAATTTGAATCAGTTCGCGAATAAAAAATTGTAAGCTCATTTATGTTGTGTGTAAATGTTTAAGTTCTGGTGGCTTGGTGGAAGGAGAGTGGGAATTTGAAATAATTGAAAATTTAAAATACCGGAAAATCGGATTTTAAGTTTATCAATTAATTTATTGGGCAAAAATATGGAAAATGAAATTTACAATATAGATGGACCGTACGGTTTGGCTATTCGAAAAGAATGTTTTATATATAAGGAAGTAGGAAGAATAGAAAAGAAAGAATCGAAACAGAAAAGAAAAATAAATACAAAAGAATAGAAAAGGAGAGGGCCATTAGGGTGGCTTAAACAGTAAGTAGTAACAATGGCCGTCAGATTGCGAAAAAATGCTCTAAAATTCGTAGAAAGATGAGAAAATTTTAAGTTGAAGGTGAGAGGTATATATTCAATGGTCCATTGTGGTTCTTGAAATAAAAGGTGTTTTTTCAGAAGAGTGGTTTTCAATCGCTGTGGCGTAGTGGTAGTGTGTTGGACTGCTACGCAGAGTGTCCGGGGTTCGAATCTCGGCACAGGCAAAATCAAAAAGTAGAAAAAATAATTTTTCTACACGGCACCACCTCTTACCTCTTGCCAGGCAATGGCAAACCTACAAGAGTAAAAGTTGCTATGAAAAGCTTTTCACTTCGCCGTTCGGATTCGGCATTCAACTGTAGGTCCCTTCCATTCATGTACAAATATAACACGCACAACATGAGTGGATGCGAAAAGCTCGACCTAGGCCCTCCATGGGCTGTTGTGCCATTGAAAGTAAAGTAAGGTTTTCAATCTGCTAACACTTTTGGTCTTTTTGACAGCTGTCACTTGATTTATGCTCACTTTGGTTTTCCATTTCATAATGAATAGACTTACTCCTGAATAACGTTTGCAAATCGTGCAAATTTATTACCAAAATAATGGTTCGATTCGCGCGACGCATCCAATATTCGGTCGACATAATCGCCCAGCAGAGTCGCTGATTCGAGCAACCATGGATCGATTTCGCGCCACGTTTACTCCAGTGGATGCGCATCCTCAGAGACGCTGTACAGTGCGCACCGAAGACGCTATTGCAGCTGTGGAGTAGAGTATCAAAGAAGACCCGAAAGAACCCATTCGCCCCATTGTGCCCATCCATTTTATGGAAGATTTTGCGGAAGGATCTTGGTTTTCGATCTTACAAAATCCAACTCGTGCAAGAATTGAAGCCGAACGACCATCAAGCGCGTCGTACGTTCGGTAAATGTGATCATAATCCCCAACAAGCCATTGTTGAGACGCCGTTACATCGTCACATCCTCAAAAAGTCACTGTTTGGTGTGCTCTATGGGCAGAGGGAATCATTGGTCCATATTTCTTCAAAGATGAAGATGAACCCGGTCATAATGTTACAATATAACAGTCAATGGGGAACGCTATAGAGCCATGATTAATGACTTTTTCGTGCCCGAATTGTGAATTGGAGGATGTTGATGTGGACGACCTTTGGTTCCAACAACCAACAAGACGGCGCTACATGCCATACAGCCAACGAAACAATCAATTTATTGATGGCCTCCAAGATCATGCGATTTAACACCACTGCAATATTTTTTGTTTTTTGTGGGGTTATGTGAAGTCGCTTGTCTACGCAGATAAGCCCGAGACGATTGACGCCTTGGAAGAGAATATTCGGCACGTTATTACTAACATGCGTCCCGGCCCAAATTGCTGCAAAAAGTGGTTAAAAATTGGGCCTCTCGGCTGGAATTTATTCGAACCAGCCGCGCCGGCCACTTGCCCGAAAACGTTTTTAAAACTTAATGGCAAATCCTAATCTTTATAATAAAGCTAAAGTCTTAGCCATAACATTAAAATCTAAGTGTTTTATTTCTTCTTGAAAACCACACTTCTAAAAACAAACCCTGTATATTTTCAAAAATAAGGAAATCACCTCAATGTTACTATAGCCTACACGTCACTTCCAACTGCAAGCACTGATCAAAACACTAAGGGTACTGATGACTTGAAAGACTATGTAGGATAAAAAACTTGAATTGTAATAAGCAAAATCTTCGGACATACTCTATGCAACGGAAAACTAGATAAATATTACTCATACTACTAGTAGAACCAATTTAACCATAATGTGGATACTCTACCATACGTATTAAATTATATATTACCTCTTACCTCTTGGCAGGCAATGGCAAACCTACAAGAGTAAAAATTGCTATAAAAAGCTTTTCACTTCGCCGTTCGGATTCGGCATTAAACTGTAGGTCCCGTCCACTCATGTACAAATATAACACGCAGTTCTCTGAATGTTTTATCATTACAATCATTTACAAGACCACTGTAAAATAATTTTTTTCATCCTACTCAAGGCCTAGTTGCACATGGTGAATATCAGCAGTCGTCTCCAGGTGAGCTTCTCTACCAAATTGAAAACACAGAGAACAAGAATATGGATCAGAGAAAATAAACAACGAAATCCACCAACAATTTGAGAGAAAGTTAAACGTTGTAAAAAAAACTTTACTTACTTACTTAGCTGGCACTACAACCGATGATCGGTCTTGGCCGCCTCCACAAAGCTCCGCCAGTCACTTCTGCTATGCGCGCGCTGGCGCCAGTTGATAAGGCAAAGTGCAGTCAGGCTGCCCTGCACCTGGTCTTTCCAACGGAGATTAGGACGCCCCCTTCTGCGTGTTCCTCCACCGTGGTTCGAATAAAACACCCTTCTAGCCGGAGTGCTTTCTTCCATTCGCTCAACATGACCCAGCCAGCGAAGCCGCTGGAGTTTTATACGCTTATACGCTTGACTATGTCAGTTTCGGCGTACAGCTCATACAGCTCATCGTTCCATCTTATTCGATATACGTCGTCCACACATACTGGACCGTAGATCTTACGGAGTATCTTCTTCTCGAACGCTCCTAACAGCCTCTCATCATTGATAGTCAATGTCCACGTCTCTGCGCCATACATTAGGACGGGAAGGATGAGGGACTTATAGAGCGTTATTTTCGTCGGTCGAGTGAGGGCTCTACTTCTAACACCTGTTGGCAAGAGTTAGTTAAAAAAACTTTGCCTATCTTTAAAATTTTTGGAAGTCAAAGTTTTTACATGATTTTAACTTAAAAAGGCGGACCTGAATTCACTATTTTATTTAATATGCAAACTAGTAAACCAAGTAACAAGTGTGCAATGCCTACTTTTCAAAACATTAACATTGTTGCCGGATATCAGCTGCTGTTATTTTTTGCTGTTACTGTTCATACTGCCAATGCTGTGGCAATAGCTGCTCTAATTTGTTCTTGTTGCTGGCTGTTGGTTTATTTGATTAATTGTCTGGGAATTTTTTTGTGTAGTTATTTTCGTGGTACATAGTTATGTACTCGTATATACTACGCAAAGTATACGGTGTTATGCCCACATTTATTTCAGTATTTATTTCAATAGCTATTCTCGCAACGTCACCACCAACACCACCACAAACTTCTATGCTTTTATGGATATGTTTGCGTAGGCTGAAGTGTGTATACCGGTTAGTATGCGTGTGTCCTCCAGCAGTGACATTTTGCTCTGATATTATACCGTACCTAAAATTTGTTCCAATTTATTTTTCATTTGTATATTAAGAGCATGAAAATTATTCCAATTGCTTGCTTAGCATTTCATTTGTTTGTGTGGGAGTAGCCAGTGGAGGCGGATTTCTGCTGCAAAGAAAGACATCTTCCAAATCTTATTTTTCCCCTTCTTGTGGTTTTACGCACTGACTGATATTAATTTCACTTTTATTACTTTTATAGCATTGAAGCAAAACACCGCAAACACACACACACACACACACAAACATAAGTAGGATTTGACGTTCAAGCATACATTTAGTTTATATTTTAAGGGCTTCCTTGGGCACTCAGTAAAATTTCGTACAGTACAGTAATTAAAGTCCAGCAATGGCATATTAAAGTGAAATTAAAAATGTATACTCATAAAATAAATTTCAAATAAGAAAACTTGAATGCAAATTATACAAATACTCTTGTATTTTAGTAGCTTTTAATTTTATTTATATTGCTTGGAAAAAAATTAAATTTGGGAAAACTTGCGAGATTCTCCTTTAATTGAAAGAATTTTAATGTATAGGGGAGAGTATTATCGCTTGGTAAGAGCTTTGGCTTGTTCGATTTTAGTTTAATAAATATCAACTTTTCACGAATGTTTGCTTGAACATTATTCAAACTGAGGTATAATGTGTTTTTGTTGTACCCAGAGCTGGGTTAATTTAATTACACTACAATTGCATTACCTAGCAATTGAAATTTGTAATCAATTATTTCTGAGCCATGTTTAGGAATTGATTACTTTTCTAATTGCATAGAGCAATTAAAATTTTAATATTTATTTCCAAGGAATTGTAATTTGTAATTGATATTTTAAATTTTCGTATAATACCGTATAGTTTAAATTCTTCAATTCTATTACAAAAACTTGAAATTTCCTTCAACTTCCATTTTTCAATTCCTTTGCGGTATCATAAAAGCAATTTGTGGAAAAGGCTTTACAATTTCAATTCCTTATAATGGAATTGAAAAAAATTAAGTTGCACTTGCACCACAATTTCAATTACAAATTACAATTGCTTGTAATGAAATTGTGGAAAGAAAAATACAATTTCCATTACTCAATGGAATTGGAAAAGTAATCAATTCCTTTAACTACTAATTAAATTCCTAAAGTAATGATTCCTACCCAGTTCTAGTTGCACCTTGGTCCGTTTTTAGCTGAACTTGGTTGTTACTTATAAAGGGTGTTTTTTTTTTTTTTTTTGGAAGTGTGGTTTTCAATCTGGTAATCCTTTTTTGAGAGTCGGTCTTTTTAATAGCTGTCACTTGATTTATGCTCACTTTGGTTTTCCATTTCATAATGAATAGACGTACTCCTGAATAACGTTTGTAAATCGTGCAAATTTATTACCAAAATAATGGTTCGATTCGCGCGACGCATCCAATATTCGGTCGACATAATCGCCCAGCAGAGTCGCTGATTCGAGCAACCATGGATCGGTTTCGCGCCACGTTTACTCCAGTGGATGCGCATCCTCAGAGACGCCGTACAATGCGCACCGAAGACGCTATTGCAGCTGTGGAGCAGAGTATCGAAGAAGACCCGAATGAGTCCATTCGCCATCGCATGGAGATGTGCCCATCCATTTTATGGAAGATTTTCCGGAAGGATCTTGGTTTGCGGTCTTACAAAATCCCACTCGTGCAAGAATTGAAGCCGAACGACCATCAAGCGTGTCGCACATTCGGTAAATGGGCCCAAAACAAGATGGCCACCGATCCCGATTTTCACAAGAAAATTTTGTTCAGCGATGAAGCTCACTTTTGGTTGAATGGGTACGTTAATAAGCAAAATTTTCGCGTTTGGAGTGATCATAATCCTCAACAAGCCCTTGTTGAGACGCCGTTACATCGTCACATCCTCAAAAAGTCACTGTTTGGTGTGGGAATCATTGGTCCATATTTCTTCAAAGATGAAGCCGGTCATAATGTTACAATGTAACAGTCAATGGGGAACGCTATAGAGCTATGATTAATGACTTTTTCGTGCCTGAATTGGAGGATGTTGATATGGACGACCTTTGGTTCGAACAACCAACAAGGCGGCGCTACATGCCATACAGCCAACGAAACAATCAAAATCAATTTATTGAAGGAAACTTTTGGTGAGCGCATTATCTCGCGTCGTGGGCCTGGACGCCGCTGGACTATTTTTGTGGGGTCATGTGAAGTCGCTTGTCTACGCAGATAAGCCCGAGACGATTGACGCTTTGGAAGAGAATATTCGGCACGTTATTACTGACAATTCCCGGCCCCAATTGCCGCAAAAAGTGGTCGAAAATTAGGCCCCTCGGCTGGAATTTATTCGAACCAGCCGCGGTGGCCACTTGCCCGAAAAAGTTTTTAAAACTTAATGGCAAATCATTATCCTTATAATAAAGCTAAATCCTTGGCGATAACATTATATTACATGCGTTTTATTTTTTCTTGAAAACCACACTTCTAAAAAAAACACCCTGTACAAGGATCCACCACGAATTGATCAATCGCTTTTAGGGTCTAAGGAAATATATTATATTTTGGTATAGCCGAGAAAATAAGTATCTGTTGGAGACATGCTTTCTCAGTGATTAAAGAGAAAGATCTTTTATTGTTGTGTGATTTTTTTAAAGGCACAATTGCTATATCCTTTATTTATGATCAGTGTTAAAATGTAATAATTAAATTCTTTTAAATTACAACTGAAAAAATTTAATATTTATTTTTGCGCAATTATCGTCATTTCATGCCAATTTGAAATTTATATTTTCTTTGGTATTTATCCTTTGTTTTTATTATTTAAATTGCAATAAAATGTAAACAAAAAATATACTTTACTTTTTTTAGTACATTTGTCTTTATTTATGCATTACGTTTTGTTTTTGTTTGTTTATGGCTTATGTAAACAAAAAAAAATTAATTACAAATTTTTATTGAGTGTTGGTATTGTATAATTTGTATTAATATGTACTTAATGTAATATGATTAATTTTTGTAGTTGGAGTTGATTTTTTTAAATATTTTGAACAGTGCTCGTATTTGTTCTTTTTAGGTGATGGCATTTACTATTTACTAAATGCTATAATTATTTACTCTATTTAATAACAATATAGAAAACTATTATCTGAGTGTGTAATCAGTTTACCACTTTAAACTATGCATAATTAAAATCGGGCATGTGTGAATTATGAAAATTAATACTCATTACTATGCGTAGGATTTATAATTGCAGTATCTATTTGTCAATTTATGTATATATAGATACATAGATTTTTAATGTATGTATGTGTGTTTTATAGCCTTAATATAGAAATGGAAAAATTAGTAACTCGACTTTTTAACCTTAAAAACGATTATTTTTTGTTGTAATCCAATTTGAAAAATTTTAAAATAATCACTCTAGAGATATGTACTTGTATGTATGTATGTAATATACATACAACGCACAGTTCACAATCAGTACGAGACAAATCTCACTGCTGCCTATCCAATTTCTGGCATGCCTTTCCTCTCTCTAGAGTAATACAATTTTATGCTCTTTCCTGCAAAATATAAAGAAATATGTATGCATTTAAATGGAGAAGAGAAAAAGGGAGAGGAATCTACAGAGTGAGACTAAAAATCTTTCTACAATTTGCTTACAAAATCATTTGCCACTGCCACTTAATACTTACTTACTTTAAATACTATTACAGCAAGCTGCCATTAAATAGCTACTATTTCTTCTATTTTCTCTATTTTCTCTATTTTCTCTATTTTCCCTTATTCTAGTATTTTTACGTAATATTTTCAATTTTCCGTTGCTTTCCTGCATATTGAATTCAATTGTTCTATCTTAAGCAATTTGATATTTTCTACGAAATCTTTTATTATGTTCTTCTTCTGATTTTTGGTCCAAATTTTTTTTTATTTTTTATTTGTGTGTACGAGTATGTACAAATTGCCAAAGCGGAAATTGTCAATGGGCGCGTGTGAGTTCCAATCATTTCCGCTTTGCTGAGTACCATTCATTGTTATTTGCGCAGCGTTTGGGTTTCGCTCGTCACACAATTCGCCAAAGAAGTGAAGTGTAGTGTTTTGGATTTTGTGCGGTGCGTGCTGAAGCGTTAAAACACTGTGGTTTCGTACTCGTCTTCACTCAGCATGAAAATATGTAGCTTTTTGCCAAAAAATAAATTCAGAATTCATGTTATTAAGTTCTAAGTAAGGCACACTTTGGAATTTTTTTTTATATCAAATACTTGTGTTCAATTTGAATTCCATTGGATCCAGAAGAATTTTGTTTTGAGAAGAAGTGCAATATTTCTTGCTGGGTTACTGCTGAGATTAAGTTTTATGTTATGCTTTGCTTTGTTTTACTTACCTACATCTTACGGTGGTCCAAAACCGAAGTTTCATTGGAATCAAATATTGAAAATGGCATTGCTCATAGTCAATTGGTTTTAACCTGGTTTAAATCGGATAGTTCTGAGCGCAAAGAATGGTTTAAACCGACTTTTTCTTAAAAATCTAACGAAAATTATTTAATATTTAATCCTTGAGGCTTTTTCGAATCGTAATTTATCGCACAGTTGTATCCAAACGACAGCAAAATTAAACCCTGCCGACCCTGGAGAAGATATATTCTTTTGTCGTCACTTGACATATCTTGTTCTCGTGACGAGGCTCTGGACAAAAATTTTGCCATCATCGGAAAGAAATAGAAAGAAAAATATGCTATAAAACCCGGTTACTTTAACCCGGTTACTTAAACGAGTTGAAGTTAACACTCAATTAAAAATAAGTTACTTCGACCTATAAGCGATCACAGAAAAGCCGCTTAATCGGACCTATTGCAAGGTGTGAAAACAGTTTTCGAAATGAAATTTCGAATGGATGGATATTGAAATCTGGATTGGCTGCCTTTATTGTGGCGGATTATTTTATTTTGTGTGGCTCTCTATTTACACAACAACAAAATTGCGACAAACTCATTCATTCCTCTCAATTTCTATACGAGGAATGAAATCGCAATATTGGGCTGTTGCACAGTGAGTGTAACGGCGCTACCAATAAAGTGAGTATAAAAAATTCACTCCTGCAAGAAAAACTCGAACAGCACTCTCTTTATCTCACTCTCTCTCTCTCTCTCATATTTATATATTTGCACTAAAGGAATTTCGCGCAAAAACAACACGACTAACAATAACAGTAAATTACTCTTAAGTCGATCAGTCGCTAATATGAAAATTACTCGATTGTACGCAATTGACCGCACGTATATGTACTCACGAGATGACAATAAGAGAGCCGATGTCTCTGCTTGTATTTTGTATGAGAATTCTGCGTTGTAATTATTACTATTTTTCATTTGAGTTGATTTTACCAACAGTTGTTTTTACATTTTTTCATTGCATTGAGCCAAGTAGATAGAAAGAATATCGAAATAAACGGACGTGAGGAGATATTGAAAACGAAAGCAGATAGCTTATATGGTAAAAAGAAACAAGTTTCACTTCACTTGCATTTTTTTCTCTTAGAATAGGTGAGATCGGCGACTTGCTACTACGAGTTCACATACAAGCTATCGTTCCTGATAACCTTACCCTTGAAAATTATTCAGTACCTATGTAAAATATGATTTCAAAAGTTTAAATATATGTTTTGTTTTCAAATATCAGTTACTACATTAATACATTTTATGTTTTCGTAGATATCTTCGCTTTTGCAAGAGTAAAAGATCAAGTCTTCTACCCGGCCGAGTTCATTCATCTTTACAATCTCGTACAGTGGATGTTCATACTTATTTGATAAACTCTTGAGGAAGCTCAACTGTCATGTTCTCGAACAAACATGATCAATAATTTTCACATCAATACCCAAGTATTTTTACATAAGAATATGCCCGAGAGTCGTTTTATACATATTCATGTACCTACTGTTCAAATTCTATTTTTGAAGATTTTTTTGCCACTGGTTCTTGTGTTTAAGACCACAATGCACTCTTTATGGTTTTTGACTATTTCTTTCTTTTTACTATTATCTCTTCTTTCGTTCTACTTCCGTTTCTCGTGCCAGAGTAATAAGGAATTGTCAATATAAGCAATGTATGACGGACCGACAAACAGACACGCTCATAGGCATGAGTTGCTATCCCTATTTTCATACTCGATTCTTCTTCACTATGCTTCCGATCTAGTACTGCTCTCTTTTAGTTTTTACTATATCGCACTCCATATATTTACTCCCTTTGCTTTACTGCCTTTTATAAGCAAATCCGAACTTATACACTCTACATATATCTCCATTCCTTGCCCCCACTAACCCCTCTCACTCTCACCCTTCCCCGGTATGTCTTTCATTTGTATCTAATCGGCTTCCATTTGGGAATTAAGCTGATTTTCTTTCTTTCATTCTATTGTTTGTATTCAGAATTGACTTTTGAGGTTCAGGGCTGCATTTTCTACCATACTATAAGTAGTTTTCTTTTGCCATACTACATTTACATTATTTTCACAGTCATGGATAATCACATGTAGCGAGCTTTTGCATACAATTTACTGACTGAATTTTAATGAGCTCTGAGTGCACGTTTCAGAGTGAAAATTTAGTAAGAATAAAATGCAAAGAAAAGCATTCAGGTTTTTTAAAGTAGTTCCCCTTGATACTTTATTTTATTTTTATGCTTCATCTATTTCGAAACTTAAGAGAAGTATATGGTAAACGAAAGTAGTTTTATCAGTCACTCAGTCAATCACTCAGTATTCACCAAATGCCATTTACACTACGAAATTTTCATAATTAAATTTGAATCTTTTGAAATTCATTCAAGCGTAAAACCATTTCAAATTCTTCAAAGACACACAGCTATAAATAAAGTATTTTGATAAATAAGAAAGTCGAACACAACAATTTTAGAGCGCATCTTCTGTTGCACATAGCTGCAAATTGCATTGAATTCGTCTTCACTCTTCACACTTCACACTTTTAACTCTGGATGTAGTCCATGCTTTACCACTTTATTCCACTTCATGCCACATTGCCGAAGATTCTTCTTCTTGAGACAAACTTTACAACAACTACAACAACTACAACAACAAATTATAGTGTGTGCTTTACTGCTTGCTGCACACAAAGGAAGGAAGGAAGCAGTACATGGAACGCATGACGGAATATAAAGCTGAAGCTGCACTTGTCGCAGGGTTAAGTGTAGCAGAGGATTGGATTTCGTAGACAAGCTCAAGTGGCAGCAAAAGCAATAATGGTTGTGTGTAGTAATAAAATAAAATATGTAAAAGGAGAAGAAGGAAATCAAAAGGAAGAGGAAGATGCAATGCAAGCCAAACAACAACAACAGCAACGAAAACGCTAAGAAGCGCATAACGCGTTTGCAGCAGCAGTAGCAGCAGCAGCAGCAAGAACAGCAGCGATGATGTGTGACACAAAAGTAATCCTTATCGTCATACACAAACACACCCACACACACATAAGCACTCATATATATACAGCTGTGATGGGATACAGAGTGCACTTGTTTGAAAGAGAACATAGTTACTTGGAGTGCTCACAGATACATACTCGTATTTCTTATGCATCTGTATAAGTGATAGCGAGGAAGTAGCCACTAAAGCGTACAAAAATATACTATGTACATATGTACTTTCTTCTGTCAGTGTTTGTATATCGAGACAGGAATTTGTACATCGATGATGTTGTTGTTAATATTTTTGAGTTGTTGCTGTTGTTTGTAAGACAATAATAACATCAACGTTAGTATGATAATGGAATACGTATTAGAAGAAGTTGAATGATTTAATGGGTGTTGATGTTGATGTTAATGTTAGTATGGGTGTGAAAAATACTTGGCGCTACTACGAAGATATTAAAGTGGGTGAGAGTAAACGGAAAGCTGGAGAAAAGAAATATAAAGCGAATACTTCAAATCTATTGGCAATGATGATATGAAAATTTAATTAGCTGAACCAGAAGTGAGGAATTTGTTATTGCCCACACTTCATGGCATTGTAGAATAAAAATTTATGTTTATTAAATAACATGATGAAATTTTTAAGTAAGCAACACCATTAAATTTCAATTAATACAGGCAATCATGTTCCGGAATTTATTTATAAAATTATTTTTATAATGTTTTCAGTATGATTTTCTATTGCCATAAACCCTTTTTCTTATTCCACATCTATTGTAGCCTTCTCCCTTCCTTCGTCACTTTTAGCTTCACTTCACAGTGGTAAATCCAGCTAGTCACTTTGCAAATGAGGTGCGAATCGAGAACCGAGAATTTTCATTTCAAAATATTTTCTTGTTTTATAAGTTTTATTCTTTTTTCCCCCATTTTCTATTGAAAAAAGACTATTTTTAGCTCTTTTAGTTTAGTATTATAACTTTAGGCTGCAAGTACGAAGTCACTTAGTACGAAAGTTCCGGATAACCCTAAATGATGTACTCATTACAACAAACGGCAGGAACTGGAGTGCCCTAATCGGCTCCACTCCCCCCGCCATCTTTTTAAAAGACACTCCTAGGACACATCTGTGTTAAATTAATATTAAATTAGGAGGGGGAGGTGAGGTGGTACCGGGCAAGATATGGTAATCATGATGATATTATCGATTTTTGCTATCTTTACCTGAACCGTTCTCTTCCCTTCCACTCCACACCTAACCATTCTCTTGCCTTTTTCTCCACTTTCTCTATCGATTATCTTATTTCTTTATCTATATAACTTCTTCCCCTGCTCTCTTTCTCTCTTCTAATCTCTTAATTGTATCTCTGTGACAGAAATTTTTGCTTTATATTCTTAATGTTTATCTTACCCTT
This sequence comes from Palloptera scutellata, assembly GCA_958295655.1. Classification (NCBI taxonomy): domain Eukaryota; kingdom Metazoa; phylum Arthropoda; class Insecta; order Diptera; family Pallopteridae; genus Palloptera; species Palloptera scutellata. Next base: position 127,726,758 of record OY282449.1, on the reverse strand, counting down.
GATTTTGCTCTCTTAAAACTTACTCTTCGTCTCTTTTTTCTTTATCGCCAATCCCAAAGTTTTCAGATCAAGGACTTAACTCAATGGTTGAAAAACAAATTACTCATGAATCACTTAGCGTATTCTGTTTATATTTCTTAAGCATTTCCTCTTATAAACACTCAATAAATTTGAACACTATGCGCTCTAAAAATACTTTTAAAAAATTAGCAGTGAATATCTTTCACCAGATAAAAGGTGTGCCAAAAAGCGCGCTAAAATGCGTAAGACAAGGTTGCACATGAAATACCTAAAAGTATGCAAATTAGCTTGATTTGAATTTTTAACTGGTTTCTTTTATTTTCGCATTATACAATTCACGTTAACTTAGGCTACTACAACAGCAATGCGTACTATAAATTAATGTTTTAAATATATGCACCCAAAACCGAAGAAGAGTGCAGAAAACGCAAAGCAAATACAAATATTTAAGAAACAGAAAATGTGAAAGTGAAAATGAAAATGAAAATGTAATACGAAAAATTGGTTGCTTAGAATTTTTAATTAAAAACATTCTTTTTCAGCAATACGCATTAACATAATTCTCGCACGCGCCTAAATGTATGCTATGCTCAATACTAGTGAAACAACTAAATAAAAAAAACCTACGTAGAACTTTAGAAATAAAAACAGAAATTAGTTTATGTTGGTAATGTTTTGTGTATGTATCTGAAAGAATTTCTATGGGTTTGGTGCTTGCGCTGATAATTGCTACTGACGGCAGTCTAATGGGCAGGTGATGGTAGTCAAGGCATGGCGAAGATATTCTTAGGCTGGTGGTGATAGTCACGAGGTGGTAGCAAAGCCTTTGAGGTATTATTGCTTGATTGTGGTGGTTATAGAGACTAGGCTGCTGCTGTTGATATTGTGTATTAAATCTGTCAGCATTAACCCTAATCCTTTAAGGTACTAAAAGCTGATTAAAACGAATTTAAAGTACATATAATTTAAGCATATTCCATACACATCTACTGGCACCTACGTTTGCTATATATACATACATTTATACAAAAGTACCACATGTAAAAAAAAAATGAACGCTTAAATTGAATTAAATCTACTTGAGTCTCAGCAACAAAACTGAATAAAAAATCACAAACCTTTGGGTGATGAATACAAAAAGCTTGATACTTACGATGTATATCGCATTGCAGTATGGCAATTCGAACAAAACATTTTTGTAACATTTTACATGGTAGCAATGTGTATGTATGTATGTGTTTGTGTGTGTATGGTTGCTTGTGTGAACATGTCTACAGTTTTAAATTTAATAAATAAATTCACAAGTAGAAAAATGATAAATTAAAATGTTCATGGTTGAGGCAAAGTTTTGGGTTAGGCTTTATTTTTGTTTCTGGGAAAATGCTCTTGCATACTTTTGGGCTTTATATAAATTTAAAAAATTTACAATTTGTCTGCACAATGTTGGTTTTCAAATATAAATAAAAAATAATACAAAATAGAATCTTTGCCTTGCTACATACCATCTTATTTTTGTCTACATACTTTTCTAAGTTCGTATTAATACAGAAAAATATAACAAGAAGGGATACATTTTTTCGTTCAGAAAATAAAAAAGATAAAATATTCCCGGTTATGTTTTTCTTTTCATTGTAACCTAAATATATGCAAAGAAAGCATTATAAATTTAAGCTGGCATAAACGTAGAAAATGAAGTAAGTAAATCGACCTAAAAGAAAACTGTAACCACAAAATGCGAATGCCTCATATACATACACACACACACACACACACACACATTATACAAACTCATACTTAAAATATTTTATAAAAGTAGAGCCGAAGAAGGAAACGGTGTCAAGTAATCGGATTATTGCGATTACTTGACGATTTGTTTCGATTATAAGCGACGACGTCAACGACGACGATGACGACGACGATGACGACGACGAAGGGGCAACAATTGCAACAACATCCATAAACAGTAGCTTCAGCAACAACATTGTGGAAATACACACACTCACACACAATATGTGACGATTGCTCACCTGTTGTTCTGTCTACTAATATTACCAAGGTACCTAGACATACCATAGATATGGCCAATAGCATAACCACAAACCTCCACCTCTAAGGCTTACATAATCTTCAGTCAAAACCCACACGCTTAACACAAAGAATAAAAGCAAACCTGAAGTTGATGTAGACAAAAGCGAGTGTAAGGAATAAAACTAAAAGTGAAAAAAAGTCTTATAAGTACAACCGAAACGTAAAGTATCTGGAAGTAGTGAATTGTATTTGAGGTTTGTGAGAAAAAAATTAAAAAATTTACAAAAGCTCAAGCAATGGATACACTGAAGAGACACAAAAATATAAGTAATATCATTGCTTCCCCGAGGAAAAGTATTTGCAGCAATTGAGGAAATTCACTTTGAGGAAATTCCCAGTTGATGACTGTGTTTCTTTCCTCTGGATTATATTATATACTGATGATCACTACAGCAGAACTAACTATCACTTGGCTTCAGATAGCTTTTATGCTTATGAATAGGATAACAAAATCACAATCATATAGAAATTAAGTTGAACGTTTAAAAGTAGTCCACAAAGGCTTCGTGGATCTTATAATATAATCTTATAATGTATATGATTTCATAAATATACATACTTAGAATAATAAGAAATAACAATTTTCTTTCTCAGATAAAAATCAATGAAATTAGATTCGGCAAAGAAGTGTCGGTACAAAGAAGTAAAGTTATATGTTTGCAGACAAAGAATAAGTTCACCTGCGGCACTTAATTTATCCCCGCTGGGTACAATCATCACGAGAGCAATACACCCAACAAGCCACAAACCGCTGGTGGTGGTGAAGGTAGTAGCGAATTTTAAAATTGTGTTGAAGTGATTTTGGTTATACATTTATTCTTACGTATAGATGAATGGATGTGTGTGTATGTGTGTGTATGTGTGTGTGTGTGTGTGTATGTGTATAAAAGTGTATTTGTGTGCCTGTATGCGTTTGGTGTTTGTTGAAATACCTGTAATTTATTTAGCTGCTATTAAAATCTCATGCTGAATTCTTGATGTCGTCGCTTTCGTTGTGTACGCCTGCTCCTCCCATGAGCGACATTGTCACCTACATACGCCAGCAACCCCTGAAATTGTGGCTGCCAACAAATGACAGTATACTTGCTTGCTTACTTGTTGTTGCCTCTCGTTTCTATTGTATATAATTTTGTATGTGTGTGTGTATGTGTGTGTATGCTAGCTCGCTGACTAAGTATCTGTCTGACTTGAGTGCAGAAAGTGAACATTCCTTACTCGTCTCGAAATGGTGTTAAAATTTGATTAATAAGTTCACTGCACCGCATTTAGTAGAAAATTGTTTTTAAGTATGTAGAGAAGACACAAACGTAAAATACCTATGTAGCAAAAAAGCAAAATCCATAGAACAAACAATAGCAATCGCAATCGCAACAGTAGTAGGAATTTGTTGACAGCACCCACTGCACACCGTGCACTATCAACAAATGAAAAAGCTTAAGCGCCTTAGTGTAGGCAATACACAAACACAACCAAGAATTGTAAAGTAAAATTATTTTCATGTTGCGATCTGCTTGAATATCGGATTTCACTTAAAGCGTTTTTCAAGTTAAAGATATTAAAGAGAAGGAGCCAAGGCAGCGAGGTGAAGGTATAGCAAGTGAGTGACAGAAAGAGGGTAAGAGAGAAAACAACGAAAAGTATGCCATTTAGTTGTTGTCGTTTTTTTTTTACAAATGTATGTAAGTATGCAGTGTGAAACCAAGGCAAACGACATTTAATTCAACAGTCTCCTTGAAGATTCCAAATAAAAGTTAATGGAAATATTATATATGCACCTAGCTATAAACATATACACACACACAGACTCACTTACTTACGGGGATACACACTCGCTCCAGCCACATCAATTAATTTGAAGATTTCATGGAATTTCAACATTGTGGGTATAAAAATTAGACGCACTCGTCACAGTGTACGTTTACATGCCTAAATATAAGAATAGTATATAAATAGAAAGCGTGCACAGAACAAAATTACATAATAAGCTAAAGTATGTAGGTAGCTGGTGTTATAAAGAAAAATTTCTGCTTCTTTGATCAAGTTTCAATTTCGATATTTTTGAGTCTCACTTACCATGCAGAAGTATTACCAATACCTTAAGAAATTATATTAATTTGCAAGGAACTTCATCACAGATTTATTCAGTTAAAAGTATAGTGCTAAAAAGTCAAAGAGAAAAGTTCATCCAGAAGTTTTAAAGATTTTTTATAAAGGATAGAGATCAGTAGATAGTAAAATAGAAAGAAAGAAAAAACTTTCACGACAAAGTTAAAAAAACACTGTACACTTTTTGGTTATACCCATTTTATTCCTATCACCTCAGTGATTTTTTTTTTCTTTTCATTTACCTTCATTCTTTTGATTTACCTTCTTTTATTGTCGCACACCAGATACACACACACTAATACATTTCTCAGGTACTCATAAAATCAATCAAATATTTCTCAAGTACATACAAAATCTGCTAACAAATTTCTATTTTAGAGTCTGTTCATCCCTTCAATTTTTGTGTGATATAATTGGACTTAATGTAAGTTTAGAGAGAGTAAAAAATAGAATGATAAAAGTTTTTCTAACTAAAACATTCATATGCAAGTTATTAAGGAAAGTTAAATGTAAATAATAAAATAAATAGAAAATGTGGTCGCTGTAGCGTAGTGGTAGTGCGTTGGACTGCTACGCTGACTGTTCGGGGTTCGAATCTCGGCACAGGCAAAATCAAAAAGTAGACAAAAATAAATTTTCTACACCGCACCACCTCTTGGCAGACAATGGCAAACCTACAAGAGTAAAAATTGCTATGAAAAGCTTTTCACTCCGCCGTTCGGGTTCGTCAATAAACTGTAGGACCCTTCCATTCATGTACAATTGTAACACGCACAACATGAGTGGATGCGAAAAAGCTCGGCCTATGCCCTCCATGGGCTGTTGTACCATTAAAAGTAAAAATGCCCAAAAATTTTCGGGTACAACGCCGAAAAATTTAGCAGATATTACAATTGAATATGGGGTATTGCTAAAAGCTTGACAATCTGTTAAGATAACTACCCTCACCTTACTTGGAACCAATTCTTTGTCTGTCACTTAATACACTTCTCATCTCGTTGCCATCTCGTCTTTAAGTATTTGCCGAGTCCGGCAGACGTACAAACATGGAGTTATTGAAATACTTTGAGTCAAAACCTGCACTGATTTTAGCGAATCTCCCTTCTGCTTTTTATCCCAGCTAGAATTTGTGTATTTTGAAAGGAGTTCTTCAGCAATCAAGCAGAAATCATTAAGTCAAAATAAATGTTTTCCATCTTAATTAAGTAGTAAGCCATCTTGTTAGTATCTAACTTCAACTCAGAAATAAAAAAAATTATCTTAACAACATCTGCTTGAACATTGAAGATAAGCTTGTTAATGAACGGTAAGACTGTGGCGTTCTAGCAAAAAATGCAAATTATCGTCTCCCTTACCTGGAGTTTTTACCATATAAGTATGATGACAAACAATTTTCTTCTAAGTAACATAACTTTTATCGAATGGAGGGGGCTGGATTTACTTTTTAATACCAATTTCGAGTGGGGAAAATGAAAAGCTTTTATCTCCTTTATGGATTAACTATTTGAGGACACCAGCGATGTAGTGGCCATGTTCATTTTTTACTATGTAAACCAGATTTGAACCTGCGATCATTTGCATAGAAGTCCAACGTGCTAACCACTGAACCACCACCTGATTTTACCTCATTTTACTTTAATCCTACGTTCTAGCAAAAAATTTTAATAATTTATTTTAATTTTTGTTTTTTATAGTTTTTGTGGTCGCTGTGGCGTAGTGGTAATGTGTTGGACTGCTACGCAGAGTATCCAGGGTTCGAATCTAGGCACAGGCAAAATCAAGTAGAACATATAATTTTTCTACACGGCACCACCTCTTGGCAGCCAATCGCAAACCTACAAGAGTAAAAATTGCCTATGAAAAGCTTTTCACTTCCCCGTTCGGCTTCGGCATTAAACTGAAGGTCCCTTCCATTCGGCCTAGGCCCTCCATGGGCTGTTGTGCCATTAAAAGTAAAGTAATAGTTTCTGTTTACCATCAATTTGCTTTTTTATTGTATATAAATTAAAATTTAAGCATAAAAACTTTATATTTCAAGATTTTCCCTAAAAACTTGTTGATTTTAAAAGACAATTTTTGAAGCTAGAGATTTGTGGTGCAATTTTTATGATTCACTACAACCACAATTTCTGCATCCTACTGCTGCACTGTACTAAGCAATGGCAATGATTGTTTTTTTATTTCATAGAAAATCCTTGGAAGTTTGCCTTGCACACCAATGAGTTATGGATTAATATTAAGTATACGCCGTGGGCAACAAATATTATATAAATAAATAAATATTTCCAATATAACCGAATAATTCCTATTTTTTTGCTATGATTAAAATGTCTTAGGTTTGATAGAAAATACTGCAAAATATTTCCAAGTAACTTGAAGACATTTCTATCTATCTTTTCTTTTATACATACTCGTACATACCATATGTAAGTATATGGTATGTATACTTTTTTATTATTTTTCAATTCGATATTACTTTATTATTATTATATTTTTCATTGTCCTGCAAATTAAATTTATTTCTGCTTTTCATTTTATTGTTTTGTTTTTTTTTTTCTACGTTTTACTTTTTGCAATTTCAATCGTTGCATTGTTGACACAACTTAATCCCATCTCACAGTCGCAAATATCAAAAGAGCGTGAAGTGGGAGCGAGAGTGAAGAGAGCGGTAGAGAGAGTAAAGAGAGAAGAGAGATAAAGTAAGCAACCAAACAAATATGTAAGCAGCAACACAAGCGAGCATCGTTGCCAATGTGACACATCAATAAAATACAAACATACACATTTGTATGTGTGTGTGTGTGTTGTGCGTATATGTATGAGTGGAATAATAACACACGCCCATGAAATATTGAAAGGATTATTTTTATTTTTGTCTACCACTTCACACACTCGCTCCCACATTTGTATGTATATATGTGAAACATATAAACACTTCAATGAATGCGTACAGAATTTATCTCCGAGTTGCTACCCTATCAGGATAAACCGTCCAGTTTGTTAAAACTTGTAATTGGAAACCCAATTGGAAACCCAATTGGAAAACAATGAATTGCGATATGCAGGTGGCATTCAGTTTGGTTAAAAATGTCGATTTGTCCCTTATATTTTTATATAATTTCGTTTTGTGGAAAAGAAGTAATAACACCGCCAAAAAAAATTTAACCTACGACTACTCGATTCATAAAATTGACATGCTAACGCAAGAACGTGCTAGTTATGTATCTAAGCAATACACTGACTCGTTGAGGCAGCATCAAAACAGCGATAAGCCAAACTTTTTTTTGCAGTTCACTTCTTTAGAATCCTTTTTGTATTAACGAAGCGGTAAAAGATGATCGGGGTGGAACGGAAATTGTCACGGAAATGAAAGGCAGCGCCCTCTATCGAGCAGGTACTTATGAAGAAAATGAGAATGCATATGTATGTACACATAAATGATGGGCAGCACATACATATGTATCCAATTGTATTCACGAGTATGAATCATACTTGATTGATAGAGAGCGCTGATTCACGTACGATTAAAACTTGACTGATAGAGGGGAACGCTGAGTATGAATCATACTCGATTGATAGAGGGCGCTGCCCAACAGTTTCTAATGAAATTTTACTTTTTACACAAAAATTTTACATTTTAAACATATATCGTAAGAAATAGTTAGACCGGATTTGCCAAGTTTCTAATCAACCTCATAACATTTGCGAGTTATCAAACTGGCAAGTGGCAAATTTTCCACCTGTTGAGATCATACAACCTGAATATTTATTTATATAATGATGATAATGGTAAGATTATAATTATACTTAATGATGTAGCCAATAAATTCGAATGCTTTGAGTATGAATATTTTGATGGAGTTGATGATTTTGCAGAGGGAAATGCAAACGATCAAAATTAAGTTAATCCAGATGTAGCACACCTGGAATCAGGGAAACATCAAACTGAACTATACTTATCGTTTGCATAAATCAGCACATCGAAAATTCCCTCGTCCACGCTTGTCATGTCTGCGATAGACTCTGGTTTTTTACAAGTTTACTTAAACTAAAGATTGAAAACCCAAATCGCAAATGTTCTGAAGAAGAAAACTTCTGTAGGGCGTCCCACTGGCGCACATAATTTATAATTTTTTTCGTCTTGCTTTGTTCGCAACTTTACACTAAATATTGCTTCCTAAACGATCGTGCGTACAATGCTCATGTAGCCCACCTTCAAATACTTATGTACAATCGCTGATTCGAGACCAGTAAATTTTATAATATTTAAAAAAAATATTTTTCTTAAGTATTTTCGATTTTTCTTATGCCACGAAATGATCCAATATATTTAACTCTTTTGAAAGCAATTGAAATTAAGCCTTTTCTAACTTTCGGTTAGTCGAAAATATATGCAAAGATGGACAATTGAATTTCTCGTAGGACATCGCACTGTTAAAAACGTGATTTCGTTCCATGAATAAAAGTCACAATTGTGGTTGAAAAAAATAATTGTAAACTACTTTTACACCAGCTGGTATTGCTATAGGGTCTGGAAGCATTACTAGTTCTACGACCACACACGCACCCTCAAATACGCAGAGAAATGCATACACTTACGTTTGTTTCATACTTGTTCAATACATTCACAATCGCTTGTGAATAACATTCACTAACAGGAAGCAAGCAAGCAGTAGTAGAGGAATTGATAGCAAAGAAAAGTTTAATGCATCTACAAGTAAAGTGAAGAACAGTAGTAAAACGAAAGCGAAAAAATTAATAATAAGTTCGGCCTTATTGATGCTGCTTCTTTCTGAGTGCTGAGAACGAAGCATTTACTTATAATATGTACTATACAGTGCGTATTCATGGGAGTACTTGATAAATGAATACTGATTTATGCAATGATTTTTCCTCCACTCTTATTTTCATCATCTACTCGGCTTAATTAAAAAGGCGGTCAATCGTTGGTTGTCGATTGTTGGTTGTCGCCTGTTATTGTTTTCTCTGGAAGTTAGTTATTTATGAGAATTTTCCAGTCAACAGATGGCGCTGTAGGCGTTGCTTGCGTGCTTGGCATTTGCAGGAGGTTTGTAATTGCTTAAATTTATCCCTGTTTATCACAAATTGTGTTTGTGTATGTGTGTGTATGTGTAAGCAATCATATCTTTCATATTAATAATTTTTGTTCTCTATGAAATTCCGTTCATTAATATTCATTTCAACAGAAGTTTGTTCTTGGAAATTTGTAATTTTTGCTGTTGCCTTTTTAATATTTCAGTTGTTGTTATTATTGTTTGTGATTGTCATATGATTATCGTATTAATATTACATTATAGCAAAGAAAAAAGAAACATTATCATGTTTGCTTGCAATTTGTTATGCGCTTGTTGTTGCTTTTGCACGTGTTGTAATTGTGCGTGCGCTGCTCATGAGTATGTGTGGGTGTAAGCGTTTCCCCATTTATACGTATGAGTAAGTAGGACGTTAATGACATTTTGATATACCAATTGATAATGTTTATGCTACACTCACTTTACGTGCCATTTGCATAATGAAAAGAAAATTGGTATCGGTAAAAGAAAAAAATTATTGACAATCACCAGATCAGTTTATAGGTATTTCAAATAAATTTATAATGTTTAGCTGAGAAACATATTCCAACAAATAAATATCCTTAAAGTATGCATTAAGTACTAATAAGTATGTGCTATTAGATAAACTTTTGTGGTACAGCTTTTGCCATTACAATATTTTTTCATAAAATTTATTTTTATTTTAAAATGAAACCGGTATTTGAAATATTAGTTCCAACTTGAGACCCGAAAAATCCATCAAGGTAATATTGTTGTGCTCAGTTTCACCACCGTTCGAGTACTTTCTTGAAATATTTGCTGTCTTTTAAAATACTTACATATCTATTTTCCAAAGATTCAGTAGGAAAAGTAACTGGTGCTTTGCAATAATGCATTTTGGATGCACTCAGTCATTCTCAACATGAATAAACTTGAAACCATTTCTAAGCAATTTTTGACCAATTTTTCTCTCCACATGTTGCCGGTAGAGCCTAACGTCCACCAAAATTAGTTTAGTCTATGTTTATGATATTTTCCTAGTTCAATTTCGGTTACTTGTCACCCCATCATACAAAGCTAAAAACTGACAGACAAACTAGAAGTTATACATACATATGTACATACAAAAATGCTCAAATACAAATGAAATGAAAAAAAGCATGTGTTCACACTGACCAAGTATCAAGAAATTCTCAGTAGCATTTGAACCTTGTGCGGACTTCATGAATATTGCAATTATGTACTAATTATACTACGAGGGTAGTATATTTTTTTTTCTATTTTTCAACGTAATCTCCTTTTAGTGCAATACACTTTTCCCAACGTTTCTGCCATTTCTTTAACCTCAAAAAAAATACGATTCGTCAAACTCTTCAAAATACGCTTCTGTCTCGACGATAACCTCCTCGGTTGAGCTGAATTTTTGTCCCCCCGACCCAAGTTTTCCTGTTGGGGAATAGAAAGAAGGCGCAGGGAGCCAAGTCGGGCGAGTACGGTGGGTGCGACTGCAATTCGTAGTTCAATTCATGCAATTTGGCCGCGACAATTCCGAATCCGCTTGTTGTCCACCGTAAGCAATCGCGGCACCCATCGGGCCGACACCTTTCTCATGATTAACCTATCATGTAAAATATTAATTACCGTTCCGTACGACACTCCTACGGCCTCTGCTACTTCGCGCACTTTCGTTCGGCGACCAGCGAGAATCATTTCCTCAGTAACCACGTCTGCCGGGCGGCCTGGGCGCTCATTATCAAAAACAGATGAACGACCACGTTTAAATTCGTTGACCACGTTCGTTATCTTACGGTTGTCAAAGACGGTGAAGGGTCCCCATAGACAGCATCCAACTTCGCTTTTATTTCTTCGCATGTTTTTCCATCCAAAAATAAAAAGCGAATTACGGATCGATATTATTCTTTTTCCATTTTATCGGGAAACGCGAAACACGTGAGATACTAATGGCTGCCAAATAAAAACTACCCTATGAATCAGTTTAAAATTTAGTGAGGTATCGTGTGACGGATGGCAGTATACGACGGTAATTCCAACTTCCCTCAGCAACGCCACCTGTCTGCACAAACGGGTACTTATTGATCTACCCTCATATGTATGTACAGCCACAAAAGTACTAACAGATGAAAGCATATTTGTATAAATAAATATATACATATAAGTATTAATGCTTTTTTATTTAATTTTCATGCTCCTTCCATTTCAATGACCTTTCATTTCAGGTTCCTGCTGTAGCTTTATCTCTCTATCTTTTTGCCTCCCTGCGCCGTTCTTCATTTCAATGACACTATGGCCCTTGTTGATGTATATGTATATTTTTATATACTCGTACATATATAAATATTTATTAGTTCATTTGATATTTGTTGCTTAATTTTCTTTTACTTTATATTCCATTAATGGTGGTTTTGTTGTGGTGGCTACTTCATGAGAGTGCCTCCTCTGTGTCCGCAATTCCAGTTATGCCTTAGGTTTTATATGACTGTGTTTTTTGTTGTTGCCATTGTAAACATTTTTATTTTTGTTTTAAATAGCAGATACTTTTATTCTGCGTTTATTGTTGATTCAACAATTTTGTATTTTTATTCTAACTACTGATTGATATCATCGATTTTGTGTAGCTATGTGTGACTTCGTGTGTCTGAGTTGAATATGGCTTTATTAGTGTGTCATTTAAATCATTTGTTATAAACACACGAATACTCACACATACATATACAAGCATATAAAACTGAAGCGAAAAAAAAACAATGCTTGTGCTTTTATGGAATGTGCTGAACATTGATACTTATTTATGATATGTTGCATATAAAACTTTTCTCATACATACAAGTACGTTTTAACGAGTATACATACATATGTATGTACATATACTTATTAAGGATTTTTACACAAATAAATAAATATATATTTTAAATACCAAGAGATTCTTTTTTCGTTTTCTTTTAATGGCACAGCAGCAAAGGGGAGGCCTGGGCCATCCTATTCGCATCCATTCATGATGTACGTGTTATATTTGTACTCGAATGGAAGGGGCCGAGATTTGTGCCACAGACACTCTGCTTGTCAAGCCAATGCACTACCAACTACGCCACGGTGACCAACTAGGGATTATTGTATCTCAATAAATCAACGAACTAAATTGAGATAGATTTAGTAAAACTAACACAATCTTTATAGCTACTGAGTTGTGTGTATTTACTTGCTTATATACAAAAACCATAAGAAATCGACTTACATAAGTCGATTTTCTTGAATTTTATATGCGTAGTTAAGTAGTAATAAAGTATGTGTAAAAACCGAGAAAATCGCATTCAAACTTTTCAATTTACCTATCACTCAATACAATTAATTGGTTACAAAAAATACTCTTCACACATGCAAAGTTCATAAAATACAATTCTAATTTTTTGTACATAAGATAAAGCACTAAATAACAGTTTTTTCTGTATAGTTAATTGAAAATTTAAGTTTTCTGGTTTCATTTCCTGCTCTTCGAAATACATTCGTGTCCAGATACAGTGAACCAATTATTGCAAAGAATGTTCACAGTATCCAGGTTGTGCACTATAGTATATCAAGGTTGACATTTTTTGTTAAAAATCTCCTTTTATTTGCTCAAAATACAGATTTGTGATCATTACAGTAAATTTGTAGGAAACTAGTAATGTGCATGTATTGCAAAAATTCGCGAATAAATGTTTACTTCTTGCGTTCAGAAGTTGTCTTTTGAGCCGCTTTTTCGTACATACGATAGCTTTGCCGAAACTTTCAATAGCTTATACAGCATTTATGATCTATATTTCGCCTTGGTCATCATCATCATCACTTACTTTGAATGGCACAACAGCCCATGGAGGGCCTAGGCCGAGCTTTTTCACATCCACTCATGTTGTGCGTGTTATATTTGTACATGAATGGTCATCATCATCAGATTCTGCAATATTCTCTGCATCTTTCTGACAATGAAACGATTCTGATTTTACCTTTAACGAAAGGAATTTCCTCGTTACGGTCATGATCGCACTATCAATTTGTTAGCATTCAGAAACTTTTAAATACACATAAAAAGTGCGATTTTGCCCACAAACGGTTTGCACTCTACAAAAAACAAAACAGACACTAACGTCAAGAAACCGCTAATTTCGTAGCAATCAACAGAAAAAGTACAATTTAGGAGAATGCCCGCTTTCATTTCTGATTCTTTTTTGTGTTTTTGTTTCTGTTTTTGTCTGTTGCTTACTGCTTGAAGTTGCTTTCAAAATTTTGTTCACCATATAAAAATTTTGGTATTCACTACATCGGATGCTCAGTATAACCAGATACGACTGTACTAAGTAATTTTTTGATTTCCTATTTTATGCGACCTGAGCCGATGTCAACTTAAAGAAATTTAAATAGGTGCTCCACACTTGATATGTTTTTTAGTGCGGTGCAAGGCAGCACTTCTTAATCTTATGAATTCAGTCTACTCTTTAAGTTACAGCTATCATAAACCTAAGTCAGTCTATTTTATAGTTCGTTAAGTTCATTTACTGCATTCTACATATAAGTTGGTCAGTCAGTTAAGAACGATAGCCCTCCTCTTTGTTTCTAACGATAATGGCAAATCGGCATCTCAAATGTATCCAATTTATTATTACCAAAATTATCGTTAGTATAGAGCAGTGTTGGCCATTCCGCAGCACGCGAGCTTGATACTATTTTAGACCTTATACATACCAGAATCATTTCCATAATAGAAACAGAGTACAGCTGATCAGCTGAGCATAGTGGGTAGCCACCACTGGGTGTTCTACAGCCATGAGATCTCAGAAGATCCCTGAAAGTATGCAACATTTTCTTTAATTACTATTTTCCAGAACATTGAAACCGATTAAGACTCCTTACCAATAATCAAGTCCTCTGGCAAGCACTCCAAGTTTGTTGGCTAAAGAGGAGGGAGGAAAAGGGAGGTGTACGATCTTGCAAGTTTGTGATGTTCGATAGTGTTCCAAATTGCTCAAGAAAACTTGCTGCGTTCAATAAATGTCCCTACAACATACATACTTTGCCATCCAAAGGCTTTACCTAGATTCCAATCCCATTCTATGTATATATCTCAAATGTATTCGATGTTTTCAATTATTGGCATTATGAAATAAATGCCGAAAAAATTAAAAATCAGATTTTATCTAAAACTGTAACGGATTTGAAAACAAAACAATGCATTTTTGTTTGAATGATTCACAATTTTAAATTCTTTTCTCTCTGTAAATAAATAAACTTGTGTATCTTTTTCCAAGCCAAAGCTACTTCCATGCAAACAAATAGGCAAATATTTAATAATGCAATAAAATACTTTTAGCAATTTCCGATTCATATGTACATACTTACATAGAAAATACACAGAATTTACAATTGTAAATTTGAATTGAAATTTGTTACTTACTACGTATTTACTTGGAGCATGAAAATTACCATTCTACCATGACTAACTATTACGAGTATTTCTCATCGGTCGGTTAGATTCTCTGTTCACATCCTGTCAATATATTGGCAATGCCAACTTATTGTAAATCAATTGAATGATAAAATATTATTGCAATTATTAACAGAACACATAAGTACAGCCGTTGCTGGTTGTTGCATAGAGCATGGATTCATGCATCAACAATTCATTGTGGCCATATATACTTATATAGTAATAGTATGTAAATTATGGCAATACATATTGCCACACAATTGTTCACTAGTAATTCATTTGATAGTGATTACCGGAAGCAAGTATTTATTTATTTTGTACTCTCCATTCGAGTATATATTGTATATGCGTGTATGTATTGCGTTAATTTAATATTACTATTTATAGTTAGTATAATAAATAATTTAAGCCAGTGAATACCATAAGCTGCAGTGTTGTAGTGTTAACTAAAGCATGGATTGCAATTTGTATACATACATATTCGTATAAATATATATACATACATACAAACGTAAGAGCGTGTATGTATAGTATGAATGTCTGTATGGATAAATGTTGACGATCCAATTTCCGAATGCTCATTATTTAATGATATTGGAATCCAATTACAATTCACAATAACTATTTACATACATTCTGTATGCATACATTGCATAGAGACAATATTTGCACACGTTCATTCACTGATATGGTAACTAATCGAAATGATTGCGAAATTCAATTTTTAATTCTATTCTATTTGATTTTATTTTGTTTTTGAACACATCGTAATATTGAATAATGTAACATTTTGTTAATTAATTTTTAACCTTCGCCTTACCGGGTGACCTCGATGAATTTTGTAGGTAAATGCGTCTGGTGCTAAGGCTTAAACAAGTGCGATTTACTTGTTGTCTGCACTGAAAACACACACTCTTCCATTGCTCTAAAAGCTGGCGAATTGGAATATGTGAATGACCAGGAAGATGTCAAACGAGTTGAAACCTTTATTTGCCTTCGCTAAGAACAGAGATGGAGATGTTCAAAAATAGTTTTCTACTATAATAAAACCAAGGGAGATTCAAAATGTTTTCGCAATCCTCCATCAACAGAAGAACACTGCGCAGCAAAACAAAGCAGTTCATCCAGAGTTTGGGGTTTGGGCGAAGAGCTCTTCCTCTAATATTGACCAATTCAAAAAAACTAAAGTAGTACCGATTAGATTTAGATGTGAGCCCTCCTATATTTCTTCCAAAGCTCTCAGTCCGCTGGACCATTTTACTTGGCCAAAAAAGGGATAGGAGAAGGATTAACTGGATATTTGTAGGGTTACGAGGTCATATACCCTGGATTGACCTACAGTTGAAAGCCGGTTCCAAACGGTGGCATGGCAATTTGTTATCTCTTTATGGTTTTGCCATATCCTACCACCAAGAGGTGTACTTGTACACTTTCTTATAATTCTCATTCACTTCATATCAGTAAAAATAAGTATATGAAGTTTTATGAGAATAATCCACCGGATCAAGAAAGGAATCGAAACCCCAGCCTACCGGTTAAAAGTCTAGTGCTCTACCCTCCAAACTATCGAGGTCTTCAAAACAAAAAATATTACTGGAACTAAGGTATACTATAGGAACGATTGTTTTTGAAATTGAAATTTACGAATTTCAGGTGAATGAGGTTCCGCAGCAAAACGCAACTGGGCGCATAAAGAAAAATAGGAGAAATTTCTTTATTATGTGTCAGAAAGAACACACGGCAAATCTGAATCAGACGTAGAATGCTATTTGCGTATACTAGAACAGTGTTAGACAAACTAAGTACAAAAATTCCGATCATTCGGTCGATGCATCCTCATTTTTGATTTGATCATTGCTTGAGCAGCTAGAAATCCTGTATTTTACTTTTTGTTTATAACATATTTAAATTATGTACCTTATGTACGTTGAAACTGATTATTCTTTTCAATAAACTAGATCAAAATTGCACATGACTAAATCTGGAAAAGTCGGAGGTAACCCCGGGTGGGTATTGGTAAACCACGTCCATATACCATATAAAAAGTGAAAATTGAAGCTATGCGAATATACATACTTTTTTCGAAAAATACCTTTTTCTATATTATCCAAAACTAATCGAGAATTTGCTGGTATCATTTTAAAGTTGGATTGAAAAGGTCACAAGGGTGGATATTGATAAGCGGAATGTTAAATGTACAGAAATTAAAAATTTGTTTGTTTAATTCTTTTTAATATATTTTTGTATTTTGGATTTTCATTGCTACAACAATAATAGTTTCAAATATTTACAATTGAATGTATTGATGATTTTGATTTTTTTAAATTTTTATGACCATTTTAAAAGCAAAAAATCAATTCACCCTAATAAGTATACAAACATACATTTATATAAAGACGAGGTTAGATCAAAAAATAACCGTTATTTTTCAAAAAGTATTTATTTATTCATCAACAACTATCTTGTCCCCTTCAAAGTAATCTCCCTCAGATATAATACACTTATGCCAGCGTTTTTTCCAATCCTCGAAACACTTCTGAAACGCGCTTTTTGGTATTGGCGATACCAAAAAGCGCTCCTGTTTCGATTTTTCTTTTATCTCCTCAATCGTAGCAAAACGCTTTCCTTTCATCGGTGTCTTCAGTTTTGGGAAGCGGAAAAAGTCAGCGGGGGCCAAGTCCGGTGAATACGGTGGTTGAGGCATGATAACGGTTTTGTTTTTGGCCAAAAACTTACGCACGAGCGACGTTGTTTTTGCTCAAAATTTAGCAATTTTGGAACAATCTTCGCTGCCGCACGTTTCATGCCTAAAACATCCGTAAAAATTGCTTGGCATAAGCCATCAGCAACCTCTATGATAGTGATTCGACGATTATCCAAAATCATTTTCTTCACTGCGTCAATGTTTCCATCGGTTGTTGACGTGCTCGGGCGACCAGGACGAGCATCGTCATTGACATCTTCTCGGCCTTCCTTAAACTGGTTATACCACAATTGAACTTGTGTTCTGCTCATAGTAGACTCGCCAAAGGCCACAGTCAACATTTCAAATGTCCTTGCGCATTTAATTTAATTTTTTACACAGTTGAATACAGTTTCTTTGATCCATTTTTTCTAATAGTAAAAAATCGAAGAGCACACCAAAACACGACTAACCTTTTTATCTGTCAAAAACAAACTGACAATCCAAAATGGTTGGTATTGCCAACATATATAACAGACATGTGTACCAACATAACAGAAAAAAAATGCGAAAATCGAACATACGTAACTCACGAAATTTGAAAATAATGGTTATTTTTTTGATCATACCTCGTACATATAAGTGACATAGTCCCACTGTTTCGAGACTGATACTGTATCTTCATCTCTTTCTTGACAGCAACGGTGTCGATTAACCTCGCTTATAATTGATATTTAAATTTACCGTTCCTAAAAATCTATTTCATTATTTCAAATAAAACAACTTATATTAAAATTGTTAAATTGTATTAAATATTCCAAATAAAATAATATTTATAATTTAACTTTCATTTATATATATATATATATATACATATATTTTGCAACTGATTTTAGGCATAATAAATATCGTTTTATATAAAGAAAAGTTTACAGAAATGGTTTGGTTTAAAGCGAAGGTAACACTAGGGATGGGAACTTGCGAGTTAATTATTGATATAATCGACCAGCAACGATATCATTAATTATCGACAATTGTAGCGTCTCAACGATAATTGTTGATAATTCCAAAAACAAAGCACTACTTTGAGTAAGAAAAAGAAAAGCACTAGTTTGAGTACGAAAAGTACCAAATTTGCACCAAACGTGCTTCTCGATCTTTATTTATTTCTTAAATAATAAAAGGCTCTAATGCTCTTAACTAAATTAGTATAACATTCGATATATGAAGCTTTATTAAGCGGAAGAAGTGGTTAAATTGTATACTCGTATCTATAATATGGTATTTATTGATTTAGATATTTTATACTGAACAAATGTGATTCTAATTTCTGCTTGATTTTATGTTAAGCAAATATTTGCACTTTTAGTACAACTATTCATGCGTTATTAAGCATTGAAATTCGAAATTTGTTAGTTAATACATTCCTATCCAAAGCGTTTCGTATGGCAACAGGGATACCCACCTAAATATTAAAATTCCGCGAACTACAGCGAAAAATTCGCCGATTTCTCTTCGAACCACAAAATCAAAGTTACTTTGAACGAAAGTTAATGAATTGTAATTGGAGAATAATTTGCTTAAATTTAAATGTATAATGTCCAACAAACCCAATAACACAATCATAATTAATAATTAGTCATTCATAGTCATAGTAAATCATACGAGAGCAAAACATTTCATTGTGATTATTTAAATTTAATATATTAATATTTATTACTTAATTCACATACATACATACATACATACAGCGCACACGTACAAGCAAGACTTGCAATTAATACGAAATAAATCCGAAAATTGTTTTGTATGTATGTGTGAATATGTAAAAATGAATAGATGTTAGAAATATGTATAAATAAACGCTAATATTTATTTAGGGCATTTTCAATTATTTAACATGAAATCCCACAATTATAGCATGAAACAAATAAATAGCTTCTATTGAAATATTTACACGTGCACGTTCAAATAACTGCACGCGCATACGAGCACATAAATAAATCCATATAAACATGCACGTGTGTGTGTGTGTGTGTGTGTGTGTGTGTGTGTGTGTGTGTGTGTGTGTGTGTGTGTGTTTATAAATATGATTTTATGTGACCGGAAATTAATGACAACAAAATTTCATACTAAAGAATAAAATATTTATCAACCAAAAAATGTCATACACGAAAATAATAAAAATAAAATATTCATTTCGTGCAACGGAAATATAAAATTTTATAGTTTAGAAAGAATCACTAAGCATTTATGTATGTGTGAGTGAATGCGATTTAAAAATCACAGCTAAATCATTCTTTGACTGTGTACGAGTTGTAGTGAATTTTTCAAAACTTGAGACTTTTATATTTATTTTTCTTTTAGTTTATTTTATTTTATTTTGTTGTTTTGGTGATATTATTGTCAAATGAAAATGTCCCAAAGCAGCAACTGCGTGTACTAAGAAGTTTTTTTTCGTTTTTGTTTTTGTTTTTGTTTATTTATATAAATTTTTTGTCGCTCGCAAACACAAGCATGCAACTAAAAGACGGAAGTTGAAACTTTGTCCTCACTGCATACACCAACTTCTAGTTGGTTTTTCTTTTGCTGCTGTTTCTTCCGCTGTTGTTTGATACTTGCTGCTGTTGTTGTTTTCGTTGCTCCTGCCTTAATATCTTTTACTTTTTGTAATAGTTTTCTTATGAACTCATTCATTCATATTCGTGCAAATATATGTATGTATAAATATGGTTTTTTTTTTTTTTTCTTAAAAATACTTTCTGTTGTGGAAAAATTACAAAAAATATTATGGTTAGTATTTTCTTGGTTCATAAATTCATCAGCGTTTCACAAACTTACGAGTGAATTAAGTTTAGAATATTGTCTTAGATTAGGATATGTGAAGGGGAATTGCCTGAGTTAACGTCAATTCTTCCAAAACATAAAATATTGAAACCACTGGCGGCTAAATATAAAAGAGAAAATTGTTTGTACTATTTAGTTCTTCGATGTTATGTTATCGGTTATGATATTAACCGATTTCAAACCCAGAATTAGTATTGAAGGGAAACTTCTTATGGGAGGGTACACAAATCTGGGTCGGCAACATTTTGTGAGATGAATTATTTTATATTGTTGGGTTCTCCACGCACACATTAAAAAATTACGATAATAGTATTTCTCTCCCATTCTGTTTATTGAGGAATGTTACGCTGTAACACGCAGAGTTTTGAGGGGAGAAACCGCTCAAACAAAAGAGCGAGTAAAAAAAATTCACTCCTGCAAGAACAACACGAAATCGTTCTCTCTCTCTTATTTATGTATTTGTACTAAAGGAATTTCTCGCAACACGATTTACAATAACAATAATTTCTTCGGAAGTCAATCACTCGCGAAGAGTACGAAAATTACTCGATTGTTCGCAGTTGACTGCGTGTACATATATATATATATATATATATATATATATATATATATACACTTGAGATGACATTGAGAGAGCCCACAACTCTGCTTGTACTGTATGGTCCCGATCCCTATACAGCAAATTTGTCCATATAGTTAGTATGAAAAAAGTCCAATCACAATACCGGCTCTCACTATCTGCTCATGTACTCTATGATATTATACTCTCTCTCCCATTTAAATGAAAAGCAAAGAATTTCGATCAAGAATCATTTAAATTATTAGTATTAATTTGAATTTGAGTTGATTTTCCTTTTAAATGTTTTTATTGCATTGAGTAAAATAGAAAAAACATCCAAATAAGAGGACGTGAGGGAAAAAAGAAATCGGAAAAAGGTGATTTATAAAAGTGAAACAAGTTGGGCGTTACAAGGAAGTTTCACTTCACCAGAGAGTTCTCTCATTTTATATTTTTGTATTTTTCTATTAATATTATAATTTTTTTTCCTGAATCCAAATCTGAAGGAAACAATTTTAGCTCGTACCCAAATGCCGTTATCTCCTTTTTAAAAGCGTCCGCAGAAACGAACCTGGCGCTTATCCTATATGTATACTCCCATGTTGATTTTTGTATTCTACACACCCTGTGTAAAAAGTATATTGGTTTTGATCGGGTAACGGCTCACAATTAGGCGTCATAGATATGAACGAATTGAACAAAACTCGATACACGTCATTATAATAGTCTGTCGAGCAACCATTCTGAAAATTGCTAAAGTTTAAAATTGGATAAAAACACTCCTACTTGTTGTACAAGTGAAATATTGAAAGAGCAATATCGAGGAAAATAGTCCAGCAAATTCTCAAATAACTTCAATGAACAATAACCATGCCTACTTTCCATACAAAATTTGGAAAAAAAAACAATTATGCAAAAAACATACAAATTTAACACACCGTCGAATCAAATATTTTGGTGCTTTTTCAGATGGTGTTTACGAAATATAAAGTTTGGCCGCTCGTTTTTTTTTTTATTTTAAATCATTTTAGTTTAACAAGTTGTAATAGTAAATAGTAATTAGATAGAGATACTTAGTACTAACAAATATGGTAGTAATAGCAAAGATTATAAAATATGGAAATAAGAATTTGATGATTCGATATGAAAGTGTAGTATATATGTAATTAAGTTATAGAGGATAAGCCCAGTGCTCCAATAAATGAACATTTACTTCGATACATATCTGTACAATCCAAGAGCTGCTAGGTGCAGATTTTTATTGCAAATTATAGTTTTGGTCCTTTGGTTATTTCTATCCTTATCATTACGTTATTGGTTTTTTTCTAATTTATATACAAGCTGGACGAACATGCCCAGCACTGGCAAACTTCTTTAGTAACATATCCCTTAAAAACGTAAAATTTTATGCATTCTGTGTTACGTTAGCAAGAAGCATTATTTTGGGAATAATCATTCTCCTCAAGGGAGTGTTGAACACACGCCACAAAAAAATAAACTTTACAGCTAGTATTCAAATTTTACGCTTCCTTTTATCTCAGTCGCCCACACCACCACTCTGGTCTAATATGATCATATTCATAACATGTAGTTATATATTCATGTCCATGCATATCACGATATACTTATCAATAACAAAAATGGGTGAGAAGAAAGTGAGAAAAACAAATGCAAAAGATATGAAGATCTTTGCAATTACTACAATAAAAATGCATTTTACGGGTAAATTATTGAGTTTCGACATATGCGACCGTCGAATTTTTTTGTAGAAAACAATAAAACCTACAATATTTTAATACAAATTTGTTTAAGAATCTTTCTTATAGTTTTAGATGCGTTTTGCATAAATTGACTAAATTTTATGAACTCGACTTTGGTCGGATTGGCGGTTAATATCGTATAAACTACTAAAAAATGAAGAACTCAAACAAACTCAATAACCTTAGCAAATGCCCAAAGAACTTAAATCGAAAATTTCAAGGAAATTCGTTGAGAAATGTATGAGCCTATCGTAACCAAACAATTATCAAGGCTCGATTTGGTATATTGAATAAATAAAATAAATTAGAGGAAAGGTTTTTTAAACCCACATTTGCAACATTACTGATGGAGAGGTGGTGGGTGGCAGCTATAATTTTCAAATAGCCAAAAGACCATAACATCATACTTTCTTCACATTTTTGTACTATCATAGGGAAAAAAAACTATTTTAAATAGACAATATTGCTTCGAAATAGGTTAAGTGTGCTATGTGGTCGCTGTGGCGTAGTGGTAGTGCGTTGGACTGCTATGCAGAGTGTCCGGGGTTCGAATCTCGGCACAGGCAAAATTTAAAAAAGTCGACAAAAATAATTTTTCTACACGGCACCACCTCTTACCTCTTGGCAGGCAATGGCAGACCTACAAGAGTAAAAATTGCATATGAAATGCTTTTCACTTCGCCGTTTAGATTCGGCATTAAACTGTTGGTCCCTTCCATTCATGTACAAATATAACACGCACAATATGAGTGGATGCAAGAAGCTCGACCTAGGCCCTCCATGGTCTGTTGTCGCATTAAAAGTAAAAGTAAAGTGTTACTTATGTGCGAAATTGTCTCCCTAAGCTAAAACTTTCTTAGCATGACCTGCTTACCTCAAGAATTTGAACATCATAGCCATCTCCTAATAACATATTTCCAAGAACTTTCTTCTTTTGTAGACCAGTACTACACAGTATCCAACGATATGCTCTAAAGATTTTTATTGTGAATCTATTGTTTGAGTTTGCCTTACTAAGTATTGAAGTGATATTCCACGTGACTACCAAATGCCAGCTACCATCAATCGTCGCTCTTTTTCTTTTCCCAACCAGCCTTAGCCGCCTTAACTTCTACAACTTCATTAGAACTATATCTTTCGAAGAACAGTGCAAAAAAATTTTCCTTTGGCCCTAAATACATATATTCACAACTCTTTAAATGCTTTAAAATAATAATATGTGCTTAAAAATATTTAGTTTACATCGTCATCATCATTTAGAAAATACCTAAATGACATTTTTCGTATGTATTTTACACAGATGACGAAATGCTTTGCCTGTGAACGAACAAATGAAAAGCTTTCTCACTCTCTTTAACTTAAATTCTTTAAATACAAAACGTCCCTTAAGTTATTTTCCCTTTTACTTTTGGTGTTCTCAGATATATATTAAAAATTTGTTCACAAATGATGCAGAACCACTGCTACTATTGCTGCTACAACTAAACTTTAACAATTTCCTTGTACAAGTATATTACAACAACAACAATGAAAACTACGCAAAATGTTGTACTTCAAAGTTTCTTCTATTCCCAATCGGAGCAAAAGTAGTTTAAAGATTTTCGACCTTATCGAATTTTAGCTAAAAATTTATCAGCAAAAATAAACGAAAAAGTTTCGTGTACAATTTTTTAACTCTTTCTTATAGCATTTGCACGCCGCTAACTCAAGTCCCAGAGTAGCAGCAGGAACAGTAGCACGCTGTTGAAAACTTTTCAATAATTTTATTTCAACACCAAAATGAATTTTGTGCTAGAAAATATTAAAAAGAATTTACAAAATCAGCATAAAAACGGCGAAAAAATCTGGAAACGAATGGTAAGGTCTCTGCCTTTCCTCTGTCTTTGAAGGCGCATTCACTGGAAATAATGTTTTTGATATACCTATTCTTACTATTAATGTTATTTTTTCTTTTTTTTTAGTTTGATTTTTCTCTGTTCTTTCCCCCTAAAGAATATTAATATTATTATATGTATGTTATAATTTTTTTTTTTGTTTTTGCTACGTAAGCATCATTTAAATTTTACATTTCGTATTCGTTTCAGGCAGCAAACCTTTATTTCTCGCATTTCTTTCTCACTTCTTTTTTCTTCTAATACATTATGCTTATGTCATTTCTACATTTATTTAACGCCTTTGAATAGATTTCAATCCTGTTTTTCAATTCATTTTTGATTAAATATTTTACTTTTACTTCTTTGTCTTTCTGGTTTTCTTTTCGATTTGTAACGGGGTGGTGGAAATCAAATGTATAGAAAACTAATACATGCTGGTACATACAAATAATCTTTATCGGCATTTAGAAATACTGTGCTTAATATTCTCCTTGTTCTATTCATTGTGCAATATTTTAAATGTATTTGTTAGCGCCTAAAAGTAGACATGATTTTATTTAAATGTTAAAGAATTGTATTTGCATGGAAATGTTTAGTTTTGCAGAAAAGAAAAACGTAATATTTGCTGGAATTTAAAGTCAAATTATATTTATTTAAAGAAATAATAGCCTTCAGGAAAATTATATACCTTGAAAGTCAGTCGCTATAGGAAGATAAATACAAATTTAAAACTCAAGCGCAGCTTGTGTTTTCATACAAAATCAGGCAATGATTATAATCAAAATATAATACGCTAAGCAGCACAAAACGAGGATAATCGAAAGGTTTTCAAAATACTGGGTGACGCAAAAACGGTAAGTATGAAACACCGATCATAACAGATCAGCTCAAGCAAAACGCAAGTTGAATCGCTCCAAAGTTGTCGGTTAACTTCTCAACAGTAACATTCTATGTATGTTATTTCTATTAAAATGTATATACAGAGTGGCCTAGAGGGGCCGTTCAAGAATCACGTGGTCGACTTCTTGCGAAATTTTAAGACATTATTTTTATTTTCCCATTTTCCCCCCCTGAAATCAAATATTAACAAAGTTATTCACGCTTGGGGATAGCAAATCCGAGAGCGCTTTTGATCTGAGCTTCTGCGACGTTATAAATGGTGATTTTTTTAGAAGTGTGGTTTTCAAGAAGAAAAAAAACGCATATAATTTAATGGCCAAGAATTTAAGTTTATTATAAAGATAAGGATTTGCCATTATGTTTTGGAAACGATTTCGGGCAAGTGGCCGTCGTTGCTGGATCGAATAAATTCCAGCCGAGAGGCCCAATTTTAGAACACTTTTTGCAGCAATTGGGGCGGTATGTCAGTAATAACGCGCCGAATATTCTCTTCCCAGGCGTCAATCGTCTCGGGCTTATCTGCGTAGACAAGCGACTTCACATAACCCCACAAAAAACAAAAAATAGTGCAGCGGTGTTAAATTGCACGATCTTGGTGGCCACGATGGGAGATAATGCGCTCACCAAAAGTTTCCTTCAATAAATTGATTTTGATTGTTTCGTTGGCTGTATGGCTACATGCCATACATGCGCCGTCGTGTTTGAACCAAAGGTCGTCCACATCAACATCCTCCAATTCGGGCACGAAAAAGTCCTTAATCATGGCTCTTTAGCATTCCCCATTGACTGTAACATTATGACCGGCTTCATCTTTGAAGAAATATGGGCCAATGATTCCCTCTGCCCATAGAACATACCAAACAGTGACTTTTTGCGGATGTAACGGCGTCTCAACAATGGCTTGTGGTTTACGATAACTCCAAATGCTAAAATTGTGCTTATTAAAGTACCCATTAAAATTTTTTAAATTTTTCATGACGACCATAGATGAAAAAGCTCTAACAGAATTTGTATTTCTAAGAAATATTATATTATATATATTATAATAAATAAATTTTTAAGAATTGTAATTGGATTAAATGTTCAAATGAGAACACAATTAATTTATTGTTAACTACATTTAATTTAATCATTCTGGATACAACAAACAACAATCGAAAAAATAAAAAAATAAATTATTTTATATGATTTAATAAAGTATTTGAAAGAGATTTTTCAACCAAAAAATGTGGCAATTTGAATTACAATTTTACACAACACATTGCATTGCAAACAAGAACAAAACAATCGTTATCATCAAATAGGAAAGAAAGCAATTATTTCGAAAATTTTTTCGGTAATTTCAATTATCGCCAAAATCAAATTTATTTCTTATTTTGTGGCACTCACTGACTACGCCACCAGCATTGAAGTGTATCTTGTGTATCTTACCAATTAAAATTTATTCGTTTCTTCTTTTAATGGCGCAACAGCCCATGGAGGGCCTAGGCCGAGCTTTTCGCATCCACTCATGTTGTGCGTGTTATATTTGAACATGAATGGAAGGGACCATTTCATAGGCAATTATCACTCTTCTTGGCTTGCCGTTGCCTGCCATGAGGTGGTGCTACAAAATTATTTTTCTTAATTTTATTTTTAATTTTTGTTGTTGCATGTGCTGAGATTTGAACTCGGGGCACTCTACGCAGCAGGCCAACACACTACCAACTACGCCACAGTGACCTCGAATTTACAATTATTCTAAATTGTGAGCAACACACTAAATAATAATAATAATAATAACTGCATTACAAAAAAAAAAATATTAAAAAAAATGTAACAATAACATTATTAATTTTCAAGATACACACCAGATACTCAACCTAAACGAAGCTGAACTTCTTAAACACTTGACCAATGTAGTGCATACATAGACCACAAAAATATTTAAAGAAACGAATATGATTTAAGTCACACACACAAATGAAAAAAGGGAAAGCAGCAAAATTCTCATATCAGCATGAAGAACATTAACAAAAATAATTATTATATGTACGAGTATATATTTATTTTCTCCATTTTATTAATTTATTTTTTTTTCTATATTTTTTTGCTCCTCCTTGGCGTATTTAATACGCGCGCTACGACAATGGGCACAGTTTTTCTACTTGCTGCTGCTCTTGTAAAATATGAAGGCACAAGTACGATAGGAAAAAATAAATTTATAAAAACCACCAGAAAAATGAAAATAAAGATAAAAAGAGAAATACCATAAAAACAGTAAATAAAAGAAAACCCCGGAAAATATGTGTACCAAAAAGCGTAAGAAAAAAATTATTAAGGTTCTTGTCGTTCATTTGCTACTGCTACTACCCACTCGTATCATTAAAGAAAAAATATGTTCACAACTACAAGTTAAAGCAAATACTTGAACGAGTATGTGTATGTAAGTATTTATGTGATTTTGTCTGTGTGTGTGTATGTGTGTGTGTGTGTGTGTGTGTGATTGTGTATGCATTTACTCATGTAATTGACCGCTCACTTAAGTGCCAAAAATGACTAGAACACAGGAAACGGAAAAGGCCAATGTAAAACCAAACCTACAAAAAAAAAAGTAATAAATGAGAATAAATAAATAAAAAACAAAACGTTTGTATAGCAAAATGTGCCAAAACTCAACAGAAACCCTAAAAGGTAGAGAGAAAAAAGTACTGCATTAGTGAGATAATCTCTTTTGGCTGCTATTGCCATTGAAATGCTTTGCTTTATGTTTTCTGCTTGCTTGCTGCTAGAAAAAAAAAATATTTTGTTCTATTTTTTTCATTGAAATTTTTGCACTTTTCTTATTTTTTTTCAAGCTTTAACAGAAACAGCAATAATAGCAAAAAAAAAAATCAACCGCATCATCAACAGCATCAACATTGAGAATACTGACAAGTCTCAAAGCATTTCCACTATCATAACACTAGCACATATGTACGTATATACATACATATGTGTATATATGCCTGCGCTACATTACTTATAAAGTAGTTGCGTTGCAGACATTTCACTTTTTCTTAGCATAGTGCGAGGCGCAATCTAAGTGTAGCGGTGGGTGTGTTGGAATATTACGTATGCTAGTAAGAAAAAAAAACAAAACAAATGCATTCACAATAAATGTCTGGCAAGAAAATCATTATCGTAGTAGTAGTCAACATTATCTCATATTCTTTCATGTGCATAATTATGTAAAAGTGTTGATAAGAGTATTGTATAAATTTTGTACATATGTATTTACTAGTGAAATATCACAGCATGAAATGTGCAGACTGTCTTGCGTTACTACTGTTTTGCGTTACTAAGCTTGAGTTTTCATTTGCATCTACTTCGTTGTATATGAATGGCTCAAATGGCATATCGATTAACTTCACTTTTTAAATTTCTCAAAATTTCAAAGTCAAAGTGCTGCTATTCATAGGAAAAATCACTAAAAATAAAAACTAACGCCCCTAAATGACCAACTGATTTCAGCCATTGAATAATAAATAGTTTATTTCACAAGCCAATCTGATTAACTCCATACTGTAATGTAAATCGTAATAAAATTTTAGTTATGTAAATCACTTTGTACAATCCAATTGACTGCTTCTTTTATATATTCTTTGCTATTTGATGAAAGTAAGTAATTACGGATGCCATGATTTTAATAAATATATAAGTTACATGTTCGTACTTTGGATGTTACATGTTTGGCCAAACGAACATGCCAATCTCAGGAAATCTCTTCATGTCTAGTAAAGAACAAAAAGACTTGCGCTAAAAATTGTAAGAATATAATAACGTATTCAGATGTACATGTACTGGTCAAAACAGAAATATAAAAACTGTCTTAAGCTTATTGAAATTGCTTCAAAGTACAGAAATACGTGCTGAGTCAATAGAAACGAAATTTCTGGTAAGTGGATTTTTGCCTATAATTCAGAACACTTTTTCGCCGGATGATTGGTGCAATATAATAAAAACCAGTAAAAAAAAAAGTACCGTTTCACATAGTTCAAATGACACATCAGGACTTTTTATCTACAAGTACTTTAGAAAATTCTATCATTAGCAGAAAGGCAACAGTTACATAGATGCCAGTACATTGGCTCAAAATGCACTGGATAAAATTAGAAAAGTCGAAACCCTATCCTGTTTTCTTTTTTAAATATAATTAACACGCAACGCAGGGGGTGCCCATATAAATGCACAGCATTGTGTTGATTGGAACGAAGATTGATAGGTGGGAGGAAGAAGGAGGGAGAAGTAGTTCATGACTACTTCTCCCTCCTTCTTCCTCCCACCTATCAATCTTCGTTTTGCTTTAAACTTGCAAGGGTCATAATAATTGGGAAAAATTGTTGCAGGGAGCTTATTCCAAATACGCACGGTACGACAGATGAACGAACTTTGTCTGTAATGCGTAGTGCGGTGGAACACCGTGTCTACGTGGAAGGCGTGAGTTCCGCTTGCTGATCGTGTAGCTCTGGTGAATACACGAACTGGCGGTATCAGCTTACTCAGAACAACATCTACGGTGAAAGTAACGATAAAACAGAGAGACATAAGCAACGTTTCAACGATGCTTCAATGAGTCAATAGAGCTGGAAACCCTAATGTCTCCTATTAGCTTTATCACTCATTGTTGGATACGGTCCAGGAGCACCAGTTGCGTTCGTGAAGCTCCAACCCATAGGTGCGAATTAAACTCCAATTTAGGATGTATGTGGGTGGTGTCGATCATGCGAAGATCAATCGGAGTAAAATATTTTTTTCACCGCCTAAGTAAGCCGAGACCCTTTGCATGCTTCTTTCTAAACATCAAAAATGTGTTTATTCCAACGAACATTAAATTGGATAGACATGCTCAGAACATCAAGAATCGGTGTCTCCGCAATAGCGGAAGACAAATATAACACGCACAACATGAGTAGATGCAAAAAGCTTGGCCTTTGGCGCTAAATGTGGTCATAGTCGACACTGATAAACTGAAGTTCATTATGGTAAAGGCACAACACTTGCCACAATGGCTGCCTATGTCTTTATCGGTATCCCGTGTGATTGTATTCCCTCTCTCATTCTTCCTCCCACCTATTAATCTTCCTTCCATTCAACACAATGCTGTTTGTGAGATGGCTCTTACGCTCATTGAACTCAACTCGTGAGACCCCACTCGGAGATTGACTGTACTGATGAACATGCCTTTTCCTCTCAATCTCCAAAGAGTTAGGGAGTTTTAAACAGGCATATGAATGAGAAATGGTGCTGTTATCTGCTAACGAGTAAATAGGATTTTTCGTTAATGACAGAATATCATTAATAAAGATAAGGAAACGTGTAGGGGAGAAGACCGAGAGGACAATTCAAGTGTGACTTAAGCAAAAAATTCAGAATTTAATGCCATTAATAAAAAACTGTAGCAGGTAGACCTAGGTCTGAAAATTGTAGAACCAGCCTTTATTATATCCAACCGGCAGAACTGTGACAAGAGAATAGAGAAAAGATATGGTAGACTAGTTGAAATTCATTCCTCCTATTAAGCATGACTATTATAAAAATTTAAGGACAAATCGAAATGACGGGAGCTCAAATACACCAAACGAAGACGACATCATTTTCATTGCTGATGAATCGATTTAATGAAATATATGTATGTAACAGAGCAGTTATTATTTGTTTTTTCAAAAATCTAAAAAATAATTTATATAAAATAGTTTTTTTTGTAATGAATTATTGAATTTTAACTATGTACGAGAAAAGTTATTATTAATTTTCTCTAAAATCTTAAATAAAAATGTATATAATTTACTTTTTGCTGTAATAAAAACATAAATTTAAAACTGATTCTTCACTAGTCAAATCGATAAACTCCTTTAATCATATAAAAATTGTATTAAAAATACTGGTATATTCCATGCTATCCATCTTATACTTTCAATATTACGTTAGATACAGGATGCATCTACAGTAATGCAGTCATCATACATCATCAATTTGAATTTAGAACTTAACTGGAATTTTGAATTACAATATATACTATTATCTCATTTTCCTCAACTATATGTTTTACGGAGTTAATCGATTTGGCTGGTGAACCATTCATATAAAAGTGGTAGGATAAATGAGTATATATTCATATGGATGTAGTAGGTTTTTATTTGAAATGAGAATATAATCAAAGAACATTTTTCCTTATCTCCTTTTCGTAACTTTAGCCAAAAATTAATTAAAATCCTAATGGAAAAAAGAACAACAAGAAATTATGCTATTTTCAATACAAAAAATTTGTTTCTTAAGTTGACTCAGATTTTTCCAAGTATAACTTAAAAACAGAAATTTAGAAAATTCATAACTACTAATTTTCCAACTTAAAGCTCAATTCATTTTCGTGCTTATTCTACAGAATAATAAATTTTTAGAGTAGGAATGCTGAAATGATTCTAGTTGTCACTATTAGATTATAATGGTGATTATTGAAGCCAAGAGAGTTTTTGAAATGTTACAGTCAAATAAGGTACATTCGAGAAAACAATTTTTTTATGGTTTGTATTTCCAGGATGTGGACAGGAAGTGGACAGGAAGTGGACTATTAAATAGTCTCTAATTAATTTAGAATAGTCTCTAATTTAATTATTGAAGAATGTGTATTTGAATATGAAAATTGTGTACATTTTAATGAGTTGAAAATAAGATCAGTTTTCTCTAAACAGATCGTTTCTCAGTAGTTTTCACTTAATTACGTCCGTATAAATTACATGCTATCAAAATGTTGGATTTTCACTAAGTAATTGAGTTTCTCTTCTTCCTGCAATTATTTTATTTGTATTCTATAAATTCTAGAATTTTTGGCATAATAATTTTAGTGTAAAATAGTGCAATAAGAAAGTGTAAATATTTTCAATCAAGTTTTATTTGGTAAATATTTGCACAAATAAATATTTATACAAAATATAAAAGTAGGCTTATTCATCATCTGCAGATCTCAAATTTGAATGTAAATTTTATACACACATTTTCCTATTTTTATTTTTATATATATTTTTATTATTTATAAATTCATTGATCATTCCACGGCACTTCAGATGTACAGCATCATTCGGATAGTTTGTCATAGGGCAAAACTGTATACTAGCATTAACATTTTTAAATAAAGTTAAAATTCTATTGAAAGTATTATAAGACTTAAAAAAGAAATACTCCTTGAAGAAAAATGTTAATCAACTTCATTCGATGAAATCTGAAGGGTTCATAAATTTTGTATTTTGCGTATCACTGCCGAATCTTAGCATACTAAGTAGTTTCGTTTAACCGTTGCGAGGGTGCTCGAACTGCCTAACATAGTTTAGTCTCTTCTAATATTCTCAATTATTAATAAGTATTCTGCCCTCTTCGATGTCCTTCTTTATTACATTAGTAATAAATCATCGGTGATCAAAGCCATTCTGCTAGTTAGTTTCTCTAATTCCAGAAAACTCTAATTTTTTTTTTTTTTAGTAATATGAACTTTAGGGCTTACAAATATCACAGTGCGACACTATTTCTTTCTTGTGCAGGGGCGTTTGCATATGAAATGAAAAGGGTACCTACATGTACTACAACTAAATTTATGTAAATGAAATCCGATGATTTATTCTCATAGCTTCCTCATAAATGTTGTTCATTATGGTTGTTTACCCGCACTCTGTCGAAAAATTTCAAATGCATATTACATAATTCACATTCTACATTCAATTGCCTTTAAATTGAGCTCTTTATTAAATACATTAATCACATAACGCTTTGATATTTTAATATCTCTTTTAAATTAATATAAAAATAAAACGCAATATTTTAAAATACTTAATAAAGTCGCTTAACTTGGCTAACTCAGTAAAATCCCGTTACGGGTATTTATAATAGGTATGTAGAGGTGAAGTTGAAATTTGTCGCATAGTGTAATTACTATCTCTATGATTTGAATGTTTTACATTTCAATGATTACTTTTAAAACTTACCTAGAATTTAAATAAAATTTTTTCTTGATGCAGCTTCAACAAATATTTGTCATATTCTTGAGTTTAAAATAATCCAGTTTTATTATGAAATTGTCGTTCTTCTCTTTAAGTAAATATTGTAAACTCCTATGTGTGTTTTTTTTGTTTTGTTTTTGTTGTTTTTTTTTCAATAAATGCAATGTATGTGTGTATGTGTGTGTCTATGGTAAGTTAACTACTACACTTTACTTTTTACTTATTATTAATTAAGTATTACTTTTTCATCAATAAATTTCACTATAATTTTCAATATCTCTTTCACTTTTCACTCACGTTTATTTAAAAAAAAAAACACTGTAAATAAGGCGAAACACAAAACGCAATGAACAGCAACAAATTTTGGTGAAATGTTTTTCAATTTTGCGCTAGTGTAAGTATTTGTTTATTTATATTTTCCCTGCACATGTAGTGTGTGTATGTGTATGTGTATGAAAGTTGGTTGATTGGCATATACACATATATGGTATACTATATATATATGAATATGTGTGTATGTGTGAATGCAAATTTTCACCCACTTGTTCAATATCTTTCCACAGTATTTCTCCTCGATATTTTTTTGTGTTGTGTCAACACAATAAATTCAATTTCAATTTCACTGCTTCCTCATTTATTTTTCGTTTCTACTTTAATTTTTCTCTTCTTGTTTTTCTTTTTTTAATACAATTTTTTGTGTGTATATATTTTCATTTTAATTTTTTTTTTATAATTTGCACAGCATGAAGCACTAACTAAAATAGAAAAGATGTATCCAAAAAATATTTTCTTATATAAGTAAATAAGTTTTGTAATACAATATTATGAGAATAGAAAAATGTACTCGTACGCGCCACAGTTTCCATCAACTTGCAATACTATCGACAGTGAGTACTTTTTTCTTTACTCAAATATGTTTGCTTGTTTTTATTAATTTTTTTTTTTCTTTCTTTTTTTTTTTTGATGTTTGACTAAAGTCACGTTATACATAAATACTTTAGATTTTCTCTAGAGGCTTTTTAACTTCAATGTCAACATGTACTCGTCGCATCAGCAGCATTTAATATCAATACAAGTCAACAGCTTCGCAGCACAGCATGTTGATTGATAAATCGCATAAAACGCAGTGGCATACTAAAAACGGAATGTGTATGTGTGTGTGTGTGGGTTAGTCAGTTATATGAATGCTGCTGTTGTCGAAGTGGAAGTATAGAAACGTGCACAATATATTCGTTGTAAATATATCATCGCATGTACTCGAACGTATACAAAATTAGTATTATTTTGGTCGGCGTAATGTGCGCCCGTAATGCTATAAATTGTCACTCTCTCAAAAACAACAGCAGACAATAACATATTTTTTTTGTTGTACATACATACTCACACATATAAATTTATCAACAAACACGTAAATGTTGCAGAGGCACGTTCCTTTTCAACACACCACACCCGCACATACTTTGTTTCCCCCCACTGCTTCTGGTACTTTATGATTTTCCTTTTATAAAATATATAAAGTATATATATATATGTATGTATGTATGTATGTATGTACATATGTGTGTAAGTGACTTTTTGGGTTTTGCATTCTATTTTCCCTTTTCTTTTTGTTTATGCCTCATACATCATACGCACTTCAAATTTCCGTTTTTCAAAGCATTCTATATTTTTGAAGCCTTTTCTTTCTTCATCTTGCACTTTTATTTTTGCATATTCATTCATATATTCATCATACTCATACCCGAAAGTATTACTTGAAATTATTTTTTTTTTTGTTGCATACTTTACGGCGTCTTATGTGTAGTAAATAAGTTTCACAAATACTCGTGTTATATTGCATCATATGCGTGTATGCATTTAGTGTGTTAGTTTTTTTTTAGTAAATTTTTTTAAATGTTTTCTCAAAATGCTTTAGAGTGTTCGTGTTGACATAACAAATTAAAATTGAATGGTACCTTTAGAAAGGGGATATAGCACAGTTTTGTGCTTTTATTTATTTACCTTTTTTATCCTATTATTTTATTTAGCTTTTTCTTGTGGTATTGGGAAAATAAAAAGTAGCAGAATGGTAATTAAACGAAAGGTATCGAAAAAAGATATCAATTTAAAAGCGTAGTTGTTCGTTTTCATGATGACTAATATTTTCAAGTGTTTAAATACATTTAATTTGTATCAATTTATCTATTTATTTATCTATGATTGACAGAATGTACTGATTCCTTAAAGCCTGATAAATTTCACACTGACTAAAAGTATGCTTCGCTTAAACACAAAATATTATGGTAATAAGTATATTCACTGCTGAAAGCAGGCAAGCATTAAGCATTTTTATTTCCCTAATTGCCCTTCACGTTCGCTTAGAAATAATTAAACACTTCCCATTTATTTTCGGTTCTCTTAATGTCTAGTCAATATCTTATACTTTGCACTGCCCAAAAGTAGGACTATTTTTATTTCAAAGCATTTTTCTTTCACGCTTGTCTCCTTGTAAATTTGCTGTATAACTTTCAGGCTACCGTTCACTTTTCTTAAATTGAGTTTGTAAAACACTTCAACGTTTATTTGCCTCTATTTCATTGTCTGTTTCAGGGTAACATTATTTTGATTGCCTAAAAGTATGCCTCTTTTTATTGTTTACCATTTTCAATATAATACCTCAACAAAGAAAAGACAAATGAAAAGACCAATACATTCGAAATATATAAAACGTGCAGAATTTTTACTATCGTTTAAGTAACACGCCTCAAAGCAGATGATTGCAAGGTTTGTTTTTAGCGTGAAAACACAAACCAATTTCCAAAGCTGCTTAGACTGACTTTCTTATTTTTTCTTTTTTCTTTCTATCTACACTTCTATAATTATTTTTACAATAGATTTTCACATTTCTTTATTCTCCACTTTTTTTGGTAGCCTCAAAATACGCCTCGTTTTATTATTTTGCTGTATTTTCCATTTTCAATTAGTACTACAAAAATTTCGCACGACCGCTTTCACACAACAACACGAATTTATGTGTGCTTTCCGGGCAACAGTTTAAATGAAACTAGTTGCCACAGCGTGACGAACATGACATCGTTTCGATATTCATACTACAAATCTTGGCTGATGATGATGCTGATGTAGGCACAACAAATATCAGCAACAACAACAACAACAACAACAAACACGACTCACGAGTCACACGCGAGCTTTCGACACACGTACTTACATACATACATACGAGTACATGCATGTCAAAGAAAAATTCGTACAAAAACTCGTAAGAGAGAGTGTGTAAGCAACCACATTTCGTTTTACTCCTAAAAATATTCTATAGAGTACCGCTCGTATTTAATTTCGAAAATTCAGAAAACGAGTGTAAACAAACCTATTTTCTTCAATTGCTCCTAAATAATTAAACTCTTTCTGCTATGCATTTTCTCTTTCTTTTGCTCGAGCGCAACGCAAGAGCATGACGTTCTCGCGCTTCGAAGTATGAAAAGCTTTCGGAAAAACACACGTTGCTTGTGTGCATTTTGCCGGGTCAGCATATGACGCATGTGCTAAAGCTTTGTTATGCTCTTTCTATTTAGCTTACTTCCACTTGCCGCATATTTTATCTTCTTATCTCACAATTTTTCGACTACACAAAATTTGCACTGTAAAGTATGCTAGGAATTTATCTATTTTTAAAATGATTAACAAAACACACATACACACATAAACCACAACAGAAACAACAGCAGCAAGAACTAGACTACATTGTTCTTGAATGAAAATGTTGACAAAAGCTTTGAAAACACACACACACACACACATTTTAAGTAGAAGTAATGAAAGAAAGCATGTGATACATATAGGAAATGATATGCGGTAGCCTCGTTTAGTGTGCAACTCCGTGCATGTGTGTGTACGTTGAACAAGGAAGCAGAAAAAAAAAAGCAAGTTAGGAAAATGTGAAATTCCCTTAGGTTAGGTCAAAAAAACATGCAATGTCATTTGTAACTACTTTAGCCAGTAACGTTGCCTCGAAGTTTGAATCGAGTTGTGCTTTTTCTGTTGTTTCTTCTCTCTTCTTCTACTGTGTGTGTCCAATAGTATAACAACAAACAACCCTGCGGGAATACGGTTTAAAAAATGATTTCGTTTGTTTGTACTGTGTGCTTGCTCGATTGCTTCGCATGTTTACTAGTGTTGACTTTCATGCATATTCGCTTACTTGCTTTGTGGTTTTCGTTTATGAGAAGTTGGTAATTTCCAAAATTCCAAAATTCTTCTTTTTTTTTTTTGGTTGCTGTGAAATGCGTTGATGCGTTGCTTTGTTTGTGTATAGCGGAAAATTAAAACAGCAACAGTAACAAGGTTTATATTTCTTACGTTAACACAATAATGAAAATTGCTTTTGACTTTTTAATCTTAAAACGTTGTTTTTTAACTTACATATGTACTAAAAGCTTTACAAAAACAAAGTTTATTTTAAAAAAAAGTCTTAGACATATTTTAAGTTTTTTCTACTCTGTGCAGTGTGATCATCTTCAGCTTAATATTATATATTTTTATATATCCAACAACTTGACAAAAAGAAGCATACTTTTTGGTGTATATACAATAAATATAATCTTTTTTGTTATCACGTTGTTCGTTTAGTCGCTTAATTCAACAACAGTCCACTTCTTTTTGATGTTATGTCTCGGGGTCAAATACAATGAAAATAAAATGCCAATTGTCACATCACGTGATTCCATAAAATTAGTTTATTGCACCCATCATATTTTTTGTGTAACTAAAAGATTTTTACACGAATACCAAGAAATAATTCGCCCTTCTTCTTCATGCTGATTGATCACTTGACTCATCAAAAATAATTGAAACATACTTCCTTCATCTACCAATTTTGTTTAACTTAAAATAAATGGTTCCGTAGTAATCAGTGTGAATCCGTTTAAGTCTTTTAACAAACTACTGTGGGCCAAAGTTAGTAAGACTTTGTTCATAATTTCAAATTTTTTTATTCATTCTTCCAAATCGCTGTGTGGTGTCGCTGTGTGGTGTAGTGGTAGTGCGTTGGACTGCTACACAGAGTGTCCGGGGTTCGAATCTCGGCACAGGCAAAATCAAAAAGTTAAAAAAATAATTTTTCTATACAGCACCACCTCTTAGCAGGAAATGGCAAACCTACAAGAGTAAAAATTGCTATGAAAAGCTTTTCACTTTGCCGTTCGGATTCGGCATTAAACTGTAGGTCCCTTCCATTCATGTACAAATATAACACGCACAACATGAGTGGATGCGAAAAGCTCGGTCTAGGCCCTCCATGGGTTGTTGTGCCATTAAAAGTAAAGTAAGTCTTCCAAATCTATTTCGTCCCCTTCAAAGTAATCCCCCCCCGGCCCCAATACACTTGTGCCAACGTTTTTTCCAATTCCCGAAACAGTTATTAAAGTCAATTTCCGGAATAGCCTTCAATGCGCTTAGCGATTCATGCTTAATGTCTTCAATTGACTCAAAACGGTCAAACGATCCACGAAGCGGTTTTTTGAGTTTAGAAAATAGCCAAAAGTCACACGGTGCTAAGTCAGGCGAATAGGGTGGTTGCGGAACGATATCAGTCGATTTTTTGGCATAAAACCAATGCAGTGATTTTGGAACCAATCGTGCATTCACTCTTCTTAGGCCCAAATGATGTTTTAAAATGGTTTTCACTGATCCTTCCGATATTCCAACGATGCCAGTAAGGACTGTTAATCGTCGATTCTCGATTCTCGAGCACCAATTCCTTGATTTTATTGACGTGTTGATCATCAGTTGATGTTGATGGCCGTCCTGGACGTGGTTCGTCGTCAATGCGTTCTCGACCATCTTTGAACAATTTGTACCAATCAAAAACACTTGCTCGCGACATACAATTATCACCGAAGGCCTTTTGCAACATTCTGAACGTTTCGGCACCAGAAATTTGATTCCGCACACAAAATTTAATGGAACTTCTTTGTTGAATAATTTCACTCATTGTGAAAATCGCCGAATGCACTTTTTGTACTTCAGAAAGACAAGCGTATACTAAACACTAATGATTATTTTGATGTGACATTTGTCACACAGGTGTCACCGACAGTCATACCAACCTTAAAAAAATAATATTTTGATGAATGAGTTTCCGCGCTAAATTTAAATTAAAAAGTCTTACTACTTTTTGCCCACAGTAGTATATAATTAGTTTCTTTTTCGATGAAAAACTTAACGTAACAAAACGTAGTGGCTGTTTCAGTCATAGTTGAGTAAATACATATTTGACTACTACTTATTTTATGAAAGTATTAGAGAAAATTTTAGACCGGTTACGAAGTTGTTTTCGAAAAATGTTATTCAGGAAAATTTAAAAAATTTCAAAAGGTTGTTAATAATTTGTTGACATACTACTTACATACATGAAATAATATTTATTTTTCTATGCAGCACAACCTTTTGACTGATAAGGCAAAGACAAATTTCTTTCAGAAACATTTTAACTACGCCGTTTTATTTTGTAGTAGAAATAGTTGTGCAGTGTAGTGTTGCATTTCTTCTTCAATTTTCTTTATATAAATTATCTATAGCATACTTTTTGGAGGTAAATTCTGTTTTCTTCTAATAATGTTTTCTGTTATTTATAACCAATTAATAAAATAAGCTTATATGAAAATCTGAAGGAAATTCTGATTTACCAGCAGTATTTTTGGCCTGCTACGCAGAGTGTCAGAGGTGCGAATTTCGGCACATGTTAAATCAAAATCTAAAATCTTGATGGGCAATGGCAAACCTAAAAGAGTAAAAATTGCCTAAGAAAAGCTTCTCACTTTCCCGTTCGGGTTCAGCATAAAACTCCAAGTGCCTTCCATTCATGTACAAAAATATAACACGCACAACATGTGCTTAGGACCTACATGGGCTGTTGTACCAGTTAAAGAAGAAGAAAACGTATATGAGCTTCATCTCAGATGCTGAAGGACTTGCTAAGTTGGAGTAAATAGTGTTTAATTTTATCCTTACAAAATTTGAGTTAAGGTTCTGATCAGGCACACGGAATATTTACTAAATCTAGTTTAGTGCAGTAACTATTACATTTTACTACTGGAAATGTTAAAGTAAAAAATGGAAAATCTTTAAAATGCTTTAATTAATACTCAAAAAAAAAAATTAAAATTTCTTAAAGATGTTTAAAGTTACGTAAAAAAATTCAAAATAGATGAGTAGACTTAAACATTCTTCAATTTGCAAGAAAATATTTGAAATTTCCTGAAAGTAACGAAAAATACTTGAAAGTAGTTAAAAAAAAACAATGGATTGCTATGGATTGGACTTTGAGTAATAGCTGAATGG
Source organism: Palloptera scutellata (assembly GCA_958295655.1). NCBI lineage: Eukaryota > Metazoa > Arthropoda > Insecta > Diptera > Pallopteridae > Palloptera > Palloptera scutellata. Next base: position 127,686,040 of record OY282449.1, on the reverse strand, counting down.
CAAATAGTTACGCATACTTCAATACGCAATCGTAACTTTCATTTGTGATATCATTTATTTTAATGCTTATATATTTGTTGTATGTATGTGTGATATGAACATGGTATTTGTGCTTGAGTAAACTTTTAAAAGAAATCATCATTTCACAATGACTTACCTTTATTTTTTTGGTTAGTTTTAAGATTGGTCATAGAAATATTTGTGAATGTCTTTTTCTGTAAGAAAATCCAACTGTACTATCACTCCATTCATTTGATGATTCACCTCTGCAGATACCAATTTCATTTACGGTTATCTTCACAATAATATTCCAGCTAACCACGAGCTGAGATTTCATTAATTTTTTTGTCAATTCATGTCAAATGCTCCTTTTTTTAAAAAAATGCATTTACGCATCATTACACACCCTTCGCAACTCCGTATACAGAATCCAAAAACACAAAATTCACACAGACCCCTACGAGAATGTCTTGCGGCTATTACGCATTTTCGGTTTCCGCTTATCTACCGACAAAGAAAGGGAAAGAAGAATAAATGAAACACATTTCAACACAATTTATGTGTGTTTCACGCACTTTTCAACACTTTTATGAAGTCGAAAAAGAATTTCTAAAAATCATTCCTCCCTTAAATGCTCACGCTATCGACAAGAACCATTTCGACCCAGAGCATTTCCTGAAGAGGGTTTTGGTGAAGAGGGGTGGCTATACGTTGTAATGCTAAAACGCAATAGATATAAATTTGCGTTTTATGTATAAGTTGCAAATTCGCATATTAGTAGCGCCCATTTGTGGGCACATACTCGTACACTGCACATGATTTTATTAACTTTTTGATTTAATGAATTCGCGCGGCCATACTTGATTCACGCACAACTGATTGAGCACAGAATTTACGATAGGAAACGTTTTGGCTGCGGCACAGTGAATCGATTATTATAAAACAGTGGGGATTTGTTGGGTTATTGCTGCGATGGTAATTGACGTTGGCTAACAATAAAGTTAAGTGTCAACAATTACATTTGCATTTTATTACGCATTTCCAAAATATGAACATTTGCATTGCATATGGTACGTATGAGTGCAGTATGTATGTATAAGTTTTTGTGTGGTAAATCATTAGCTAGTGCTAGCTAACAAACATTTCTCATAAATTTGAAGCAAACAAAAGTAATTTCTCTGTTTTTGTTGTTGTTGAGGTTTCCTTTAAAGTAAACTTTTTAAGAATACACATTTCACATGTGAATTGCAACATTAACTTTGAAAATAACGACTGTACTACAACGATGAAAAGACACTCGGAGGCGCTCTTTGTGGTGTTCGGCACATACACACACACACACACACACACACACACACACTTTTACACGTAGTGAGAAAATACTGCAAAAGTTTTTTGCTGTTTCACATTACACATACAGAAAAGTGAAAAATGAATGTCGTGCAGGAGCAACAAAAACAGCAAAGAAGTTGTTAGCGCTGCCTGCCATAATTTAACACACTAATAGCATATGTTTGTATGTATTACGAAGGAGTTGCGGTAAGTTTGTCTCCAGAGTGTAATTGAATTCAAGTTTATGAGTCGCACACTACTTTGGCTTCTTCCATGGACTCACACACACACACACACATACACACACACAATTTGTGTGCCTATAAATGTTTGTTTCAGCCTGCGCTATCTTTGCACATTATAATATCACACTTGCTGCTGCTGCTGCTGATGCTGCTGCTGCTCCATGAAGACTTTGTGGGTAAGTGACATACTTACATTTACAGTTACTATCCAAAAGTATATATAGAAGCAAATCTTTAACAGCACACTTCATGCAGCAGCAGCAATGGCAGCAGCCAGGAAGGGTACGTCGACACCTAAAAGTATGCTATGCTAATTGTTTTGCAGACAAGTGAAAATTATATTTCGCACAAAAATTACACAAACAAAAAAAGGAAACCAAGCAGGAAATAAAAAAGGTTTGGCTGTTTTCTTGTTGTCTTACTAATTTCCATGTTCTCAAGAGGGATTCAAATGTTTTGGCAGGTGGTTCTTGCCTGGTGAGAGGGTGTAGATTAGCTCTTCCTTAAGTCATACATACGTTAGTTTGTTTGCTTTCATGAAAATTTCTTACAAGGTAAGCTGCAGCAACAACAGAAGTGGCTGCTTATTTTCCAAATAATAAAATCAGCAAATAAAAAAGAAGAAAGTTTTCATTGAAATGTCTTTTTATTTGTGTGGTAGTACTTACGCTGCCGCTTGCACGATTGCAAGGGAAAGGCTACACATAAATACATATGTACATACATGCACACATAGTATATACCATACATATTTATATGTACTATAATGTGTAATCGTAAGGCGGTTACATTTTAACGCGCATTGATAAGCATCGATATTGTTTTCTCTTTCGTTGATGTTGTTAAGGTTGTTGTGACTTTAATGGCGCCATTAAGCAGCAGTGCTTAACATTTTTTATTATTTGCCGTACGTGGGTAAAGAGGAAAAGACATATTCACTTTGGCAATTTACAAAAGTGAATAAGAGCATACAATAAACGAAGACGCCAAGAAAGTGAATTACATTTAATGTTTCAATTAATAAACAATTTCAACGCCGAAAAATATGCTACACTTTGTCTTCATTCCTGTTTGTTTGGTAAATATGTAGGCCTAAGCGATTTTAAAGAAAATTGTACTACAAAGCTAAATGTTTTTAAATACTTTTATCGTTATTTTACTTCCTTACTTACTCAACTGGCACTACAACCGATTATCGGTCTTGGCCGCCTTTACAAAGGTTCGTCAGTCACAGTCGCTTCTGCTATGCGCGCGCTGGCACCAGTTGTTAAGGCCAAGTGTAGGCAGGTTGCCCTGCACCTGGTCTTTCCAACGGAAATTAGGACGCCCCCTTCTGCGTGTTCCTCCACCGTGGTTCGAATAAAACACCCTTCTAGCCGGAGCGCTTTCTTACAGCTCATACAGCTCATCGTTCCATCTTATTCGATACACGTCGTCCACGCATACTGGACCGTAGATCTTACGGAGTATCTTCCTCTCGAACGCTCCTAACAGCCTCTCATCATTGATGGTCAATGTCCACGTCTCTGCGCCATACATTAGGACATGAAGGATGAGAGACTTATAGAACGTTATTTTCGTCGGTCGAGAGAGGGCTCTACCTACTGAGCCCGTAGTAACACCTGTTGGCAAGAGTTAGTCTCCGCTTGATCTCAAGTATCGTTATTTTATGTATAAATAATAATCTATAAAAATAATATTAGTATTGCTTAATATAAAGAACCGATCGGAAAAGTATGCTTTAAAAGTTCTTCAATTATTATATTCTGGATTGCTAACAAATAGTACACAAATTGTTTCATTGATGATCAAACGGATCAGAAGATTCTTTCGAAGACTGGATGATTCCCTCTTATTCGTGAATGTGAATAAATCTGCTCCTTCGATACAGTGCTTTGTGTCCAGTATCAGATTAGTATAGGTTATAGCCATTTTTAATGAGTAGCAAAACGAGGATTTGAATGATCTCCTGGAGTTGGTGAATTGTGGATACATTCATTGATTTTGATCCAGTTTGCGATCATAGGAAATTTCGCATACAATTTTACTTAACAACTGTTCGGTTTATGGTAAGCAACGATGTGTCCCCAGTCAAAAGTTAACGTATGTGTTGGTTGAGACATGCTTGAAAAATGAATGATATTTAGAGAAACTTTGTCAAGAGTTACTTAATTAAATGCGATCAAGATTGCAGACCAAGGGTTCGTGAAAAATGTTTGGGTCAAGTTTTAGAATAAAAATTAAGTTATTAAAAACAATTGACAGAAAAAACACTTAAAAAAAAAAAATACACAGACACACACAATTACGTACAATCTTTTAGTGGCGTACCTGTGTTTTTAAAACTATTGAAATCTAATATATATTGACTAAGAAACTTTGAATCTATTAAAGATGACCAGCATACATTATGTGTGGTTGTTTAGTCAGGGCTTTGCCTTGAAGTGCTTCTCAGTCTTTCCCATTGTCAAATAATACCAGCTGCAGTCCAGCAGTTCAGATTAATATTGTTGAAACTAATATACAAGGCTTTTGCCTAATCTGTTAATCATTTTTTCTAGAGATCCAGAATCCAAGGGGCATAAGCAATACCGTGACTAAGAAATTTAATTTTTTTTACTTTTACATGTACGTATGTCTATAAGTTCTGAGAGAAATAATCGTTTGTTAGAGGGCGCTGATTAGCGTATGATTCACACTTGATTGATAAAAGTCGCTGATTCGCTCATGATTCATACTCTATTGATAGATGTCGCTGCCCATCAGTTTGTAGTACAATTTGACATTTCAAACAGAAACTTTAAGTTTGAAACAAAAATGTGAGAAAATTCCTAGAGATGAAAGAACGAGTGAACGTAGACTAAAAAAAACACAAGGCACAAAAAAATGGCATTTGATTGATTGCATCGTCACTCATCTCACGGTGTCCCGACGAAGGTGCTCAGATTAAACATCACCAGGAAGTGGTTATTACAAGGGTAAAAATTGCCTATGAAAAGCTTTTCACTTCGCCGTTCGTATTCGGCATTAAACTGTAGGTCCCTTCCATTCATGTACAAATATAACACGCACAACATGAGTGGATGCGAAAAGCTCGGCCTGGGCCCTCCATGGGCTGCTGTGCCATTAATAGTAAGTAAGTAAGATTATGATGGTAAGATTATAATTATAGCGATATAGCAAATAAATTTGCATGCTTTGAGTATGAATATTTTGCTGGAAATTATGATTTTACAGAGGGCGTTGCATGCATTGGAAATGGAAACGATCAACATGAAGTTAATTCAGATGTAGAACACCTGGGATCAGGGCATCATAAAAGTAAACTATACAAGGTTTATCTCAGCACATCGTTAAAATTTACTTTGACCAAGCCTGTAATCTCTGCGATTGACTCTGGTTTTTACCAGTTTACTAAACCTAACTTGAAAACCCAAAAAGGAAAACGTTGTGTAGAAGAAAACTTGTGTAGTACCACTGACGCACACAATTTTCTTCGTTTTTATCTTTTTGATGTTCTTTTCTATGATTTTAGATCACTTTTAATACCTGGTAGGCATATCTTAATCATATTGGTTGATGATTCTATGAACGGAGGCCCATCTACGCGATTTCACTTCAAATCGACAAAAGGAAATTATGTAGGCACAACAAAGGTCTCGACATAAAGTTCGGCATGAAACAAAATCTGCTTCCGAGATTGTGACGATCATCTATGCTTACCTAACCCAATTGAAGTACAAATACTTATATATATTTTCTTTACACAAATTGAATTACTATTGTATTTGAAGCGCATTTATCTAAATCTTTCCCTATTTTATATTTATTTTGTATGAAATACTTTACACAGTTATCGGTTATTCTTATTTACTTTTGTGTTAATAGCATTTAATGTGGATTTCTCATATTTTCAATAACCTCTACCTCCAAGATATTATGAAAATGGATAATGATCTCTCGAGAGAGTTCAACACAAATAAGTTTATCCTCACAAACATGAATTATGTACACTGATACACTCTATGCCAAATACATATTATTATTAGAAATACAGCTTCTTTACCATATAAAAGAACATTTTAAAATTTAATTAAAACACTGAAGTAGACTTAGAGAAAACTTTGCTCATTTTTGTTAGGCCAATACATAATGAAACATACATATACACATACAACTGATATACATGCATATACCTACATATATATTTGATAATCTAATTTATCATTCGAACATTTTCTACATATATATTCAAGAAAATTATTATTATTCCATGGCAATAGAAGATTCCGGAGCAGAGCAGAGGAGAGTATTAAATGGCAAAATCCTTGAAGTGTAGAGAGTAAATATTATACAACACGAAATGAAAAACACTTTAGCAGACTTGTCATAATTTGCATGATATACAAGTGCACACACACGCACACAATCAAACACAGAAACGCTCAAGCAGCACACAGATAAATTGGATAAATTGTAACAGAAATCCTGCCACAAACCATGAAAACAATAATTCATTTTATACTTCAAAATACAGTAACAAAAAAAAAAACCACTCCCTCGTTGTCTTGTGGCTATATATGCCTTCAACTCCCCACAATTTCCTGCCAGCCCACCTTCACTTGTCCACTTGAATTCACTAAATAAAACATCAGCAGCAATCAAATAACAAATAGAAAATTCTTACCATGGATTTATGCTTTCAAACTTTTAAACACAAAAACTCAAGCAGCTCAAAAAGACACAAAAAATCACATGAAATCTAAAATGAAAATCAGTTTAAAATTCAAACAAGAGGACAACTTTCCAAACAAATATAAAACTACCGCCACTAGATCAAGTCAGCTACTTACCACAAAAGGGTAGTAGTAGCAACGCCGCCGCCTAACTAAACAACAACAAGACAAGACACAGAAAATCGTACGGTCGTGCAAGATAGCCGCAGCCTCTAGGTGTTTTCGCTTTTTGCCGAAAATTGCGCACAAAAATTTAATTTCAACTTGTGTTAAGCTGAACGCTGCTCCGCATAGCTTTTGTAAACACACTGAAACTTTAAGTATTTGTGTTTATTAAATAAGCAGCCGGGTAAATCACCAGCTACAAGAGAGTAAAATTCGTTGTATTTATGCATGAAGAAGGTAGCAAACGACATAAGCAACAAGCCTAAAAGTAGGCAACACATACACTACACTCATAACACTTGGCAGCAGTGTAAATTTGGTATTCTCGAAGAAGATTTTATTAAAAGTTTGAATTTGTTTTTATTTTTCGCTTTTTGAAAATTTTATTTACTTTACTTTTTATGCTTTCACTGCTGTTACTCAAAAAGATTATTAAAAAGTTTACTTTTTTCGTTCATTGTTTTCCTTTGTTTTTTCCGTTAAATTTTTGTATAAAATGCGAAAATTGAAGATTAACATTTTATGTATTTGCGTACATTTGTTTGAGGCAGGCTCGCCTCTAAAAGATTGTACGTGCTTGTGTGTGTGTGTCTGTGTATTTGCTTGCAAGTGTTAGTGTAAGTGTATTTACTGTCAATTGTTTTCAATAATTGGAAAATATTGCTTAAACAATTTTTCTTTTTTGTCAGTTAATAATGCATGAAGAGTAAAAGACAAATTAAGCAGAGCTTAAAAAGAAAAAAAGGAAAGGAAGTTGAAGGCGAAATTTGAAATTTTTATTTGCCTTTTTTTTAGATACATAATTCTTTTTTTTTTTTTTTTTTTTTTTTTGTGAATACTGACTATTGCTTTGTTGCTATTAAATATTTGAAATATCTTTTCAATAATTTATACTTTTCGCCCTCAATAGAAAATATTTTCCTGCGTAATATGCGTTAGTGGAAAAGGTTTTAAGATTTTATTGCAACACATACAGTGGCGCAAACACCTTTATAGCTGAGAAATTTTCAAAGATTTTAATATACCGGCTGTGTCCCTCATTAGAGCTTAGAGTTGATACCTCATAAATTATATGTATGTTCCCAGAGCAGAACAATAAATAGAACCTACATGAAAAGTACTCAGTTCTAAAGAAAATAAATTGCTTTCTTAATTATAATTTGTAATAAATAAGTTTTTTCCCAAATTAAAAGTCAACGAACACCTTCTTTCTTAGTTTCTTCGTAATACTACGGCTCTTGAAAGCCCAAAATTACGTGGATGTATTTTCGAAACACAGAGCTTCGAGTCACCCTATCATCATACCACTTCCTTTATCGTTTCTTATATTTTCAGACTTGTATGCTCTCATTCTCATGAAGTCATTCCTAATTGCACTAGCTTTCCTTCCTTTTGTACCTTGAATTGCTTCCAGTCTCACAAGGAAATTACTTCCCATTTCGAATTTAGAACTTTGCTGCCACAAATTTTTATTTTATTTTTCTTTTCTTACATTTTATGTCATAAAGGACTTTTGAGCTAACATATGAAATGCTTCTGAACCTGGTGATGCAATAACATTTCAAGAAGAATGTTGCTGTGTTCTTAAAGTACTAAGTTTTGACCAGTCAAGATCTTCCCTTCACTACAACTACATTTGTCTCTTCCCTAAAAGTTATTTTATTTTTTCCGTGTAAAATTTAGAACTTGGGCAATCCAATATCTAAGCTCACCCTGATTGAAAACTTATTACTCCAATATTTCAAACTCTTTCTGTGTTCCTCTCTTGTAACCCACAAAGGATACTTTTAATAATATATCCTGGTCCACGAAGAATATTGCTACACTTTTAAATGCTGAACTTTAAATGAGCAAGTTGATCTCTCCCAATAAATGATTTTGATCTCACGAAGGATTTGACTGTACGTATGGCATATAGAGACATATGGAATTCACAGATAGTTCCTTATGGTGCCAGGTGTACAAATATAAAACCGGCAATTTGTTTAAGGAAATTCACGTTTATTTAAGAAAAATGGTATTACATTCAATATTCAAAGTAATTACCATTGCCTAGCTACACATTTTTCCCATCTCACTAGCGATTTTTGAATGCCTCGCCAAAAAAAACTGTTCGTTTTTTGAGTCAAACCAGTCATCGAGCCATTTTTTCACATTTTCGTACGAATCGAAGTGCTGCTCAGCAAGTGCGTCCCCATTGATGAAAATAAGTGGTAGTAAGATGGAGCCAAGTCTGGTGAATAAGCCACATGGGGGCAGGCTTCCCAGCTGTACGAATCTACCAATTCTCGAGTCTGTTTCGTCGATGTGATCGTGCATTGTCATCAAGAAAAATCACTTTGTGTTAGATATTGTGGACGCTTGATATTCTGTACAGTTTTAACGCAAATCATGGTTCAAAGCGACCAATTGTTGTTGGTAGCATTGACCAGTAACTGTTTCACCTGGTTTCAGAAGGTCAAACCAGATAACACCTTGCTGATCCCAGAAAACGCAGAGTATTGTATTCTTTCCGAAGCGATTTGGCTTTGCTGTCGATTTGGCCGGTGTATCGGGCTTAACATATGATCGTTTATGTTTGGGATTCTCGAAATAGATCATTTTGTTATCGCCAGTAACAATTCGATGAAGATATGACTTTCTTTTGTATCTGGTGAGCAACATTGCACAGGTGGTTTTTCTATTTTCTTGCTGTCTTTCAGTCAATTCATGCGGCACCCATCTTTCCACCTTCAAAATCAATCCCATGGCTTTTAAACGTTGAGAAATGTATTGTTGAGTCACATTTAAAGGTTCTACAAGTTGTTCTAGCGTTTAACCATCATCCTCATCGAGTAAAGCTTGAAATTCGACATCTTAAAACTTTTTCGATGGTCTTCCACGTTCTTCGTTTCTCACATCAAAATCGCCACTTTTAAACTCATTGAACCACTCGTTGCACTGTGTTTTACCTAGACCGTACTAGCCGTAAACTTCCACAAGCATGCGATGAGATTTCAAAGCAGATTTCTTCAATTGGATACAGAAAATCAATGATGTCCGCATATTGTATTTTGTAGGCACAAAATTCGTCATTTCTATGAGGGGGAAAAAAATGTTGTTGTATGAAACTTGATTGTTTATGAACTGAATATTGTTGACAGAACTAAATGCGAAGAAATGGCGCCATTGATTTGGTTTGACAGAGAGTATAGTTTTACCTAGCGACACAGAGGTGTCATTACTTGTACACCTGCTAGAAATATGTATCTAAGTATGTGGTCGTACTTTTTGAAATCCACAGATCGTTTACTTTTAAAAATGGATTTTTTACAATTTGGAAGAACTAAATATAAAAACTTTAAATAAAAGTCTTGTTTGCTTAGTATGCAAGGTAAGATATTTTTCATAATTCTTCAAATATTGCAAAAATTAATTTTATACTTACATAATAATATATATTTTTTTTTTGTATATATTTCTTCTGGTATTGACACTGTGCAGAGCATTTCCTTTTTTACTGATTGGAATCGTTTGATTTTGTAGCAGTTGTTTAAAGGCGTAAGATGAAAATTAAGCACCCTTAGAAAAAGGTTCGAAGAAGGATATTGAAAATTCATAAAAGTCGAAAAAATTGTCGCTAAAATATAATTGAAACATTGCTTTAGCTAGTTTGTGCTATAACAAGCTTCCCATAAAAAAATTGAAAATTAAATATTTTATTATTCTAGAATATTTCATAAAAAAAATAATCAATTAACTTTTGTAAAAGGCTTCTGACCATCCATAGCTGAAAATATACAACTTTAATGGTATATTATAAATTAAAATTTATTTATAAAAGTATGAAAAATGCTGATTACCTCCATTTATGAAGATAAGCACTAAAATTTATTTATAGCAATTTTTTATAGCAATTTTTTATAACATTTTTTAGGCTAAATACGTACTCATAAATAACATTATTTTCATAATTGCTCAGAAACAAATTCCTCCTCATTATCTCTGTCTCTCCCCCTCTCTATCTCTCCCCCTCTCTATCTCTCTCTCTCTCTCTCTCTCTCTCTCTCTCTCTCTAATAAAACCGGCCTATATCATTTTTAATAACAAAGAGCAACAAGCAACAAAAAATGCAATTTTAAAATTCAAATATTCATAAATATAGGCCATAACAAATATATTCCCTGCTCAAGCATATAAATATATTTATGTACCTACCTTTCTAGCCATTCATTTACATATGTACTCGTAGGTATGGTATGTAAAAATTTACCCGTACATGTCCTCTTTTTCATTTTTATATCACTTAAATTACCACTTTGCAATTTATTTGCCTTTTCGCCAATTTAATAAAAAGAAAGAAATTCATTTAACTCGAAGTAGAAGCAGCAGCAGCCATACCATAAAAAAGGTTTGCAACACATTCACACATACACTTACACATGTGCTTTTATACGCACTCAGTTTTCAACATGCATTCAGGTATACATTTTTAATATCTTCCCACTTGTGTTGGGTATCTCTATGTCTCTCTCTCTCCCTGGCTCTCTCATATTTTCCCCTTATATATACAACATCTAACGAGCGCTGAGTCGCTTGGTCACTGTGGCGTAGTGGTAATGCGTTGGAATGCTACGCAGAGCGTCCGGGGTTCGAATCTCGGCAAAGGCAAAATATAAAAAATAATAAATATAACAACAAAATTTCTACACAGCACCACCTCTTGGCAGGCAATGGCAAACCTACAAGAGTAAAAATTGACTATGAAAAGCTTTTCACTTCGCCGTTCGGATTCGGCATTAAACTGTAGGTCCCTTCCATTCATGTACAAATATAACACGCACAACATGAGGGGATACGAAAAGCGAAAAGCTCGGCCTGGGCCCTCCATGGGCTGTAGTGCCATTAAAAGTAAAGTAAGTAAAGAGCACTGATAGTAAAAAACCGTGCTTAAAGGTAGAACAAAAAAAACATTAATAAATAAATAAATGATCGAAATATTTGTGCGCTACTTTATCTACTTTATCGAATTATTTGTGCGCTACTGCGATTGCAGACAATAAGGAGTAATTTCTAGTTCTTTTGTTCTAACCCAGATGGCTACGATTTTTTATACAGCAACTTTGAAAACTTCTCGGAAGTTTGATTTTAAAATCAACAAAAAATAGTAAATTTAATTATTTTACATTTTTAAAATGTGAACAAATTACAAACTACCCATATGTTTTTTAAAGACTATAGCTGACCAAACTTTTGAAGAAAAATATCAAGGGAAATATAATTCGCTGACTAAAAACTTTTAATAACTTCTAAAATAACCTTTTAATAATATTTGATACCAGCCAGAGATCACTTGGTGCCAACTGTTTTACTGAAGACCTTTTTTACGCAACTGATCATCTCATTTCCTCGGAACAGGCGCAAAACTTGTACCCCGTCTAAAATTCACAAAATGTTTTATAGAATTTTTTTCAATTGTGAATCTATAATACTTAGTAGGGACATAAATACTGTTACACACATTTGATGTTATAAAATTAAAAATAATTAATTTTTATGGACTAATTTTTTAAAATATATTTATTGACATATGTTGTATACAAAAAGCAATTACTTATTCGAAATGCCCGCCTTTTGGCCTTCACGCACGTCTTAAGTCGCACTGGCCAATCATCAATAGCTGCATGCATCCCGTGCATTGAAAAAGTGCTGACAGAACGAATCAAAGCAGTTTTCAGAGAATCAATGTTGGGGTATCTTTTTTGGCAAACAATGTCCTCTAAAACTGTCCATGTGTAATCCAGTGCGTTCAGATCAATGGCCAGGCAGCCATTCTTCAGAGCAAACGAAAGCTGGCTAATTGTTTTGAAGCCAAGTCTGGGTCATCTTAGCTTTATGGGCTGGCGCAGAAGCAGAATCCTGCTGGAAAGTCCCCGGCTGGTTTTGGAACAGGTAATGGTTAAGTGGCTTAAAAAAAGCTTCCCAAACGGTTTTTTGGTAAGCTTTGGCCGAAGTCAAGGAAGGGGTCAACCCTTGTTCGCAGAAATGCAAGTAAGTGACCCCATCGTAAGAGTTTTTTTTCTACCCAATTTTTTTTGCAAAGCTGCAGTCAACAAATGTCCGGTGCGACGTTTGAAGGCACCAAGTCGCAAATCTTTTTTAATAATTTGACTAATGGACTTTTTGAATATCACATCTCACGGGCCATGATTTTCTGTTTTCGGAGCGGATTTCGCTGAATTCTTGATTTGACGGCTTTGATGACTTTCGGCGAGCGAACTGTTCACGGACAGACCAACCGGTGGCGGTCTTTGATATCTCCAGTCTCCTCAAACAGTTTTATGCACCGGTAGACGAACATGCGAGTAATCCCGAGTGTGCGGAGCGTTTTGAAAATATCGCCTATTTTTCATTTCACGCTTAAAAAGTGCTAGAACAGCGATACGGTTCTCATTATCTGATCACTCCATGGTGAAAGCTGACACGATTTTGTATTCCCGTTACAGACTAACGCTATAGAGGTTAGCTTTCATAAACCATGTAATAACAGGGTATGTTCAATTCTGCAATTGGAATGGGTGTGTTCAATGTTGTAACAGTATTTATGTCCCTAATAAGTATATTTCTAAATCATATCATGCCTCTGATACCTGTTCCAAATGGGTTAATAGCAAAAAAAAAAACACAAATTACACCTCGATTCGAAGATCCAATTCTACTTATAGTATAAAACATATTCCATACAACTATTTTTATTATAGCAAGCCTATTGAAATTTGATATAGAATACAATCATTTCACTTGGGAAATCCCCATTTCTATAGTACCTAAGTACAAGTAGTACCATACATATTCTGTGAAGCTGCGAATTTCGATTAGATCGGAAACTTAACTACTACTCAACGATTATGCTAATCACTTGACTAGAATGTTGAGTGTTGACATGTTTTTATGTAATAATGAGTATGGTATGGCAAAAGGAATTTTAACTGTGTTTAAAATTTAGTTTGCACGCATTAAATACGTGCATACACACACTCACAACTACATATAAAAATGTATAAGTATAATAAACTGGAATGGGTAGTGAAGTGGTGTGTACACTGCATTCGTTTGAGTTGTGTTTCGTTTCGTTTCATTTCAGTGTGAGCTTTACTAGCCGAACAACCACATAACCACAACACACACACACATGCACAAAAACTTAGTATACTTCTCAATCCGACAACATTAATTTTGTTTATGGCTGCAGTAACAGCGCCTCAAATTGCATCCTCGATGTATCATTCATACATACAGCGACAGACACACACACACACACCCACACAGGCATACACACATAGACAAATAAAAATGAAAAAACATAAAAACAAGATGAAAAGATCGAGTATACAAATGTGCATGGATTAAAAGGCAATGTACGCTGCTTATATCTACATAGTACATGCACACATGTATGCACTCACTCATACAGATAGCGAAAATCCCACATACGCACACACATTTGCGCAGTCACTTGCTATACAGTTTGACATGTGTTAATACTTACTTACAGTTGAGAGAGTTTTGCGTACACATGCGTGCGAATGTGTGTGTGTGTGTGTGCGTATGCATGCTGTGAAAATGAGCCTCATAATTTATTAAATTATTTTCAAGTCATAAAATTCTTACTTGCTACTTGCTGTTGCTCATGCTGCCGCTGCTTTTCATTTCACTTCATTTTGTTATTTTTATTCTTCTTGATTTCATTTGCTAGTCATAAATGAAAGAGAAATTTTGATGAGTTGCCATAAATTTTAAAAGAAAAGGGATTTGCATTTCATTGCAAGATGCATACGGAAATATATAAACATAAATAATAAGTTGATTTCATTACATTTTCGAGGCATACGACGTACGAATGTCCATTATTTTTGAAAAATCCAGAAACTTTCAGGCATTTCCACATAAGCATTCACAGTATGCACGAGTAAGTACTTACATAAGCCTATACTCACATATACCATACACATTCACACTGCCTATTCTATAGTATACTATATGTTATTTACTGTCGAAAGTTCATTGCACTTTCTCATTGACCAAATTGGCAACTAAATATCATAAAGAAAAACTCGAAAAATAAGAGAAACATTTTACGCAACTGAAAGTATGAGGAAAGTAAAGAGGAGAAATGATACAAATTTACAGATGACTCAATTAAATTTACTCTTGTTCTACTGCGTCTTCTTCTTCTTCTTCTTTATCGAAATGGCATATGATCATTTTTACGATATGCGACCACCATATTTTTATGCACACAGATGGCAGAAAGTATACTTCAGCGTATGCTGGGCTATGTGAAATAATAGTCAAATGAATGTACTATGTAGATATGTACGAGTATAGAAGCAGCTAATGTGAATTTTATGCGTTTCGATAAAAGCTTTTACCATAAAAATAGACAACAGAGCAGAAGAATAATGGAAGCTGATATTTTTGTCGGTCAGAGCTAACTCGTTAAATGCGCTGCACCACTTTGAGGCCAACTCATAAATATGGATGTATGTATGTCCTGACTTTGGACACTCTCTATGGAAACGCAATACTCAGGCTAGACTATTTTCATGAGGTCTGGAAAACTCCCCAGACATCGAATATTCCCATAACCGCAATAATCTCACAACAGGAGAATCTGCTCCGGAAGTCCCAATCACTGATTATGAGGAGGTCTTAACAGCCATCGCTCGGCTGAAAATAATAAGGCCGCAGGTGCAGATGGCCTGCCTGCTGAGTTGTTTAAGACCGGAGGCGAAGAGCTCAAAAAACGCATGCATGAGCTTCTATGCAGAATATGGTCAGATGAAAGCATGCCAAGTGATTGGCTTCTCAATATCGCGTATATCGTACTATGCGAAAGACTAAAGCCCATCGTCAGCAAACTGATTGGACCTTATCAGTGTGTCTTCAGGCCTGGTAAATCCACCATCGACCAGATATTCACACTACCTCAAATCCTGGAAGAGACCCGAGAAAAACAGATCGACACCCATCATCTATTAGCCGATTATAAAGCCGACCTCGACAGCACGATTAGGTCCGCTTGTACGCCGCAAATTCTGATTTTCGTATACCTGCAAAGCTCATTCGTCTTTGCAAAATGACACTGACCGACCCCACCAGCGCAGTGAAAATTGGGACAGACCTCTCCGCGCCATTTGATACCAAAAGAGGTTTCAGACAAGGTGGCTCCCTATCGTGCTACTTCTTTAACCTTATGCTGGAGAAAATAGTTCGAGCTGCAAGCATCGACATCTCTGACACTATTTTCTATACGATATTGACATCATTGGCACCAACGCGCAACAAGTCAGTGCAGCATTCTCCAATCGGGAAAGGGAGTCTCGTCGAGTGGTTCAAGTGGTGAACAAGGAGAAAACGAAATACCTAGTGTCAACAAACAAATAGTCACGGCGTCTTGGACAAAATGTTTCTGTTGACAATTATACTTTTGAAGTCGTCAAGTATTCCGTTTACTTAATATCAAGGATTAATACCAACAATAATGTCAGCCTTGAGATCAAGCGGAGATTAACTCTTGCCAACAGGTGTTACAACAGGCTAAGTAGGCAATTGAGAAGCAGAGCCCTCTCTCGACCGACGAAAATAACGCCCTATAAGTCCCTTATCCTTCAAGTCCTAATGTATGGCGCTGTAACGTGGACGTTGACCACCAATGCTCTAGCCGATCAAGAGCAGGATTTTGAGAGCTGTTTATAGTGCATTTACTGCTGCGTTTTGAAGCTTTTGAAGCACATCCTATTTCGTATTATAATGGCAGCGCAATTTTATCTATTGTTTAGTAAAACTCTCTGAAATAAAACTACTCCAGCAGCTAAGCTGTAATCTCATAGTCATAAATTTGAATTATTCCAGCAGGTTTGTAAATCTGAATCTTAACATAGGACCATAAAACTCCTTTTCCTGGCCTCTACATAATTAAGTTACAAAATTAACTGTACATCACTGGCGTAGGGTGTATGCAACACATAAAAGTCATACAAAAAACTGAGAGTAAAATCATATTGCCGCAGCAAACATTTGTTGGAAAAATTGCAAAAACATGCTGGGCTTTGGCCATGCCATATTTAATTGCTGCGCAACTTAAGGTTTGTCATCAATTTTGTGACACACTCTAAATAAAAAAAAATTTAAAAATAAGCTTGCAACATAGTCATACTTACAGTTAAACTCGTTTAAGCATAACGAAAATCGAGTAATGCAAATGAATGATGATACATTGATAACTGCTCATCAACTAGAGCATAAAATTCAATTAACTTTTGTGTGTGAGCTTGCATGTACCTTAGAGTGGGTCACAAAAGAAGGTTTGAAAAAGCCAACCCCTCTCTGAAAGCTTATGTTAAGCTTGAACAACAGAACAATTTATTTTTTTTGGACCGCCCTAAAAACGCCAGAATGAATTTTTGTTTATAACTTTGGCAGTTGATGTCTGGTATTTGTAAATGATATATTGGTGTAAAAGGCTCAACGATTGCTACGATGTCTTCTTAGTTGTTATTCATCTCCGAAGTATTGGTAATAGTTAGGTCGCGTACTCAGAGTACGAAAGTCAGAAATTTGAAGCTCTCAGGAAATCATAAAATTTTTGAGCAAGAAGTGTTTCATTAGTTAATAAACGAAAAAGTTATAGCTGCTTAAATTTTGGTACAATTCTTATTGTAAGTACTTAAATACAGTACTTTAAAGAAAAAAGAAACGAATTTTTCACATGAAACAATTTGAATATCAAGTAGGCCTTGATTTTCAAAAAACTTCGGAGATCTTGAGCCTTTTACACCAATATATCATATATAAATATCGGACATCAACTGTCAAAGTTATAAACAAAAATTCATTTTAGCGGTTGTTAGGGTGGTCTAAAAAACAAAATTGTTTTGAAATACTCTCAACATAAGCTTCCAGATAGGGGGTGGTTTTTAATTTTTTTTTTTTTTTTTTTTTTTGTATGGGGTCCGACCTGCTTTAATATACCTGTCTGTGCATGTGTGTGTGAAAATTGTGTAGAGTTTCATTTTTGTAACGGGAACTTTGTAAAAAATTTTCTAGTATTAATTTTTAGGTCAAACTTTATGCAAACTGTAGCGATATTTTCCAGTTGCTGTTATTTAATCAAAGCAATGCACGCTACAATTTCATTTCAAGCATGGTAAATAGTAAAGTGGAGTCGAGTGTGGAGAAAGGAAGAAGCAAAGAGGTAAGTGGTCGTTGGTAGACGATGGTGTGGTAAGAGCAGAAGAATGTTGAAAAGTTGTGATACGAAACGCTCTTAGTGTTGTGCAAACCAAAGTGAAAGTTCAAATAAAAGTGGCCAACAAAAATAAAACAACTTGCAAAAGCACAGCAAATGCCACAACAACAACAATCACAACAACAAATTGCAGTGGTAAATAATAGGAGCAACAACACAGAAAACTGTGAAACTTTTCACTCCTCCTTCAAATGTTGTTATTATTGTTGCAAAATATAAATTGACAACATTCAACAGCAATAAAACTAAAGCAACAGTAACAGCAGTAGCAGTAGCAGCAGCAGCCGCAGAAGCAGCAACAGTGCATACATTCATAGAATATAATAGTGGATGGCATCTACATTTACAGTTGCAAATACTAAAAGCCAAGCAGTTTGCTCGCATTTCCTTCATTATTTTTTGGAAATTTTTTAATGCTTCGCTGCGCATTGACCGTATTTAAATTGCTACTATTTTGTGTGTGTGTGTGTGTGTGTGTGTGTGAAAACAAGTGGTAATTTTTTATTTTTTTTTTTAGCAAACTCATCACTTCATCAATGTTCTACGTTTCTGTGTTACTGTCCTTCTGCTGTTTGTTGCTGGTTTTTTTTTTTTTTTTTTTTGGGTTTTGGGAGGCACTGGTTTTGGTGGGAGGCACTTACTTTCTGGTTGCCAGCAATGCGAAGTGAATTATGTAAATTTTATACATAGTAAATTATTCATTTGCATCTTAATATAAAAGAAAATACTTGGGTTTCACAAATTTTCTGTTAGCTTTTTATATTTTTATTAAGCTGAGAGTGGGTATGAGCTGCAAAAAGAGCAGCTGATTAGTTTCCCTCCCAAAACATTAATTATTTCTGTGATCAACTGAAGGATTTCGAAGTGAATCTCAAAAAAAGTTCTGAATAATCTTCATATCATTAGATTTATTTACTTTTCGGTTGGGATTTAAACGTTTAATCAGTTTTATTATGTTCATTATGAACTTAATGTGATGTGAAATCTGACATCAAAATCGAATAAGGGCTCCTATTTCATAGTCCATCGGAGAAACATTACAAATTCCGACAAGATCGCGGAAAAGTTTCTTAATCAGGGATTTCATAAGGGATCATAATTTCGAAATCAGCTGAAACGTTGGAATTGAAGTATAAACCAGTGTCGGACAAACCAATACATAAGCAGGCATGCTTATGTGTGTATCGAAGAGAGTGTATCGACAGCGCTGCTGGTTTAAAAAATTGCGCAGCGAGATCTCGCTTACATGAATGCTGAACGTCAACTAACATGATTTGCGTTGACAAAATTGCTCTCAAACTTCGCCCGAATTCCATTCTTCGTCAATAGCTCGTAAGCTGTGCGAAGAAGTTTGTAGTGTACGTGTGACAGCATTCCGTCGGCAGAGAACGTGAGCCTTTTCACATGTAAACAGTAAAATCAAAATCGCCCGGCACTGGTGTAAACAAAAGAAAAAAAAGAAAAAGTTCATTAAATTTTGAAAAAAATTGCTCTTCTCTGACTCACAGGTGCGACTCCCGGAAAGCTGTAGTGTAGTCCAGAAATGTAAGTTCAAGCATTGGTTGCTATTGCAAAAGATTTTAGAATAGAAGCCACCAAAAGGAATAATTGTACAAGAGAAATGTAGAACGTTTGAGGATTAAAAAATAAAATCACTTATATCTTTATTTATACATATTTTCAGGGCACAAAATCTCCCAGTTTTATCTCATATTTTCCTGTACCGCGAACACGTTTGCAGCCATCGATTCTTTAGAGCCAATTTTCCACACATATCGGCCGGAACGTTGGCAATTTTACGCTCGATATTGTTCCTGAGCTCCTCTTACATTGTGGGCTTGTTGGCATAAACCAATGACTTAACGTAACCCCATAAAAACAAATCCAACGGTGTTAAATCTAATGAGCGGGGTGGCCATTCGATCGGACCATTTCTCGAAATTACATGATTACCGAACTTCCCCTTTAATAGCTCAACCAGCTGTGTGGCATGTAGCATCATTTTGTTATAACCACATATCACTGATGGCAAGTCCATCCAATTCTGGCCAAAAATTGTCTTCGTACATAGTACAATAGCGAACTCCATTGGCCGTAACATAACGCACAATAATGCATATTGTGCTTATTAACAAAGCCTTTAACCTTCGCATGCACAGTATTTACCCGGGTAAATATCTCAATATTCTTTCATTAATAACTCAAAAAGTACCCATCCTACAAATATGCGGTTCAAGCTCAGTGACTAAATTTTTGATTTGTTTCAGAAAATTAAAAAAAATTCATTAAAAAATTTCTTTATATTTTAAATATTTTTTTTTTACAATTTTTTACACAAGTGAACGGCATTTACCCGGTTAAATAAATTAATTTTAATGGGTTTGTTATAGCAGGTTTAGAAAGCTGTGAAGTAAAATACATAAAAACTATGAAATTATTGTAGTACGATTTATTATTTATATTTTATTTCAATATTTTATTGTTTTTGTTTACTGGTTTATATACATACATACGTATGTAACTCAAGCCATATGGCATTTTTCACATTTGGTTTGCGTAAAGCTATGTTCTACACAAATTGTTTTTTTTTTTGTATTTTTGCAAACGTTACGTGTACTAGGCTTGTTTTTGTTTAGTTCGTAAAATAAAATGCTCGCTCCTTTGACTCTCTTTCGGCCAGTGGAATCACGGTCATCGTTGTCATCAGCCGAATTGAAATGAATTCTTCATTTTCCTCGTTCAAGGCATGAAATGGTTGGCCTAAAATGCATTCAACTACATTTCTTATGGAAAAATGTGCCATTACTCACGATCTTGTGCTCTGGTTTCTATTTGAGGTTCACATGAGAGCTGGTCTAATGTCTAGCAGAAAATTCTTCTTCTTCTAGTGGTTTCCATGACAATGGTTTTTTATCAAGATTTTTATTGTTCCACACGTTATAATCTTTTTCGGCCATTTTATTAGTATACCTGCATATAACATCTTGAATGGCTGAACTCATAATACAGTAAAAAGTATCATTTTCAGTTAAATTTTTAGTTGACGCCTTAGCGCCTACGAACAAACTGTCTCGAAAAATATTACGCAACCCCTGGCGTTGCATTGCTGGTGGATGCTTATACCACTTTGTTCCATCTTTGCCTGTAAAAAAGTCTACAGTCGATGGAAAATTGTCACCTTCATTACTTTCTATGTCACTGTTTTCAATATTGTCCTCCTCATCAGCTTCAGACTCAGTAGTGTCATTCCGTTCCATCATTTCACCTTCTTCAATCTCTTCAGCATCGGAATCAGCACTTGCTTTCTCTGGCAAGTAATCTTCATCGGATTCAAAGTTTGCATCGTCCAGCTCATCTTCTGATTCAGAAACGGCTGCTGCAAAAATTCTTTCGCACTAACGCTGTTTGCCCTCAAATGATAATCTGAAAAGGATTTGTGAGCACACGTACACGAAAACCCTTACTAAACAATAAACCTGGACGTAGCTGCTGTAGAAAGATATTCTAAGTTTTTGGATTGTGGTTTTTTCTGTATGTTTTTCTTGCATATAGTTTTGGAAATTGTCTAAAAATTATGTCTTTCCATTTTCCAGGAGCGTGTTGGTCGTAGGCTAGGAGGATTAAGAGTGTTGAACTCATATTGGGTGGCTCAAGATGCTTCGTACAAATACTTCGAAGTTATTTTGGTTGATATCCATCACAATGCAATTCGCCGTGATCCCTAGATCAATTGGATTTGCAAGCATGTGCATAAGCACAGATAACTCCGCGGACTTACATCATTTTGTTTATAAATTCCGTTATATGAACTTATTTTTTTTACGCAAGGTTACACTAGAATTCATTGAACATGATAACCTCATAAACAATAAGGAGAGAAACCTCACTTTGGAACAGTAATCCAACTGATATTATGCGGAAAATGATTATATTTAAAAATTTCAGTACAATTTATATGAGGAAAAATATATTTACCCGGGTAAATTCTGTTCACTAGCGTACACAAAAATTGTCTGTGCGAAGGTTAATCCAAAAATGAGCTTTATCGCTGAAATTCAGAATTTTCTTCAAACTTAAAGTTGCGACGCAGAAAACGTTGCTCGTTAGAAATAAAAACGTTACGGCATTGCTAGATCAACACAAACATTTAACGTTGTGATTTTATTGAAATGCAAAATAATTATGACCCTATTGAAAATCCATTTATATTAAGACATTGTATTCAAAATCTTTCGCAAGAAAATTTTAAAATTCTAAAGAGGTACACTTTAATTACACTTATACGTAAATAAAGTTTACTTATAAATAAAAATTTACATGAGTAAAAGTTTGGTGCACAATTACAAGCGCATGGAAAAAGGGTAAGCTTAAATTGAAAAAAATAATGAGAAAGTTTATAAATGCGAGTATAGAAATATTATGTATTTTTATTTACATTGTGTTTAAAGCAGTTACATGTAAAAATATTTGTAAACGACCTTGTGTCCTTAAAATGAATAAATGCAAGCACACATATACTCTCACATACATACACACACACACAAGTATGTACATCACTGAAAATGTTACTAAAAAAAACAATTACAAAACTTTATGATTTTACAATAAAACTGTAACAATTAATCTCGTTTAAAATGTGTAACTAATAAGTATAGCAACGGTATTGCAAGATTCCGTTGTATACATACAAAAAAAAAACACAGCCAAACATAAACACACACTTTCCACCTGTAAGTTTAAAGGGTGGTCCATCTAACATTGGGGTTTTGAATTACTGGTTTGTCAAACATAAACACACACTTTCATATGTAAGTTTAAAGGGTGGTCCATCTAACATTGGGGTTTTGAAGTACTGGTTTGTATTTAGTTTGGCAACTCTAATTAATGCCATTCGTATTATGACGGAAATTTAGTTTTATATTTGCAGTTAACGAAATAGATCGATATAAATACGCTTGAGTAATTTTGGGGATTACTAAAAATGTAAATCTTCAGCCGATAGTGTATAAAAATTTCGTTCACAATTTGGTAGAATAGAAGCGGCTTGCATGCAATTTGTGGATCAGTTTGTGAAGAGTGTATGTCAAACTGGATCTTTTTTTGGATAAAACAACAAGTTCTCGTAGTTCTGCAGTGAGCACAACCGACAAAATGGCTGCTGTTGCTCCGAATTTGCAAGAAGAACGAGTCACATCAACTCGCCATCGTTCTGAAGAATTGAACATTTCACGCACTTCTTTGTGGCGAATTTTGCGTAAACACCTCGGTATGAGGCCGATCAGCGTACAATTAGTACAACAGCAGAAGCCAACTCATCATCCGCAACGTTTTCGATTTGATAATTGGGCTCCGGAACACTTGGAAGAAGATAAGAATTTTTACCCAAAATCATCTTTTCTGACGAGGCTCACGTTGCTTACGATAATAATAAAAAATTGTCACATCTGAGGCTCAGAAAATTGTTGAGAATCCGCGATTGTTGAGAAGAGAATTCACCCTCAATGAGTAACTATTTGATGTGGTTCTTGAAACAGTGGTATCATTGGGCAATTTTTCTTTTACAGTGAAGAAGGTATGACAATGCGTTATTGATTATTTGTGACCTGTTTTAGAAGATATAGGCTTAGTCAACATGCGTTTCCTGCAGGAAGGTTGTGTCACACATGGCACGCAACAATCGATCTATTGCGTCGGAAGTTTGAAAATTGCCCTTTTTGTGATGTGCATCGGCCACAACGCAGTTGCGATTTGACTCCGTTGGACTAGTATTTGAGGGGAGCCGTTAAAGACAAGGGTTATGCTAAACATCCTGCAACGATTGAGTCTCTAAAGGACTAAGTTGGGTTTGTCGTATGAGCTACTGCCAAGCCAGCCGATGAAGTACTGAAGTGTTCCGCAATTAACCGTACGGATTGTATGTACTTTCGAATGATAAAAACCACATTGAAAAAAGATATTAGTTTTTTTATTCACACCAAAATCTAATTCCATATTATAAATGATCCATCCTGTACATACATTCTAAAACAAAACGTTGTTACATTGTTTTTTTTTCGTTTTTACTTACTTACTTTTAATGGCACAACAGCCCATGGAGGGCCTAGGCCGAGCTTTTCGCATCCATTCATGTTGTGTGTCTTATATTTGTACATGAATGGAAGGGACCTACAGTTTAATGCCGAATCCGAACGGCAAAGTGAAAAGCTTTTCATAGCAATTTTTACTCTTGTAGGTTTGCCATTGCCTGCTAAGATGTGGTGCCGTGTAGAAAAAATGTTTTTTTTTTACTTTTTGATTTTGCCTGTGCCGAGATTCGAACCCCGCACACTCTGCGCAGCAGTCCAACGCACTACCACTACGCCACAGCAACCACTTTTTTCGTTTTTACTTAGTTGTAAATTTCTGTTATTAGGGAAATGTTATTTTCCTATAAAGATGTGATTTTTTTGTTCGAAGTTTGGTTTTCGTTGTTTTTTGCTTTGTTTTTTGGTTTGTTTTGTTGTTGTTTTATTTTTCCAAATAACCTTGACCGTTTAAGGTCAAGATTTTAAGATTAAGAAAGATTTGTTTCTGTTGTTTTATTGTTGTTTATATGCTAAATGAAGATTAGTTATGTTGAGTGTGTGAAATTGATAAATTTATGGGAAGTTATAATCGAATTAATTTGGTGGCTGGGAGGCGAGATGGAGTAAAGAATTTGGTATGTTAATTTTTGAATTTAGTTAAAGGAAATATTTTTGCCTTACCTAATTCATCGTGAAATCCGTTTACATATGTAGCTAAATAAATTGCACTGTAATCAAAGTTTCTCACTCTCGTGGGAACTCAGAAAGCGATTAGATTAATGTTGGGACTCTAATCAAGTACTTAAATAGAGTCGGCAAAACCTGACTCATTTTAATTATTACATATTTGTGTTTGCGAAAAGTCATCAACTACGTAAATCTGCAAATGATGTACTCCCACCATAACTAATCCACTATCTACCTTTGGTGAGCATGACTCTGATGACCCTTTCATTGCAAGGAAAATATAAAAATGGAATCAGCTAATCATGTTTTTCAATTTAGATTTCAACTTTATGGTATAAGGAAAACAAATCAATCTGATCGAATACGAATTTCACGCCTTAGATATTTCATATGTGCGAAAAAATATTAATTTTGAAATTTTGGACATTTTTTTTTTTTTAACTTGTACTATCAAAACGTTATAGCCCTCTCTGCTCAAGTTAAAATTTTGCAATTATCAGCTTGTGAGTATTTAGAGTAATTCATAACAATGAATGGCTGAGAAATATATATATCTTTTGGGAAAATGCGTATTCGTACTTCTCATCAAAATTCTAGAAATATCAAACAGCTTGGATTTTGTATATGACTTAAACTTTTCTCTTAATTAAAAAACACTTATTCAAGTCCTATGCCATCCCCGATTTGTAGTGTATATGTGAGTTGTTATAGTATCTATGAATAAAAAACTGACTTCGAAGTTTTCAACCAACAAAATTGCTTACATAGCAGATTGGCAAATCGCATTAAGCTAATTAAATGAAAGTATATCAAGTGCAGGCAATGTAAATCTCCAGGTGAAAAATTACGTAAGGCATAGGCTAGAGCTAAGAAATCATGGAAAAATACTACTCAAAAATATAATATAACTGAGTTGCTTCATCGAAGTTTAATTCTTCTATAAAATAAAGATGAATTGATGATAGTAGCAGATACATAAAGTTTCCGTTAAATATTCTATCAGTTTTCCACTCGGCTATTACTTACTAATACTTGGAAATCTTAGGCTCTCTCTATTTTCATACTTTTCTCTTTTATTTAAATCTCACTGCAATCAGAATCCTAATACAATTATAATTTTTTATCTAATAAAAATGAAAAAAAAGAACAACTTGACTCCACCAAGGTGACTTGTGGCATATTTTCAATCTAATAGAGCCACTAAATGCTACATTAAAAATATTATATATGGCATTAGATTACCATCGACGTTTCCACATAACAGTTCATCGTTCATATCGAAATAAATATTAATACATGCAAAGTGACAAATCAGCAATTGAATACATAATTGAATGAAAAGCAATAGAAAGTTACAGAGTTCAATAAACTACGAAAATTCAATTCTATCGCCCCTAAAAGTATGCTGTGAACGAATAGACACATGCAGAGGAAGAATATTAAACCCTAATTACTTACTCGCTGATATGATGTGATGTGAAAAGTGAAGAGACGCGCTTCAATGCCGCTAAGAAAATTGCCATTATTTATAAAAGAATTTTCCATTCATTTATTTCCTTCTTTCCTACCTTTCCCTTTCCTATCATTTCTCATTTCCCCTCTTCAAGAGACATAGAAACTCAGATCATTGCCAACTGTTACATATGCTGTTGCTGGCTGTTGCTATTATTGTAGCCAATGCCACTACTGCTTCTGCTAATTACGAGTATCAACGAATTTCCAGCAATTCCAAACTAACAATTGCTGTTGACTTCACACCAATTCACGCCATTTGCTTTCGGTCGGCGGCTGTTGCTTGCGCTATTGCTTTCTAATTGTTATAAATGATTATGACCATAGTGATGCTGCTCTGCTGCTGCTGATTATGATGATGATGAGAATGATGGCAACAGTTTTGATTTTTCTTTTCTGTTGTTTTCTTCTTCTGGGCTTTGTTGCTATTTTTAGTTTGATTTCTGTTGTTCTTATTTTGTTGCTAATATATTTCTTTCATATTTATTTGCAGCTATTTCCTGTTGAAATACTAACTATTATTTACTTTTTTTACTGAACATTTAAGCACGGAATTACCTTTAGCAATTGGGCAGTCCAGCAAACGAAAAGTGGAAAGTGAGTGCTGCTGCAACACATTCTAATGACTAAAGAGGCAGTTTGGCGAACATTCAACTAAAAGAAAGAAATATGAAGACGAAGAGGAACTTGAAGTATCAGAAAAGTGACAACAAAATCTTGAGTAGAGTACGCGGGCTCCACTCTGCGCGAAAATAAATGCGGGAATAGATAAATTGTATTTCATTTCAGTACGTTGGCGAATGTTAATTTCTATTGCATGTTTTTTGCTTTTGAAAATGAGTTTTTGTTTTGCGTATTTGATTTCCAATTTTAATTTTGGCAGCATAATACTTTGAAGTGTTGAAAATTATTAGTAACAAAATTTATATGTTACTTGTTAAAAACTAATATTTTGTGCAAATTTTTAGGCTTCTAAAAGCACAAGAATTCAAGGGACTTAAACATTTTCTCTTGATTCTGTTAACGTTCCAAATTTATAGTAATTAAATTTAGGTATTGATTAGTTTGTCTCTAGGCTTATCCCATACTTCTCAGATCTGCTTTAATATTCCTTTATTAGATTTTAAACCGGAACCCAAAAGCTGAAAAATATATAATATGTATCTCAGATGTCGTGATAAACAAAATTCCATGCAAAAGTCAACCATTTAAAAAAGTTTAAAATTATTGCAAACTCATATTTAAAAATAATTACTCAATGTAAATTACTTAATTTCAATAAATATTATATTTACCTACGCAAGTATAATATATATATATATATGTAATTTAGTGTTGAAATATTGTGAAGAATATTTTACGCCTAAATGTATGCAAATCAAATTACATATATTACCACCAACATTAATTCACAGCATACAAAAAAACTAAACTGCTAAAGTATATAATTAAGTTCAATGTACGTACATAAGTATGTACTATAGATATACATTTGTGTATTGTATGTGTATGCAAATATACTGAAACCCTGGATACCACTAGAGTAGATGCCCACACATCCGCATACATGCATACTCGTAGCTATGCACACGATCAATTCGTATCTAGCGTACATGCATAGCAAATATTACTAAGCACTTCAGTTGATACCTTGCGTGAAAGCGTCACGTGTGTAAATACTTGCATACGCTTATCATTACCCTGCACTGCAACCAACTAGCTAAAAAGCTAATTAGTTAGCTAGCTGAAAAAAAACCCACAACTACTTCTTTCCTCATTTAAGAGACGGAATAGTACAACAAAAAAGATAAACATTTTCAGAATTTCATATGTATAAATATGTTTCTATATACTTATGTAGAACAAAAATTAGAAAAAGCTGACAACCACTCTGCTTCTTCTATCTTTGCCATAGATCCCTTTTTTCAAAAATCTATATAAGTGAAAAATATTGTAAAGTTTATGAGAATTACAAGATAATATTTACTTACTTACTTTTAATGGCACAACAGCCCATGGAGGGTCTAAGCCGAGCTTTTCGCATCCACTCATGTTGTGCGTGCTATATTTGTACATGAATGGAAGGGACCTACAGTTTAATGCCGAATCTGAACGATGAAGTGAAAAGCGAAGTGAAAAGCTTGGCCATTGCCTGCCAAGAGGTAGTGCTATGTAGAAAAATTATTTTTTTCGACTTTTAAATTTTGCCTGTGTCGAGATTCGAACCCCGGACACTTGCGTAGCAGTCCAACACACTACCACTACGCCGCAGCGATAATATTTCGCTGAATAATATTTCATTGAAAGAATTGGAAAAGTCTAAGCAGTTTTCAAAGTGACTCATTTGACATTAATTTTGAGCTAGCATCTTAATCAAGTAGCTCGTTTTTGGCTGGGCAATATCATAGGTAATTTGTAAGACTAACTCAGTTTTGCACTGTGGGGTAATGTTACGTCACACACTTACACACACACACCCACGCTTCAATCATTTTATTATTTCCCAGCTCTCTAGTCTACTACTACATACCATACTTACATATGTATTCTACTAGTTACTTAAAAGCGTATGCTTAGTTGGTAGCATTTATATTTAAGTGTCACACTTTATGGTGAATTATTAACACACACACACACACACACACAGTCTTAGCGTGCATGAGCACATGAGTTTCGTAGGTGGGTTTTAATGTGTTCCACGAGTTTATATGTGTGTGTGTGTGCGTGTATCTGTCATTTTTGACACATTTTCCCTGTTGTTAGTTGTTACCGTCGTCTGATTACACACCGGATATTTTAATGTTAGTTGTCGTTGTCGTTTTTGTTTTTCTATTTTTTTTTTTGCGATAAGGTGAATGTTCTCTATTCCCTTTTCCCTGTGCTCGCTTTTCCATTTTCTCCTCCTCTTTGAGCGGCTCCCTCTATAATTATATTAGTACGCAGCAATATTTTTCTTTTGTGTTTGTTAGCGTAAGGATGTAGTAATTATTGCCACTTGGTGTAATATTGCTGGATGTATTTAAAATAGAATGCGTGAATGTCTACCAACCCACCTAGCTCTTTTATGAACCCCCAATTATTGTGGAATGTACAGCAGTGAAAGCGGCAATAATGTTATATCGACTATTAAGTGGAAACAACAGGTTTTTGATTGTTGGCGCTGTGATAAGTGTTGCGTAGTTAGTTGTGTGAGCAAGAGATTGAATAATTATGAAAATATAGCAGAGGAGAAGGTGTTCGAGCACCATTCAGTTAAGTAATTAGCATTTTCTGGTAAATTATTTAAAGTAATTTTGCCTCAAGCTGTTAAATTTTTAAATAAATGAGTATCTGCCTGAAATCTTTTGCGACACCATCTCGTTGCTACCACATATGATTGACGTCAAGTCCATCCACATTTGGGCAGTAGTCTCTCACTTAACTATGTTGATTCATCATCACTGGAAAATCTGTTAGATTCACATCGCCACTTTAGCTTATGTCTGTTGATTGCGACAGCAAATGACGGATATATCTGACTGATAAAATCAGTTCAACAAAAATTGTTACAATCATAAGACGATTAATTCTAGACACGTCAAGGATTGCATATTGCAACCACATTCTTTTACATGGAAGAGAGTATGCGGCACTTTTGGCAAAATGTCATGGAAATCGTAGTTCGACATTATCTTTGGGCTACATACAATAAATGATGAAACATTAAAAAATTTAGATATCGGGCTGAAATCTCTTCCAGCTGTAGTACACATGCTACGTCAAAGTGTAGAATTCGATATCGCTCATATCATCACCGCGAGCACATTTGCTGCGATCGATTCTTTGGCGCCAATTTTCCACCACTTTTCCATGAGATGCGACACCATCTTGTTGCTACCTCATATGATTGACGTCAAGTCCATCCACATGTGGGCAGTAGTCTCTTGAAGCCTTCAAGTTGGAATTAACGACTCAGAATTTTGATAGTAATTTTTAATAATTTGTAAACGTTTGTCGTTCGTGAACTTCACCATAATGAAAATTTAGACCTTGACTGACATTTCCACACTCCAAGATAAAAAAAAATATATCTTTAAGAGTGCGTTTCTATTTAAAGACATAATTGTTATGCCCCTGTGATTAACTACACAACATTACCACAGGATAAAACCCTTTACTAACATACATTTTATATCTATTTATTAAGTACCTGGACCCTGTGTGATAATCTTTCTGTTGTTAAGCACGATTCATTGCTGTAATTTTCAGCTGGAATATTTGTTTGCTTAGCATTTGTAATAGCGAATGATTAGTTCTAGAACTTGTTGAGGTACTCAAAGTCTCCTTCCCAACTCAATATTCTACGCGACATATCCTCTGTGGTGCTTTTGAAGAAATTGTGCGGCCCAGGATACTACGGCGGAGGAAACGAATACATTTTTTTTTCTTCTTCTTACTTCTTCTATTGGCACAGCCTCTGGATGGCCTAGGCCGAAGTTTTCGCATCCACACCCGTTGTGCGTGTTGTATTTGTACCTACCTGAAAAGCTTTTCTTAGGCAATATTTAATCTTGTAGGTTTGCCGTTGCATACCAAGAGGTGGTGCAGTGTAGAAAAAATTTGTTTTCTATATTTTGATTTTGCCTATGCCAAGATTAGAACCACGGACACTATGCATATCAGGCCAGTGAACTAAGTGCCAACTACCCATCGGCGACCGCCAGTTCTAGAAAATGGGACATCATGAGCACTTATATCGATTTGCGAACTTCTAGATACATTGATCAGTTTCAGGTCGTTTCCGGCATTAGTACATATAAGGATTTTCTTTTACAACTTTCCATGTGAGGCATCACATCTAAGCAAAATGGCGAATGCGATTAAGCGGGCAAATGCATTCTGCTGCTGTACTTTATATGAAATTACTCGTATTAAATAAATCATAACTTGATTTAAATAAACCATATTTTTTATAAATATCAAAAACAAAAAAAAACAAGAATGTAATCATTTAATGCAATGCCGTTGCTGCTGCTGCTGCTGCTGTGGTTAACCAAACAACATTACCGCAGGGTAACAGCAAATAGCAAATGAAAGACCGCAGCAAATTTTGGCAAACACTTTCGATGAAACGAACTGCTGCTGCTATTGGAAGCTGATGCTACCGAAAATATTTGAATTAAAATTATATGCTTTCACAAACACATGTACTATGTAACATGCAACAAAAACAATAACAAACACAATGCAGCATATAAAATAATATGTAGACATTAAATAAAATTAATGGTAATAATTTTTAATATTTAATTTCAATATTTCATTTAATAAGAGCTTAATAAATGTGCATATGCAGTTTCAATAAATAATGCATATGCATGGTATGTATTGGGTCATGTAAAAAGCATCCGCGGTTTTTGATGTTGGTACCCACAAATCTGCCAGACACTAGTCCGATTATGTCAAACGAATACATGCTTGAAACATTTCCGGCTACATTTTATGTGAAGACAGATGGCTGGGAAATTCGTGGCTAGAGTAAAAAGTTACATTGATTTGAAAATGAATGATATATCTGTAGAAATACGCTACTTATTAAGTAAAAAGTGAAACCGCTGCAAAAACATGCCGAAATATTTGTGCGGTCTACGATGAGGATGCGGTGAGTGAAACCGGACCCAGGAGTGGTTTGCCAGATTAAGTTCCGGAAATTTCGTGCATATCAAATATGCGCTGCAAGATGCCCTGAAAGTCACTAAAATAGATGATGCAATTTTGCAGCTGGTGAAGCAAGGTGGACATTCAAGCTGTCGGCAGATAGCGGCGGCACTAAACATCAACCACATGACATCTGCGGATACTTTTTATATGACCCATTATAATAATTGTATATATGTATGTACTCGAATACAGCACTGGATAAGACACATGAGGCCAAGTGTCAATGTAATTATGTATGTGTGTTTAATTATTTTTACTTTATAGCTTCCAAATTGAAATTCGAATACGAATACTTGAAATTTTTTTAACTCAATCAATTTATTTATTGTTTTTAATCATTAATTGGTGTATACATCATACGCACAATTCCATATTGATTATGTAAGTGTGAGTGTGTGCAAGTATGAGAGATATTGTTACTTTTCCTTTTGCAGCAGTTGTCAGTGCAACATCATATCGTTTAATAGCACTGATTTTATATTTAATTTTACTATCACGTTGCCGTATTGTATGTGAAAATGGAGTGCAAATAATTTATTCTATATATTTTTTTTTTTCATTCAGCCTTCATTTTGCTTCCTTTTTTTTTTTTTTGCTCATATACCCTACAAACACTTATACACATACACAACAATGTGTAAATGTATTGTGTCTCTGTTTGATAAATTTTCTGCTGCCTTGCATTGCATTGAAGCATACTTGTGGTCGACTTGTGAATTTTTCAATTCATTTTCACTCATTTTCAATTCATTTTTCACATAAATATATTAACAATATATGAATTTCATTAATATAATTTTTGCTTTATTAAATTTAAATATGAATATATATTTTTATAACCATGAATGTGTTACGCTGTGAAAATATCAATCATTTCACTTCAACTGAAATTAAAGTAATCATTAAATTAAAAAAAAAAAAACAAAATAAATAAATACATCTACATACGATACAGAATGAATGAAGAATCCATTAAATAAATTCAAAAAAGAAAAATTAAAATATTACGTAAAAAGTTGCGGTTGGTTTAATAAAAGCCCATATCAATTGCTCCATCTCTCGTTAATGTAGTTAATCTTAAATAATTTGCCTGACATTTCCTACTGGCTGGCAAGTGATCATATGTTAATTAATTAGCCGTCAAATTACTTATGATTAATTTTAAGAAATTAAAAACAAATAAAATATTAATTCCGCACGGAGAATTTTACTTTTACCAATGCCACTACGAAATTTTAAAGAGTGCGGCAATAGCTCAGTGGATTCTTGGCCGATTATTTCTTTTAAACTGCCACTTTGCAGTGCCAATTCATGACTGTTAAAGTAATTCCAGTATAATTTATATCACTGCATTGATCCGGCTCAAACAACAAATTGTTTTGCTTTTTTTGTTATTATCTCTGATAAATTACTTTTAACATTCTAGTCGTGTACAAATGTGACACGCACAACATGAGTGGATGCGAGAAGCTCGGCCTAGGCCCTCCATGGGCTGTTCCGCCAATAAAATAAGAAAGAAATCACTTTAGCTTAAGTGCTTTCTAGTTAAAATCAGACATCAGAGAAGCATCTGTCCGCCTTCAACCCTTCAATACTTCAGAACTTGAAACATCAGGCCCGCACCAGACAATTCATTATTCACTTTATACATACATACAATTGCATTGTATAGTCGATGGCAATCACATATCGATTATTTGAAATAATATTTTCTTTTTCGTGTAACGATGTTAGTAATTGGAACTGAAAAACTACTGTGATACACTTGCAAATCGTGAACATTTAAAGCCATGTAATAAAATGCAATTGCAAGTTCGCACAATTTCAGGTTTTTTTTCTTTCTTTTTTTAAATAAAAAAAGTTTATCTTCCAACAATTCCGTCAACTGTGCAACTTTATCAACGCGCAAGAACTTCAACTGATTTCCCAATACTAGTTACATACATGCAAATATCTACTATAATGTCAAGCATGAGTGTAAACGGGCGCTTTCAGCTTCAATGCACAACGTAGAGATCGATCGAAATTGCCATGTAAATTCCACAAATTGACAAGTGAAACTTTGATTTGGGGGAAAAACTTAAATTCTTTTTTCCCTTCGTTTTCATTTTCTTAGTAGCGCAAAAAAAAAGTTTTGTAATATTCTTGTAACTGTGTGTTAAAGTGAAGTGAAAAATTTCAGAATCCTTAAATTGCAAAAATATTTGGATGGAAAACTCGGGAAAAAGAGATGGTTTCCGATCAAAGCGATAAAATTCATTTGGTTTATTATTTACTTTTCTTTTAGCATAATTTGTATCTAAGAATATGTGTTTTTGATGTGATAGTATCTTTACTAGGGTATATTTTCATAAATTTCTAGTTCAAACTTTCTACAGTCACACTTTCTAGTTTTATTTTTTAATTTTAATGGCACAACAGCCATTGATCGAACTTTTCGTATCCACTCATGTTGTGGACCTACAGTAAAATTACGCTAACTTCGATTCCATTACCCTTTACAGGTATACAGATGAGTCAAAAAAGTATTGTAGTTTGGTCTCAAACACCTTGATCCCATTCAGCCTTGGTTCAGTAATTTTTAAGCCAAATTTTGAGATATTGAGATTTGTACCATTTTCAATTTTTAAAATCGTTAAGAGACAAAATTCAATTTTTATACCTCACAACCGATCCCTCAGCGCTCAAGGTCTTCTAGCCGTGAAATTTCTCTTGAAAACTGGTGAGGAAATATTTTGTGGCTGTGGACATCCGCTTCCTCTTTTACAAAAAAATATTTTAGCTTTCATTAGAATAGTAGTCTTAATTGAGATTGGCACTAAAGAACCTTCCTCTCACAACGCTTGACTTCTTGGCGTTCTTCACTACCAAATAATTAGCACACATTCCATAAGTTTGGATAGGTAATGAAGTGCTACGATATTAGTTTATCTTTAATTTACAGATGCAAGTTAAAGCGATAAATTTGCATATTTAATGCATATTTAACTCTTCATTTTGTCCTGAACAATATTTCCATCGGCAAACCTACGAGTACGGTTGAGTTGATTACAATATTTTCAATTTAATTCAAATTCAATTCAATTAAAATCACTCATACGCCACCACAGGAAAGAATTTCTAAGAAAAGCATAAAAAAAATAACAAACATAAACAAGCAAAATACTTACTTTATTAAATGTACGAGTATATTAGCACGACTATGTGGGCGTACTTGCGTATTTATGAACTTGGCGGCATTTGTGCTTGCTGCTGCACTGTACTCTGTAAATGCTGTCATAAGCATTTTGCTGTAAAGTCGTTAATGGCATAATGAAATAACTTGTGCTTGAAGCTTCTACTGCTGCTGAATACTCACTCACTGGTGATTCGAATCAGTTATAACCGCAAATCTAATGAAATGTGCGCATATTTGTGGTTTTGGTTTTTATACACGCATACACCCAAATATAATTTAATTATAATTAAATAGTAAAATATATAAATTAGAAATGCAAAACTATTTACATTACAATTTTTGCAGCAGAACAAATTTCGAGGAATTTTTTTTTAAATATATGTATTTAAATGAACACTTGCAGCAATACAATTCAATCATTGCAGAATTTATGTTTGCGTGCATGTGTTCCCGCTAACAAAAATCCATTGTCAACGTGGTCATGGCGGTCGTGGCAATTTCTGCAATATTTGTGAATGCATGTCAAAATAAAAAGAGATAAAAATAATGAAAAATTTATAAAAAATGATTTCAATTCTGTACGCTATTTATAAAATATGCACCACTGCTATTTTGGCTATTGTTGGTTCAGTTTTTGCGATTCTTACAATACGTACGCATTGAATTTTAAAATATTGATAAATTACGCATGCAACATTTATCGGCCATGGCTTTCAAATGTTGCAAGCAATTTATAATGTATCTGGTGTTTCTTCACTCACCCACCGCCATGAACAATTTTAAAGCAATTTGGTTTTTGATTTCACTATTTATGCAATTTTAATAGCATTTTTTAACAACACCTTAAAAAAATTGTTTTTTTTTGAATTCATTCCCCTCAAAGTTTTTTTTATTACTATTAAATAATTTTTATGTTCTGCGGCACCAGCACCGCCACGTTATTTCGATTATGTTAGCAATTTTTGTTAGTGTTTCAATTCATATTGCATCAAATCACATATGAATGCATGCACACATACATACATCGCTATGTGAGCTTGTATATGTGCCTGTGTGTGTTGGTGCGAGTTGGCACGTATATACTTTTTTTATGCATTTGTCAATTCGCAAGTTAATTGGATTTTTTAAATTTTTAATAGAGTTTTCATGGTGTGTATGTGTATTTCGTGTTTATTTAGGTTAGGTTCTGCATCTCCTCGAATACTTGCAACATATACACATACGTACATAGGTATGCGGTTGTCTGTATGAAAGTGGTTAATTGACTTCTTTATTGACGACATTAAAAAATTGTTAAAAATATATAGCATGAATGAGAAACTATATCAGTAATAAATCGAATAGAGTTATGCATTCAGTTATTAAATAAGCTGGGGACTGCAAAATACATAAATTCAAAATTTTTAAATAATTCACTGCGATTAAACCCGCTAATATAAGTAATAGTTGCTAAACGATTCAATAGCAAAAGCTAAAAGAATTTATAATATAAAATAGGAAAACAAACATTTCAGCTATCAGCTGAATTAGGTTGTTTTGAGTTAAACTTTCTGTTCCGCAGTATCAACAATCAACAACAACAATACAGCGACTATGTTCCATTCATATTGTTGACAATAACATAAGTATTTAGAATAAGAATATGATCTGCTATGGATAATTGCAGTGCAAGTGTTTGACTTCTTCATTGGCATTCAATATTTTTTTCAAGTTTAACTGAAAAGCAGAATCTTACATTTGTGGCAAAATGTTTTCTAAATAAACTCTGGATTCGATGGAAAATTTGCTTATCTTACACTAGACAATAAATCTTTCTTTGAATATTGTAAATGTTAAAAACCTTTGGACATTAAACAAGTTATGGTTGTCGTTAATAATTTATAATAATTCCAAGCTTCGAATATCCTAGTCTATGTTAAGCCATTACTCTTGCATGGACATCAGCCCCGACTGACGACCAAAACAGTAACAGACCAAGTATTGCATCTGCCAAAATTATACAGGTGTAGCGCTTCACCATTAGGGTGGATTGATTATTGCTTTAAAAGTGGTCTTACAAATTTTAAAAAATCTTTGACCGAAAAAAATTTCGTTAAAAAATTTTTTTAAGTTTATTAAAGTTTACCTCCTTAGAATCCTTTTTATATTTACGAGGGGGTAAAAGATTATAGTGGAAAGGCGGGAATTGTCTCGGAAAAGAAGGGCAGCGCGCCATATCAATCAAGTATGAACAAAATGAGGATGCATATAATGATGGCCAGCACATATGTATGTATCCACTAATAATCATTCTATTCGTCTATCGGTTGATAAATGGTGCTGATACTCGATTGATAGAGGGCGCTGTCCATCTGGTGGCCGAATTCCCAGCTTCTCAACGAAAAAGAAGAGCACGAGATTTATTTGAAAGTTTTCCTGAAAATGTTTCTTCCGTGGAGAAAAAAAAAAACTCGCATCTGCACAAACCAAACATGTACGAGATATGCCAAGTTTCTAGTCAACCACAGAACATTCACAAGTTCTCAGACCAGCAAGTGGCAACTTTTCCACCTATTGAGATCATACAACCTGATTATGTTAATGATCGCTGTGGCGTAGTGGTAATGCTTTGGAATGCTACGCAGAGTGTTCGGGGTTCGAATCTCGGCACAGGCAAAATCAAAAAGTCGAAAAAAATAATTTTTCTACACGGCACCACCTCTTGGCAGGCAATGGCAAACCAAACAAGAGTAAAAATTGCCTATGAAAAGCTTTTCACTTCGCCGTTTACATTCGGCATAGGTCCCTTCCATTTATGTACAAATATAACACGCACAACATGAGTGGATGCGAAAAGTTATGATGGTAAGATTATAATTATAATGGCGTAGCAAATAAATTCGAATGCTTTGAGTATGAATACTTTGATGGAGATGATGATTTTTCAGAAGGCGTTGCATGCATTTGACATGTAAACAATCAAAATGAAGTTAATAATTAAGATGTAGCACACCTGAGATCAGAAAATCATCAAACTAAATTATAAAAGGCTTTTCGTTTGAATAAATCAAAACATGTTCGTTAAAAATTCCTTCGACCACGCCTGTAATGCCTGTGATAGACTCTGGTTTTTACAAAGATACTAAACCTAACGTGAAAACCCAAAACGCAGACAATCTGAAGAAGTAAATTTCGGTGGGGCGTCTCTCTAACGCACACAACTTTTTTCTACTAATTGTCATTTGAAAGTTCAAAATTTCAATTTAGAAGTTTTTTTTTTATTTTTTTATTTTTGTTGTCAACACACAAATCGGAGTTATGATTTTTGCAAGACTGTGTGTCAATAATGCCTGTAATAGGGTTTCAACTCTAAAGATCCACTCTAAAGTATTTATCTTTGTTCTGCAGAAACCTCTAAATCACATTTTATCCTCTACCATAGATAATAAATTTAATAAAAAACACTATAGGTAAAAGATTAAATACATACAGAAGTGAATTATATATGTATCAAAACACAAGGAATTTGTATTTTTAATTAAACAAGATTAAAAAATTTATTGGAAGTAAAAATTGTACAATAAATATATTGAAGAGCCCAACCGACCGATGTGAAAATGTTCTAGAGAAGAACTAACAGAAAGCATTAGCAAGAAAAGAAATAAAATGAAAAGAAACAAGGATAGAGAAAATAAATAGAAATAAAAACGAACATTAGGGTGGCTTAAAAAATCATATATGCACAAAAATATTTGCCGCTTAAAGGCGAAAAGTTTTTCTTAGACATTAAATGTGCCAGGCTTCAACTCATACACAAATCATCGATGCTGTTGTGGCAAATAAAACAACGAACTCATTTGCATCGACATAAAGTTATACTAAAGCTGCTGCGACATATTAAAAAAAAAAACAAATAGGATGTGCATAAAATCATAAATACGTAATTATACACGTCGTATGAGTGACATTAGTTACAGCAAATAAATAAACAGTTCCTCATTCATAAGTATGAAATTTTTAATAGTTATTGCTCACCTCACATGATCGTTTTCAATTTATTCATGTAACATTAATAAAAGAAACTTGCCCACACTAAATTTCTTATGCATTAAAATGTAGTACACAGTTTAAAGAAAAGTCCTTAATCAAATATTAAAAATTTACCATAGCAATATAATTTAAGCAAACAAAATAAAAGAAATAAAAAAGAACGGGAAAGCAAAAACGAGGAAAAAACTATAATCAAAGAAGAAACGTTTATCTTATTATTTTCACATAAATGACTACATACATATATTAAATTTTTTAGAAACAACATCGAAATAACAATGCCCATACATTTACATGTAAATACAAACAAATACGCACACATAAGTACTCACAAGGATATCCGCCTGGCTGATGACACACTGTGCCTGCAACGCACAATATGACAATATGTTAAGGAGAATTTGATAAACCACCAAATTGCGACGGTAACGCTTTGTTAAAGGTTCTTCTTCTACTTTTTACTTTATTTTTTTTTTCTTTTGTGAGCTTCTACGTTTTTTTCTTTTTTTTTTTGTTTCTTCATGCGGTTTTTGTTCTTGTGTATTGTTGGGTGTACAATGTAGGTAGTTTTATTCTTGAACTGAAACTTTTCGCTGTGCTGTCATTTGGTCGACAGTCGCTACTTTCATATATTTTTACTTTTTGTATTGTTTTGTTGTACAATATAATGAAAGCTTTTGTTGTTGTTGTTTTTGGCATTATTATTTCGCTTTCTGTAACCTTAAAATAACTTGGTTTGTTTTATTACACACATATCCAAACACACACACACACACATACACGCACATTAATATACCATAAGCACATGAATAAGTTGTTGGTAAAAGCAAAAAGAAAAACGCATAACAAGCTGTAAAATGTATAAATGTAAAAAGTTTTGCCTAAGCTTAAAGATAAATTTCTTTCTATTCTGTGCTTGAAATGATGGAAATGCAGCTTATTCAAGCTGACACCTAAAGGCGGTTGCATGAATATGTTGAATGTGTGTAGATTGTTGAAAGTTAAGTGTAATGGTTGTTGTTGTTGTTGTTGTTGTTGTTGTTGTTGTTGTTTTTGTTGTTGTTGTTGTTGTTGTTGTTGTTGTTAATATTATAGCATTATAGCACGTTGAACTTATTACACAATGAAGTACACAGCTCGTTTGTGTAGTTAGTCTACAAGTAGTTAGAAGTTCTTAAATTTTTTGTTTTTTTATTAAAAACGAAGTAAGCATACTTAGAAACATACAATATAGAAATTGTAAAACTGATATCACCGAAAAATTTTCTTTAGCACCTTAAAACGAAAAAGCTGCATTTAACCAAACGAAATCTCAAAATATTTGAATGAAAATAATTCACTTTTCTACCAAACAAATTTAATTGCAATTAATATTAAATTTCAAACCTTTTCTTTTTTTTTGTTTTCATTATTTTTTTCAGTATTTTTTTCAGTATTGTTCTTCCTTCAGTATTGTTCTTCCTGTATGCCAAAAGCCACTGCTACTTACTTACTAGATTATTGTTCCACTTTCCTTGTATTTTTTGTACTCATTAGCTTGTATTTCATTTCAAAGAATTCAATTGTAATGCTATATCTCCAATATCAATGCCTCTCATTTCTCTTGTCTGATATAACATAGAAAAAAAGTAGATAGAAAATTTTTTTTATCATGATATGATAAATGTGCGCTAATTGGTCGCTTCAGAATTGTCGTCTGCCACAAACAAAACAAAAAAGATACAAAATCAGCAAAACAACAATGTGGGATGTCTCCCTTTCATAAAAACATGGCAACTCTGCCAAAATTAACCACATATTTTTAGCTCATTTACTCATTAAGCAAATTAATTGAGCATTTGTTTGACTTTAGTTATTTCCGCCTTGTCATCACGCAGACATTTTTGTGTACAATCAATAATTTTGTGCTTGTACATGAACAAATTAGTTTAAAATATTAGATACTAAGGTTGACGTTCGGTTTTTAGTGGACACACTTGTGATGCCATTCTGATGCATAGCTAAAGGATAGCGCACCCGTGCAGTTTCGGATTCGATTCAAATTGTCACCATACCATTTAGAACCGGCATTAAACTATAGCCTAAGTGGATCCTAATATACATAGGACATCCACAATAAGCTAAGATTGATGTTTATGAAAACTAGAACCTGAAAGTTTTGATGCATAATCGATAATATATTAAGTAAGTCTTCAGATTCATAGTACGAATCCTAACTAAAAAAAGCTTATTATAACTAATATAATTTATGATAATTATTTACAGTTAAAGTCACTTAAATTTGATAAGTTTAAATTCAAAACGATTTTTCAGGGTATTCTCTAATATATAATCTTTCTAAGCTTAATTGTGGTCGCTGTGGCGTAGTGGTAATGCGTTGGACTGCTACGCAGAGTGTCCGGGGTTCGAATCTCGGCACAGGCAAAAAGTAAAAAAAATAATTTTTCGCCGTTCGGATTCGGCATTAAACTGTAGGTCCCTTTCATTCATGTACAAATATAACACGCACAACATGAGTGGATGCGACAAAGCTCGGCCTAAGCCCTCCATGGGCTGTTGTGACATTAAAAGTAAATAAGTAAGCTTAATTCAAGTTTTCTAGTTTCAATTAAAGCAAATATTGACTTTCGAAATTAACTAAAAAGTGGAGCACTTTTTAAAACATATGCTCACAGCTTATCAATATTGTTCATTGAT
Organism: Palloptera scutellata; assembly: GCA_958295655.1. Classification (NCBI taxonomy): domain Eukaryota; kingdom Metazoa; phylum Arthropoda; class Insecta; order Diptera; family Pallopteridae; genus Palloptera; species Palloptera scutellata. The sequence continues at coordinate 127,644,404 of OY282449.1, read as the reverse complement.
ATCAATTAAATTTATTGATGAACAAGCAAATAAATAACACTCATACGCCCTGTTGGCATTTGTTAATCGACCTGTATAATTAAAGCTTCAACTTCATTGAAATATATTTCATCATCAAATAATCATTACTCATTATATTTTTATAATTTAAACACATATGGATACTACAAATTAATTTAAAACTTTATTTATGCATGTTTCCGGAAGAATGCCGTGATTTTGTTATGTGTGCTTACTATATACCGCATAAAAATTGCCTATTATATTTTATATAATATTAATATGCATTAATCAGTTAAAAGTGTGAAAAATCACGCTCAATGCTTTAAGATATTTTATTTATATGTATAAGTGTAATCGACTTTGAACGCGTGAAATTTTTCTAAAATCAATACAAAACGTTTTTCAATTTCGGTAACAAAAAAATGTTCGGATTAACTAAAAATTAAAAGTGACAATAATAATCTAGTTTTAAAGTAAATAATTCAGACATTAGAAGTAGAACCTTTTTTACAGATCCTTTGTTGTAAAAACTCATCTCAGTAAAAAAAACTAAATATATTATGATTAAAAGAACAACGGTGTTCGAGGGTTCCTCAGTAGCAGAATTGGATAAGTAAATATATTCTTAGACTCTAGGTTCAAAGGCCTAGTTTTTAGGGCTTACATCGCTTCAAGTCAAGCCTATGGAAAAGAAAGGTTGCATGCTACTACTTCGTATCACACCTGATCGAATATGTTTAACAATGTTTTATAAATATCGTACTTCATAGCTCATCCAAACTAGATACTTTATAATTTGATGGTAATTAATGTAAGGCTCAGTTTTCTGATATAAAGAACGCATGTAGTTGAAGGTAAAGAACGCTTGCATTTTGGAAAGATCTTATTCTTACTTACTTACTTAACTGGCACCACAACCGATGATCGGTCTTGACCGCCTCTACAAAGCTTCAACACTCGCCTTTCTATGCGCGCGCTGGCGCCAGTTATTAAGGCAGTGAGGTTGCTCTGCACCTCGTCTCCCCAAAGGAGATTAGGATGTCCCCTTCTGCGTGTTCCTCCACCGTGGTTCGAATAAAACACCCTTCTAGCAGGAGCGCTTTCTTCCATTCGCTCAACATGACCCAGCCAGCGAAGCCACTGGATTTTTATATGCTTGACTATGTCAGTGTCGGCGTACAGCTTATCATTCCATCTTATTCGATACAAGTCATCCACGCATATTACGTCATGTGAAGATCTATTTCACCATGTTGACCGGATACCCAAATTTTAATGTCTGGGATGAGTGCAAAAGTACATTTACAATCGAAGCTACCGTTCTTTTAAGCAGCCTGCTGCATGAATGTTCCGGCAATCACATTCATCCGACATTGTACGGAATGCACTTACAACACTTAATGAACTGCAGGGATAGGTCTTCAAGATCCCGGTAATGTATGATAAACACCATACTGGCGCAGCATATAGCATGATCGATCATGTAATGCGTGCCAGGAGTTTTCATGTCTCCGAGTGTGGCCCTCCAACATTGGCCCTTGACATTATCCGGAGAGTTTGAGACCTTTTCACTGACTGCCAATAAATGCTCCTTGTATGTCATTCTGCCATCGATCAGCACACCAAGATACCGCAGGTACGGTTGAGAGATAATCTCATGCTCCCACACTCTAAATTTCATGACCTCAGGTACTTTGCTGGAGCTCAAGAGAATAGCTTCCGATTTCTGAACTGCCAACTCCAGATGTACATAAAATTAATGTAGCCTTTTCATTATCCTTGATGTCGCGTCATTTGTATGTACATATGTACGCGTGTGTGTGTGTGTGAGAGAGAGTGCTACGAGTGAATTAACTTTAACCTTGTATTATTTAACTGTACAGAACTCATAACACCCACACCCAAACTCTCATTCAAACACGCATCAATACATGCGCCTCAGTGACAGTATTTTTGGAGAATGTATGTTGGTTGCGCCTTCCACAAATGTCACATTGCCAGAACGAAATACGGAAAATCAACGATTTTATAACACCAATGCTGTGCATAAGCGGTGTGATGATTCTCTTTTGCAAATTTTTGGTAGAAAAATCCTCAGATTTACAATTGTCAAAGCAACTGCAGTAGCAGTAATAGCAGTAACGAAATGTTAAGCTTAGTACATATTTTGCGAATATGAGAACAAAAATAAAACGAGCTGTGTGGGTATCTGACTGGGTATCTGGCACAATGGCTATACAGATACGCACACTGAGATACACACTCAGACATACATATGCAGTTATAAAGCATCATCATTTGTAACGAAACCACAACATAAAAACAAAAATGCCATGTGACATCGACGACGATGACGATAATAATGACGACGACCTTCGATAGATTTGAGTTGCATTGGCTAGCAGCAGCAGCAGCAGCATACTACCACCACAGTTTTCGAATGCATATCCAGCTGTGGTGCATATCCTTTTTTAATGCTACTACTGCTGCTTTTTTACGTTCAATTTCAGAAATTTGCAACCGCACTAATAAGCATGTCGCCAAAGCTGATGCTTGCTACTGCTCTACTGCTTGCTGTGCTGTTTTCTCTACTGCTGCCACCGTGTACTTTGCTTTTGCTGATTCTGCTTGTAGCTGCTTTTGTTAAATGGTGAATGCTTATTAAGTGACAAAATGAATACCAAAAAGGTTAGCCATTATCCTTTTGTGTGTAAGCGCGCTCACAGATTTTCAAAGCAGTTAAGTATATATAATATGTGTAAGTATGAATGTCACTGTGAGAGTATGTGTTTGTGAGTGTGTATGTGTCTGTGGGACTGTTCATGCTATGAAGGTGAAAGTTGAAAAAGGTTTATGGTTGGCTTCACAAATATCATATGAATTCGCTTTGGTATGAACATCCATAGCTCAGGTACATCATGATAATAGCAGTGGATGTATGCTGCTGCCGCAGCTGCTGTTGCCCGAAATCGTGTCAAGGATTTATAGCAGCAAGGAAATAAGCATCACTTTTTAGTATAAGTAGACAAAGTTTCTTAAAGATAAGTATTTCTACATTTTGGTTTGGTTTTGAAGCTAAACAAAATTTTTTAATATTTCTTATTTATAAATTGTTATATAAATGTTGTAAACATAATACAGGGTGGACCATTTACAATTTGGAATTTGATTTTGGTGTAAATAAGAAACGAATAATTTTTGTACAATGTGGTTTTTATTATTCAAGTGCACCATTTCATTCAAGTGACTTCCTTGGCATTCAAGTGACTTCCTCGGCCTCGTAGTAGCCCACACAATTAACCCAATTTTTTGTAGGTTTTCGTCTTTATGGAACTGTATTTGACTGATGGCTGTACCGATTTCATCTTTAGGGCCCTGAATAGTTGCTGGAGTGTAAGCGTAACACTTATCTTTAACGGTTCCCTAGAAATAATAGTCCAACGGAGTCAAATCACAACTGTGTGGCGGCCAGTGCACAGTCGTAAAAACGGATAATAACACGATTTTTCGGTTGTGCGCAATGTGGGAGTACGAGAAAGTATTACTCTATCCAATAAAGATCCAGTTTCACGCACACGTTTCACAAATCGATTCACAAATTGCGTGGAAGACCTTACTTAATTAGAATTTAAAAGAAAAGAAGGAGAGTTTAAGAACTCGCAGATGAAGTGAAACTTATCACGACCAACTGTTTCCTTACTCCCTCTTATTTCGATTTTCTTTATGTTTTACTAAATGCTATGAAAAAATGTAAAATCAACTTTTTGGAAAAATCAACGCAAATTAAAAATAGTAATAATTCTCATACGAAATTTCTTTCGTTACTTTTAAATATGAGAGAGAGTATCATAGAGTACATGAGTGAGAGCGCCGATATGGTATTGTGATAGGACTTATTTCATAATAAGGATATGGAAAACTTTTTGGTTTAAGATGCATGGGCCCAGCACAACCACAGACGTCGGTTCTCTCAATGTCATTGTGGTATGGTATTGTGATAGGACTTATTTCATAATAAGGATATGGAAAACTTTTTGGTTTAAGATGCATGGGCCCAGCACAACCACAGACGTCGGTTCTCTCAATGTCATTTCATGTGTACATATATACGCAGTCGACTGCGAGAAATCAATTAATTTTCACATTAGGATGGGATTGACTTCAGAGGAATTTACTGTTATTGTTAGTCGTGTTTTTTTTTGAGAGAAATGCCTTTAGTGCAAATACATAAGTAAGGGAGAGAGAGAGAGAGTTGTTCTTGCAGGAGTAGATTTTGTTTAATGGCTCTTTTGCCATTTCACTCCCCATCCCTCAATGTGTTATAGCGTAATATTTCGATGTTATTGCTCAATAAGGAGAGTGAGAGAAATGAGTTTATTGTAATTTTAACAAAACAAACAAAATAAAATAATTTGTCACACAAAACATTGCCAATCCAGATTTCAGTACTCTCCCACAAGAAGTTAAACTTCAAAATTGTTTAGTAAAGCGTAAATATGCAATTCTCAAGTATCAATAAAATTAAAGTGGAATTTCAATTTAGTTTTTAAATGATTCTGAAACATACTTACAAAATTCGACGTCCTTTTATGTGAGTACGCAACTATGTACTCGTATGTGCCAAAAGCGATAAACTAAACACTTAAACATTCTATAAAAACTTCAAGATAAAATCAAACAATAAATATATAAATTTATCTTTCTGCTTTACTCCGACTATCATTTAGCCTCGATTACTTACATTGTATACAGGACAAAATTCTAAATTGAAGTTCAAGGATGAAAACATGTATACATGAGCATAGACTTACACATTAATAAATATATTTGTAGACTTGTATTTTGTGTTTTAATTTAATAGAAAAATCGTTAAAATAAAAGTTAACGTCATTTCTGGTAAAATTGTATTTTTGTTGTAAGTATGTGACAAAAAAGAAATATCCATAGAAGCTTGAGCTGATATGTTATACAAAAAACGAATAGAACAGTAAAGTAAATAATTATGGCTAGTATTTTTCAACAGATTTCTATAAATTTCCAATTATCAGTCCTAACGAATTTCATAGAATTTTAGTTCTAAAGTTCAACTATTTCGTATATCTTCCTCGATCTAAATTAACAGAAATCATTTCCATAATACGAAACAATAATTATAACAATTAAATTTAGAAAATAATTAACTTGAAAGATAAATATCGTTCAGAGAAACTGGCTGGAATGTAGTAAATTACGATTAATGAAGGAATAATTAACTTTTAAAGAGTTGCTAGGGATCGCTAATTGGAATGCTTTAATCAGAAAATGCTTCCAAATGAAAACTAGTTGTGCGTGATGAAGGTCCAAATCACTTCAGTATAAATAAATCATTATATGTTTGGAGTAGCAACTAGAAAATGTGACTCTTTATCTTATGACTTTATGTACTCGTATTTATAAGGAATGAGATATATCGAATATGTGGCCTTACAATAATCAAGCAATGACAGCGAAAAATAATAGCTTTTCACCAAACACACTTACTTACTTACTTACAAGAAGAAAAGTAAAGATATGGTAAGTATATGCCAAAATTCGCAAAAACACAACATGATTTGAATACCAAATACGAAAAAAAGTAATAACGCAATAACAACCCACATGTGGGCGGTCACTGCTTAACACTTACTTCACACATTTTGCATACATTTTTCTGCAAAGAAACAAGTATATTCCGTGAATAATAATTCTAATAAATTAAAATCCCATAATTTCATTTGATTTGCAAAAGCAAAATAGACGAAAACAGTGTAACACGAGTGAGTCAGAGAGGGGAAAAGAGATAAGGCGGACTCAGGAAAAATACAATAATGTTGCTGTCACATCATATAATCACCAGCAAAAATATTATAAGGTTCAGAAGGCAGCTGCAGCAGAAACAGAACAGTAACAGCATTGGCAAATATATCTACAGGTAACTACTTATACCGAGATAGCGAAAAATTGTGACTGTCAACTGACGATGTCGACAGCAACGACAACGACGACAACGACGACGACGACTTCAACAACGACAACAATGAATAAAATATTCAATATTCTTAGTAAAAAAAAAAACGAAAACAAAACAGAAAATCAATTGCAAAATCAAATTGAATTACATTACGCTTGCTTGGCATGAATATCAGATGTAATGTCGCAAAAACGAGAATGGAAATGAAATGAAATGTAAAAAGAAACGAAAATTTAAAGCCAACTTAAATACATATCCTAAGGCACATGTTCAAACACACACACACACACACACGCGCGCGCACACAAACAAACACATACTGAAATTACTTAGGTACTATAAATATGTATGTACGAGTATAATCTCTGCTGAAGTTAAAGATGAAACTGTACGAGCATGTGGATGTGCATAAAAGTAGTGCTGCTACTGAAGTATGGAGAGTTGTATATGTGTGTTGCGAGTCATGATGATGATGAATGTTAAATGCAGGTGAAGGTGCCAGTAACATATGTCAATGAAATATATGTGAATCAAACAAAGGAAGACAGAACGAGTGAAAGAGCGAATGCAAGAGTGAGAGAAGAGTGAATGAACAGGTTTACGGCAGTTACAATTGAATGAACTTAACTGTTATTTCCGTTTCCGTTTTGTCGAGCGAGCATCATCTTACTGCTTACTTCTTCTCATACTCATACTCGTGCGACTGCGTCTCGTACTTGAAGTCAGTTCAATTTCATTTTCAAATGAATAAATAAATACGATTTTGTAGGTACGAGGAGAATGTGTTACATGTGCATGGCAAGACTTAAGGCGCAAGGCATAAGCACAAGAAATATGTACAATGTGTGTGTATGTGTGCGTATGTAAATATGGAAAATTAGGCATTAAGCAAATAATTGACTTTGTGAATTGTTCATCAGGAAAAACATGCAGAAAAAATAAATACATATATATTGGATATTATGTATTAAATGTTGATTGGAATGAAACAGAAAAGTATAGAAAGGTGCTCACAACTCCATTCATGGTTAGATTGAATATTTTGTTTGCATATTATTTACCTTGGGATTAGTTTTGTTGCCTCCTTTTCTTTATATTTTTGATTCTTTTACTCATATTATTCATTTGCTTGGAGTTTTATTTAATACTCTACAAATACTCTACACTGATAAAGTAGGTACGTTTACCATAATTGTATTGTAATGTCCCGTACCAGAATAAATTAGAAATAGCTGATCGGAAATAGAGAGTCTAAATGCGGATATCAGTCATCGCCAAAAATAAACATTTAAATACTGTAATTTATCATTGCATACTTTTAGGTTCTCGTCTAGTCCGTCAAATCATGCAAGTCGGTAAGTAAGTGCAAAGGTAAATAGGTAGGCATGCATACATAAGTACTACTTGGCTACTACCTTATACTACTACTTATCTACCACACTATTTTATAAATTTTTCTTTGTTGCAGCGCAGACGACACAATTCGATCTACTACTAACTATACTAGCAAAGGCGAGTAAATGAGTGAGTATAATCACCTATATTTTGCTCGGGGGAATTGCTATTAATTTCTTTCTACTTAGGTATTCTGTATCAGTATATATCTCAAAGTTAGGACCCCCAAGGCAGACGCTTTTCTTGTTGCTAATAAGTATGAGAGTGTAAAGTATCTCACAGATTCGTTTGTCAAGCCGATTTAGTAAGTGATATTTGTTTACATTTGAATTTATTCTGTTTTGTGCTTATTCTTCCCTCTACTCCTCCACTACTTCGTCATCAAGCTCAAAACAAGTATTTAATTCTTTTTTCCACTACTGCTTACTGCTAACTTTCAGTCCTTTTGAGCTTATTTTATTGTATGTTGAAAAGGTAGTAGGGCAGTGAATTTATTATTATTAAGTACCTCCAAGAAACAAAACAAAAAATGTTACTAAAGAAAAATTGTTATTGAGTGTTTTGTTTTTGAAAAACTCTTTTCAATAAGTTTTTTCAAAAATTTCAATACCAAAATCAAAAAAAAAATAAACTGGAAGGTAGAAAATTAATGCAGCCTGAATAAGTCGCATATTGTTTTGTCGTAATAATCTGTTAAGGTTTCTTTTGTTCCTTTTGACTTTTTTCTTCATACATACATATTTGTTTCATTTGGATTTCTTTACAATCAATTCCAAGGAAAATGGAAATATGTGTTTTATTTTTCATAATATTTATTGTATATACATTTCTTTTTATACTCAAATTGACAAAGTATATTGTTGTGCTTCATCTTCAAGTCTTACTTGAATTGTATTTACTTGTATTTTTATTTTCATTTCTATTTATTTCTTGTTCTATTGATATTTTTCCTATATTACGACAATTTTCTCGCAAACTAGTAATCCTTGAATATCCTTGATTATCTGCCAATTTGGCGGTGATTGCTTTGCTATTGCTGTTATGTTTTTTTTTATTAAAACTCGCCGTTATTTCATATTTTATATATGTACAAAAGCTCATATATTTTTTATATCTGAAATATTGTTGATATGTTTTCTTTTTTTGGAATGATTTTTATACATACAATATTTATTTGGTATTGTTATCTTTTACCTTTCCTGGTGGCTTCATAAATATTCGATTATGCTCCAGTTAACATTTAATGAATTTTTTACTTTTTGAATTTATTGATTGAACAAAAATAATAATCATGAAGGATAAGGAATCATGAAGTAAAAACACAACAAAAATAAATGCTTTAAAATGGTGGTTTGGTTAAAAGATGCAATAGACAATAATTTATTGAAAACAATTCAGGTAGGATTTGCTTTAAATTTAAAGCTTAACAAAAGGCATTCTGTTAAGCGGATTTCTCTGTAGAACCTCAGTGTGAGATATGGTGTCATGATGTTCCCATTCGCTAGGTATTTCATTTCTACAGCATTCTCCTCTGACACAAAAGTCTCAGGTTTTGTTGTATGCACAAATTGTTTACTGTTTGCAATTGCAATACCCTGAAAGGAAACCAGTTCTAGCTTGTTTCACTTAGCACTTGAGATGAAATGTGAGCCATAACCACTAACTTAGAAAATGATCGGGACTAATGTTCTAACTTGAAGTTGAACTAGCTTATTTTTCCTAGTAGTCAGTAGTTTGATCATTCCTGGTATTATAAAAATAAATATTATATTATAGCTAAATCTTCTTAACTTCTTACATTTTCACTCAAAAAAACAGAAACTTAGAAGGACAAATTTTTAATTAAATAATTAATTTTGTAGCTTTCTTAATTCTTATCATATGGTTAAAACTTAAACTAATAATAAGCAACATTAAAGTAAATGCTTGTTTTATCCTTTCCTTTTTGGGGAAGACAACAAACCAGTAAAACATTCATAGCTATGAAAACCGCTTCCTAATAGTTTCATGTGCTTAGAAAATAGTCAATTTTGCATATAACGCAAACGAAAGAGAGAAATTTCCACCAACTTCCAACTTAACTTGAACTTCTATTAACATTTTGGAGCAGCAGCGGCAGCAGCAGCAACAGGAAACTTTCAACAGATTTTACTTTACAAACATTCCAATGATATTCAACAAACAAGAAGAATGTCATTAAAGTTGAAACATTTCCATTGCATCAGCAGCACGAGCAGCAACCAACACGCTAATGTTTTAAAATTTAAACCAGTAGAAAGTTTTGCTTTTAGCATGAAATTGTTTACCACTTGCATACAGATACAAATGCACACAGATGCATACATGCAAACATATGCAAGTGACAGGGGCAAAAGTGAAGCTTACTGCTTACAGCTTAAAAACGTAAAGTGTTATTGTAGTCGTTTCATTTGCATTGGTTGCATTACACTTGAACATAATTTCTAGCAACCAGCATTTACTCGTATACATGTGTAAATGTGTGCGTGTGCGTTTGCGTGTGTGTATGTTGAAGTCTACCTTTTGTGTATGTGTGTGTGTGCGTTTGTGCGTGCCTCTCCGCCCGTGTTTCTGTGTACTGCGCATTTAGCTTAAGTGTCACCTTTCACGTCTACTCTTTTGAGGCTTTTAAATCTTTAGACAAAAACGCTTTACTATTTACAGGGTGACAATTAATAAGTGTATACGAGAATTTTGGACATAAAAAAATAATTGTAATTAAAAACGAAAAACAGACCGAAGAAAAAGATAATATAATGCATAATGGCCACCCTTGGCACGTGGACACAGCTTCAAACGTTTGGAAAAATGTTTGTCTATGGGCCTTAGCTCCTCTAACGTTATTCGGCCGCATTCACGCCACAACAACTGTTTCAGGGATTGCCAACGTTTAGCACATACCCTGGCCTCTAAATACGCTGTAATCCATTCTGGAGATGTGATAAAAGAAGGAAAATGAGCCCTGCATCATTCTTGTTTCGTTTTGGCTCTGTGAGCTGGCGTAGAGTATTGCTGGAATGATCAATCTTTATCGCTAAAGTGCTATCGGGCCCAGGGAAGTACCACTTTTTGGATGATTTGGACTCCTTGTTCCATAAAAATCAAGCCTGTCTTGCTATTTGTGCAAATCCTAGCCCATACCATAACGGATTGCGGATTTTGGCGATGCTGAATAACGAATGCACTTCAGCTTCTGTCATTTTAACGGTTATGCGCTTGTTCAACAGTTAACAGCTTTTCATCGATGAAGACTATTTTTCCCCTTCCAATTCCCGCGATCCGACGTTGAAGTAGGCGACATCTTTGGAATCGTAAGCGTCGTTTTGAAGCTTTTAAGCATTAAGTCCTAATTCGTTATTTTGCTATGAGTCGAAGTTATTCACGATTGATGCCAGTTTCATGAGCTACTTTTCTCATGGAAACCGTTTAATTACGCTGCACCCACTTTTGAACGATTTTGCGATTCCTGTGATTATTAACGGTGGGTTTTCTGCCGCTTCTTGGACGATCAGCTTTATGGTGCAGCTCCTTAAACCATTTAACTGCACGAGAAACTAACGAACGAGCAATGCGAAGCCCTCCGCGCAATCTCACAATTGATTTTTGCCTAGCTGGTACTATTTTATAATAGCTGACCGATTATTTGACATAGTAACATATATAACGAAATGATATCCAGATCACATAAAAATTAAATCAAATGTACTCTCGATTACGTAGGATAAGTAGCACAAACATAAAGAAATTTGCAGAAAAATTACAATACGAGAAGAACGTTGTATACACTTATTAATTGTCACCCTGTAACTTCTTGAGCACATGCAGGATTTTAATTAAATTATGCTTTTGTTACTAAAATAATTGTAAGCACCCATAAATGTGCTATCGTGCTATCGTATACACGCTTACATACATGCACGCACACTGATGCATACTTGCTCAAATAAAAAAATTAAATAGATATATACTGACATATACTTATGTACATACATACATACATACATACATACATACATACATACATACATACATACATACATACATACATACCTCTCACTAAATACTTACTAGAGAATATTTCAAGTTGATTTTGTGCATCATAAACGTTCACAAGTTGTTAAAACTTTTCCTTCGAGTATATTAATTGAATTTTCAAAAATCACAACTGCAGTTTTTGAACTTATTTAATGCACTTTCAAAGTTTCAATATGTCAAGGAATTGCATATGTAGTTTTCTTTAAATTTTATAGCACGACTTCAATACTGATTTTTATTTGATAACTTTAAATTATAGTATGCGATTCGAATTTTCATTTTTCAAAAAAAAACCCACAGCCTCAAACAAATAAATTGCATTTCCAAGAATTTTTTAACAAATAAAAATATTTAGTATCTCTACGAAAATCCGATAGGCGATATCACACCGAAATTATATTACCCACTTCATACAACCTTAAACTGTACTTCGAATCTTCTATGCCATATGCCCAAGATTGTAGAGCAATCTCGCATACTAATAAATATGATTTTTGAGACTTGGTAAGTGTTGTTGAACATGAACATAAGCGAAAAATATTGCGTATTTTTAAAGTTATTACTGCACCATCACTCAACTTCGTTGGCAATAAACTATCTGCTGCTGTTGACAAAAGTTATGCTTATTCTTCCTATATTTTCCATTTATTTCCGCATCCTTTAACCACTTGAAACTCACTTACGGTAAATAAATTTAAACCTATACAGACAAAAACACTAAAACACACAGACACACAGAAGCAGTAATGAAAAATTGTGGATAACTCAGGAAAATAAAAAGAAAAAGAGGAAAAAGTGAAACGTAACAACAACAAGGCGATCAGTAGTAGTTTGCATAAAAGCAATGATACATAACCAACAACAACAACAATCACATAAACAAAAATGAAGGCGTCAGCATCACAAACAGCAACAACAAAAGACAATAACCATTTCTGATAGTATATGACATTTTGTTAAACAGTTTCACTACACACATGCAAACAAACATTCATCCACAAATGAATGGGAATAAAAATAAAAAACAATGATATATCTAAAAAAAAAATAAAAATAAAAAAGTAATGAAAATATGTAGTTTAAAAAAAGTAATATATTTCACACAAACAAACACATACGAGTACATTCATGTAAGTATGTATATGAGTTCATGTGTTTGTGTGTGTGTGTGTGTGCTATATGTGCTTGTAGTTAAGCTTTCTATCAACAACTCAATGCTGTTAGCATTTTGCTGTTGTTATTGTGATGTTGTGCCAGGAGCAATGGCAGCAGCTAAACGCATGTCAAGTGTCGCGACATATGCCATAGATTTTGAATATAAAAATGGCGAGTGACATTTAATGGCGGATGAACCAACCAACTAAACGGATGGTCGGATGTGTGTGTTGGTGTGTGTGTGTGTGTGTGTGTTTATGTATGTGAGAAATCTATGATTACATATGTATGTATGTGTGTGTTACATGGATGAAATAAAATTAAAGCAACAACAACAAAGAGTAAAAAGAAAAAAATATTTAAAAAATCAAAAGAAGCAAAATTTTTTTTACATAACAGCAAGCAGCTAGAATCTTTTATATGTTTTTGTGTGCATGAGAATGTGTATGTGTGTTATATATAAAAATAAAATTAAAGGTAGTAAGGAGGACTAGAAAAAATGCGCATTACAATATTATGTGCGCGCTGTCTCTGTTTTGCGATGATGAAATGAGATGACAATGACAATGATGACGATGATGATGTTGTCGTTGTTGCAGATATTGTTGATAAGAAAGCATGGAAAAAATATAAAATATTGTATATCACATATATACATCAACACCACCACCAAAAAATATGCAAGTAGGTACGTACACAGACACACACACATGCAATCATACTCACATCGCACATTTCCCCTCATACCTATACATGATTTACATGATGATGAAAAACAAATCCGATTTTTAACGTCACTCTTTGTGTGTATGCGCGTAAGTCAATTTCTTTTCCCTTTGTATTGTTTGCTGAGCTTGTATATGGTATTTGTGGCTTGTTTTTACAACGATTTACCATACTACCACAACAAAAACAGACATAAGTATACACACACAAACTCATATTGCAAACAAATTCTAATGGACACATACACATACATACGAGTATGTGTGCATATTTTGTAGGCATTTATTGAAAATGATAAAAATCCAAATAATGCCTAAAATGTTGTTGATGAGGTTGTTTTATTCATGTTCTATGTATGTATGTATGAGTACGAGCATTTGTGTAAGTGTGTATGTATGTAAGTGTGTACGCATGTCATGTCATTTTTATATCAACATTTTCTCTATGAATGATGCCTTTGTTTTTCGTTTTGGTTCCTTTATGTGTTTGGCAATGCAACAAAAAAAAAAAAAGAGAAAAACATTTTTATGTGTGTGGTGACAATCTTTTGAAGATTGCTATGGGCATAAATTATATACATACATACATGCTAAGTAATTTGCTTCAAATGCATTGAATAGAAAGAAATACATACATAAATTGATTATATAGTGTGAAATTGATAATAAATTTATGTTTATTTAGTGTACGACCTTCCTTAATTAAAAATACTTACTAACATTCGTTTGCTTATTTTTAAGAATTAGTATTTACTGTTTTACTCTTAATGGCACAACAGCCCATGGAGGGCCTAGGCCGAGCTTTTCGCTTTTCACATCCACTCATGTTGTGCGTGTTATATTTGTACATGAATGGAAGGGACCTACAGTTTAATGCCGAATCCGAACGGCGAAGTGAAAAGCTTTTCATAGGCAATTTTTACTCTTGTAGGTTTGCCATTGCCTGCCGAGAGGTGGTGCCGTGTAGAAAAATTATTTTTTCTATTTTTTGATTTTGCCTGTGCCGAGATTCGAACTCCGGACACTCTGCGTAGCAGTCCAACGCACTACCACTACGCCACAGCGACCAGTATAACTTTTTGGTATTTAATTAAAAGTGTTTTGACAACTATTTCAACACACAAAGAAAAAAAGAAATTAAAATAGAATTATTTTTTTTTGTGCCAAAAAATATTAAATGTTCTCGATTCTATAGAGGAGGATAAACTATGGCAATATATTTAGTTTAATTTCGCGTAACTTGTAATAAATCACATCTGGCAACACTGTAACTACTTTCATGTTTTAGCTTTAGCTACTATGTAACTATTGTCTTGATTATGTATCAATTTGCCAAAGTGTAAACACAACATAACCTTTTTTCGCTACAAATATGACAGCTTACGTGCAAAGTAAACAGTATTGGCGAGAATTTTAGCTTTTCTTCTTTAATTCGAAAAAAAAGTGCTTCTGAAAGTTATCGATTGCTGTTGGATGTTTACGGTGAATATACCCCGTCGACTAAAACACGTAAAGTATTTTTTGCAAATTTTGACACGGACGACCTGGAATTGTAGATGTCAAAAATTTGATGTCCTGTCAAAAGCAAAAGAGAACCTTGCAAAAACTTTGGAAGTTAGTTACTATTGAAAACCGAAATACTTCGAAATGCGATTTAGTATGTCTGAAAAACTGCTTCAGCGCTATCAAATTAAGTAGTTTTTGCATCGAATTATTACTGGCGATGAAAACTGAATTCATTACGGCAAGCCGGAGCACAAGAAGTCTTATGGGAAGCTCAAACAATTAGGAACATTAACGCAGAATATTCATGGCGGCTAGGTAATGCTCTCTATTATGAGCCACTGAAACCTGGTGATTACGATAGAGATATATCGAAAACAATTGATTGGTTTGAAGAGAGCAACGATCGAAAATTTATTTTGTTTACAACAGAAAACACCTCCTTTATCTCAGTGATTTGGTGGTTTGGGTATCAAGTAAACTCTTTCAGCATATGTCACGGCTATCGTAGTTTGTTTTGTTCAGTGTACTATAGCGGGAAGGAAGTAATCACTTAGTGAAGTTGTCCAGTCCAAAACTCAAGCGTGCATCGTTGCAGAGATTTTGAAAGAACCCCTCTCTTCCAAATTAAAAAAATTACTTTCTTAAGAAAATGAAAAAATACAGACTCAAAGTATATTTCTATGATTGCAGTACATTATACTGATTAGAAAAGGAAGTATGCCAGAAAGTATCAGTTAAATTTATTATGAATTCAAAATGGCAATTCCAGAACAATATTATCAAGGAGCCTAAGCCTCAAAAGTGCAGTAGCCTTAAATCTCTCACCTTTGGCTAATATTTTTCATTAAAACATTGATACAAAAAGTGTCAAACATTGGCCATAGCAAAAAATTTGAAGGAGATCAGTCTGTCAGACAACAAGGACGACATGAACTAGAAAACCTGTACATTGTTTTACAAGTTTTCAGAAACATTCGTACATAATTTAGTGATTCAAATAACTCCAATTTTCAACAGGAAAAAGTAAAAATGTTTACATTTCAAACCAAATTTCGGTGGACTGGTAAAATTAAGAAGAATGCTTGCTATTGAAAAAACAAATGATTTTTATTGATTTTTAAAGTCTGATAAAATAAAATATATACGAGTACGCCACATCACTTTACATACAAAGTTTTATGCACACACACACACACTCATTCACACGAACACAAAAAATACATGTATTTTTTATTGAAGAAAAACAGAAAAGCAGGAAATTAAGTCCTGACAGTTTTTTATTGTAAGCCATTATAACAGCAGAAGCAACATTACCAAAACGACCATCAACTATCAACCAGCAGCAGCAGCAGCAGCAACAGCAACAATTAATGACATTTTTTAATACCCTCATAAAAAGCAGCAACATTACATGTCGCAAACATATGAGTGTGTGTGTGTATGTGTGTGTGTGTGTGTGTGTGTGTAAATGCGTATATGTATGTGTGTATGTTAGTGTATAAGTATGCATATATCAATTGTATATGGCAATATAATTTCCATAAAACCATAAAAATCGAAAATTGCTGCTTCGCATGAAGAACACGCCGAGAAAAAACAAACAAAATAAAACTCCAAAGATGAAGGAGACGCAAAAAGAAAGTCTCAAACAAAAAAAAGTAGAGGAAAAAGTTGTAAAAAAAGCAAAAAGCAAGAAATATTAAAATCGCTGATAAGATGTCCGACGTAAAAGTAGCAATTTCTTGCGCTCGAACTCGAGCCCCTAAAAATAAACTACATAAATTTTACTGCTACTTGCTGCACTATTTTTGTGGCACAGAGCACACACACACACATATACACATATATTTGCAAAGTAAAAAGTATATTTGCTGCCAAAAAAAAATAGAAAAAGAGAATGAAACAAGCAGTAACTACATTGCCGACTTTGCCGCTGGTATTGCCGCCGACAAGGACGCACACACAAAATTTATGACATAAAAATCGAAAATCATTCAAAAATAAAAAAGAAAACCCAAACAAAAACAAATAGAAACGAAATGAAAACTAGTGGTAAGTAATAGCTAGAGGCTCCCGAAATATTCGCTCAGCAAAACGTTTGTGTTAGTGTTTTCAAAAAGTGTACAAAGTTTAATTGAAACATGATTTATTTAAAGCATACTTTTGGGCAGCAGTCAAAGTGTGCCAATATGGCTCACTAACTGCCTGCATTCACACACACGCACACACAGACAAACACACAAGCACAGCCAACAGCACATTCACAAAGAGAAAGATAAATTATCTTCACTACTTCGGCAGCTACTTTTACACTTTAATACTATTTTTATTGCTTCGCTTTCGTTTTATGAAAACTTCCGCCATAAAGTGTACGAATAAGGAGCAGTGGTAAAACAATTTTATGTTGTATACTTTTCAGAGTTGAGCCAGTGAGTTGTAGCTGCAACGCAATCAGGTAGGTCTTTGCTGCAGTTATTCTCTTTCCGTGTTCGTTGTTATTTGAGTCTTTTTCTATTTGCATGTATATGTATGTATGTGTCTCGTTTTCTTTTACGTTCTGGTCACTGACTTGGAAATTGACCAAAACCGGCACTGCTCTATTTATTTACTATGTACGCTATGGACCAATAATGACAAAATAAAAAACTCGGCATGAGACATGTTTGTTTTATTTAATTTTTTGCAGAATCTTGTAGGACTCAAGTATAATTGTTTACGCTTTTGATGAAGCTTAGCTCTTGATGCGATGCTTTCGTTAGCGTTTCTTCACACCCCGTCCCGTTGCTGTTGCAGTTGTAAACATATTTTTTTTTTGTAAAGCATCTTTTCAATCGTGCCCTTATTTTATTTTATTTGTTTTCTTTTACATCTTCATCTGTTTCTGTTTTGGTTTTTTGTTTCCTGATGTCTGCAGAGTTTTTTCATATTTGTTCTTTATCGATATCTTTTATTTTATTGCTATGATCAACTTTGAGCTGTCACTTCTATTCACAGATACACACATACACACACGCACACATACAAGCAGACATTCATCGAGCTGATTTTCATGCATTTTATAATATAGAAACACACACATATAAATATACTCCTACAGTATGTAATTGATAATTATTCGATGTTTATCAGTGCCTTTCAGTAGCGCTTTGGCAATTATTTATCTATATGTAGATGTGAGTGTATGTGTTAGTAGCTTCTCTTGTTATTGCCATGACAGTTGAGTTTTGCACACATTGTTTTCTATCTGTATTTGTTGTCTCCATATCTCAGTTGTGCATACTCTTTTTTCGCTTTCCTGTGTAACTGTATACTTTAATTGCCTGTCAACGTTGAACGTCAAACACAGAAGTCTTAAGCACTTTATGCTTTAGTCAAACACAGGCAATCACACACACAAATACTCACATACACATACATGAATCCATATATATGTATGAAATAATGTACAGCAATTGTTTGCTACTTTTTATTGCTGAGTTATTTACAATTGTTTGTCTTTTCTTTGCTCTCTCTATCTTTCATCTTTTGGTTTTCAGTTTTTTAACAGAAATATGTGTAACCACATACATACAAAAAAAAGACACTATGCTGCTACTTACATACACTTATATGTATACATGTACATATGTTTGTACATATACATGTGTGATTCAATAGAAATGTTTAACTGTAGATTATCATCATAAAAGATGACATTTTAATTAACTTGTTGATTCTCTTCGCTATCAATTTCTCCATTCCACTACACTTAGGTTTTTTTTTTTTTTTTTTTTTGTTAAATTGTTACATCTTTTATTTTCTAGATCATGCTAATTGTCGCTAATCACCAATTCAATAATACACTATTGGAGTTAGTTGACTTTTTTATAAGCAGGGAATGAAATTTATTGACACGTTTAATATACTCCTATGAAATCTTTTTGTAAATGAATCTTATTGGAACCTTAAATGCTATCTAATATGTATGTTAAGCATATGAACACATTTACTTTTAAATCTGTCATGCTCGCGTTACATTTAATCTCCAAAGTTTTCAATAAAACTGTAGTCCTTGAATTTCTAATAATTGCAACCTCGGCAAAAGCAAAAGGCTTCAGTTCAGTTCACACGTAAGGCAAGTGAAGCGAAAAGAACAGCATTGCGTATGAGTAACTTTTCACTTTTCATTCGTTATAATATTTTTTGTTTTCGTAATTCATATTTCCATTACCTATTTTCTTATGCTTTTCGACTTTTCTACTTCTTAATTATGACGCATATTGTTTTGATGTTTTATTATTTAAATTTTTCCCTTTGCCACTATATTTTTTTTTGGTTTATTTTCTATATTTTTTTTTTTTGAGTTTCTGTCTTTTATGCACCCATTTATCAAATACTGGAACATTGCAACTGATGAGCTTATTATACTGCGCTTGGTGGTAATATTTGCCATGAAATATTACAGCGCAAAATTGGTTATGAATATGTGTGTGCGTGTGTGTGTGTGTGTGTGTGTGTGTGTGTGTGTGTGTGTGTGCGTAATAGTATTATAACACACATGCATGCATCAAGGTCAATACATATAAAAAAAAGTGTGCTAGAAAATTTAGATATTTAAAATAAATGATTTGCATTAAATTTAGTACAACTTTTATAACGCATACATAACCCATACATATGTAGATATATCATATCTGTTTGCTTCGCAGGCACACACACACACATCCACTTATATCCTTTGCTACAAAGTTTAGCAGCATTTTAATTAAAACGAACTGTGTGCGTAGTTAAGCATTGAGTTGTGTCGGTTTATGTAAAAAACAAACAAAAAATTTACTTTTTAGTTTTGTTATAGTGTTGTTTTGTCAACAACAAACAAACGGGAAATATTTGCGTGTTTTTGTATGTGGCCGTGTGTGTGTGTGTGTGTGCGTGTGTGTGTGTCTACGAATATTTGTGCGTTTCTCATTTGAATGTGCATATAATTTAAATTGAAACGAAAAAGCGAGCATAGTACGTATAACATTTACGTTGCGCTTCTAATTGTGTAATTAGAATAATTGCGAGAAGGGGGAGGGAGAGAGAGAGAGAGGAAAGAAGAGGAATAGCGAACGCTAGTGTAATAGGGAAACGAGCGAAAAGTTATGCCACCAAAAATTTTAGAATATTGAAAATTTGGAAATGTGAAATGTCGTTTTAATTATGGCAAGGGCGGAGTGGCGCAGTAACGCAAACAAATACAAATAAGGAGTGTGTATGTGGAAAATTAACATTTCAACTAATTGAGTTTAAGTTGAGAATGAATTGTATGTGGGAAATGAAAATGAGTGACGAGAGCGAATAAAATGCTAGCGGGAGAGTGAAAGTGCCACTATAACATTTGGAATATGTATAGTTTGAAAAACTGATGTGAAATGTGTATACTTCAGAGCATTCAAAGTTTCCACCACAAATATATGCAAACAAACAACATTTTCAGGAGAAAGTTTCCAGATTCTATTATTTGATTAAATCATAAAACTTAAATATTATGGGAAACATAAAATCATTAAATTCAAATGAAAAACTTAACTTAACTCAAAGCTGTTGAGTTCAAAAAGTACCAATAAAAATAACAAAAATATGCGAATATATCAAATGTGATTTGTACATTTAAGTAAATACCATATTAATCGAAATATTGATTAACCACGATAAAATCTAATGGTTTCAACTCAAATGCTCCTTGAAGGTTATGTCAGACAAAACTTGAATGGGCATGAAAATATAAACATACTTATTTCGATTTTTGAATATATTATTCTACCTGTTTATTCTCAACTAAGCTTCTACTAGCCTATGCTAGAGCAACTATATGCTTACAAATTATGATAATATTTTGTTGGCTATTTGCTTGAAACTATAAACTACTTGCCATAGAATTTGAATAGTGCAGGAGTCCTCCTGGTTTAATATAACCCTCTATTTCCCAAATTTTTGATGGACCTAAAAAAATTATAATTAACAAATATCGATGTAGAAAGCACAGGCCCGTTCGCAAAAACTTAAGAAATTTTTTTGGCATAGATATAAGTATGAAGTCGGGATCCCTCAAAGCAATTATGGTCGTTTGAGCCTGTTAGCAATTTTTTTATTGAATGATTAAACATATTAATTTTAAATGTTCCTATTCTTAGATAGGCATAGACTGTTTTATATACCGTTAGTATAACGGGAAGTATTTTATTTACTTGTTATTTAGTTTAAACCAAATTTCTAAAATTCAATGTAAATAAGTAACTTTTCTGATTTTCAAATATTTTTGACTGTAATTCATATCATAGTTCATAGACGATGCATTGTTATGAAAGTTTGGGAAGTTCACTAATACGAGTTACAGACTACTCAGTTCCCGTTTGCTGCTTTGGAACTAGAGGGTTAATTCGTAAAGTAAACAGAAATGAAAGCAGTTCATATTGAAAGTAAACATCGCTATTTTTAGCTACATACAATATTTATGATACTAGACCATAACATATTGCCGTGATTTGTCATTTACTTACTTACATATTTGAAATATCTTGAAATTTACCTCATACTGATATGCGTATTACTCACGTAGTATGCGCAACAGTGTGCTGCTTATGAGTACTCATTACAGGCTCATATTTAAATCGTACCATGATATTTACAAAATATGAATAAATAACGATAAACCATATTCCATATCATCCCTTGAGAATCGATTTGCCGTATACACTAAATTCCCATTTCGAGTAAATTGATTTTAAAGTTTGAAATGAAAAGTGCGCAAGCCACTTGAAAGTTGATCAAAGGTAATTAAAGTACGCTGAACATGATGACATCATCAGGTTTTCTCAAGTACGTCATAGTTTTCTTTTTACGCTCTCCTAAATGTTACAAATTTCTACACATGTTGGTAAAATAAAACATAAGATTTCATGGTTATTTTTGCAACTGAGAATGTTTATGTGTTCAGCACTGTGTAAAAAAAAATCTTTCGTAGAACATGTCTTGGAATGTTTTACCATAGCACAGGATGGAGCCTGCGTTAAACTTTTAAACAGGAGAAATTGCATTGTTATCCCAATTAAGAGAGTCTAATAAAAAAAATATTGACCATAAAATTGTTATTATGGTTGTTGAACAATAAGAACGCGTTATCTTTGCTCTAGAACTACTACGATCGAAAAATATACAATAGCAACAAAATAAAGCAGCTTGATTAATGTTCGTTTTGGCAGATGGCATGTTCGGAAAAGTGCACACTCATTATCTCGGGAGCGAAAATAAATAGAAAGCCCAAGCCGTCATTCTTAACTCAAAAATTCTAAACTAACGTTTGCAGCAAATCAATATTCAACATCGATTAAATCTTATTAATCTACCGACACTGATGAGCAGAAGAAAAATGCTGAATATAACATTTCTTGTGAAGCTTTTGAATGGCATTTTATCATCTTCGAATTTACTAAACGAAATAAACTTTAATATACCCTGTAGAAGCTCACGTTATTTTATTCCTATTAAACTTAGCATATGCAGAACAACCTATGCTCAAAATGATCCTTTTCGTGGAATATGTAGAGATTTTAAGGAACATTATAATCTATTCAACATTTCCGATTCTCTGGAACACATCAAAACAAACTTATTTATCATATTAAATTGTTTAACAGCTGATGATTTTATATATCAGTGCGGCTCAGTACACATATTAAATAGTTTCGTGTTAAGCGGTTGCGTCAGTCACCGATCCGTGCATTATGTGGATGCGCCCCTGGGTCGTGTTGGGCGGGCAGAAAAACCGTTGGCATTCGTTATTTAAAAAAAAAAAAAAAACTTAAGTTCCTTCTTCCTAACTCTTTCCTATTTTCTACCCAATCTTCTTTTTTATCTCTTCTTCATATACTCCTTCTTTCCTCATGTGTGTAGCTCATTTCATTCACACAGAACTCCTCTTCACTCTTCTACTATTTATTATTTATTACCTTTTCTATATTAATTCTTTCTGGTTTTTTCCTTCCTCTCTTTTCCTCTTCATCCTCCAATTTCAGTTCCTCTTCCCTCTACCTTTATTTTTCATAGATATCGCTTCTTTTCTTTCCTTTACTTACTTTACTTTGAATGGCACAACAGCCCATGGAGGGCCTAGGCCGAGCTTTTCGCATCCACTCATGTTGTGCGTGTTATATTTGTACATGAATGGAAGGGACCTACAGTTTAATGCCGAATCCGAACGGCGAAGTGAAAAGCTTTTCATAGCAATTTATACTCTTGTAGGTTTGCCATTGCCTGCCAAGAGGTGGTGCCGTGTAGAAAAAATATTTTTTTTTTGATTTTGCCTGTGCCGAGATTCGAACCCCGGACACTCTGCGTAGCAGTCCAATGCACTACCACTACGCCACAGCGACCCCTGCCCTCTTATTCTCCGTACCATACCTCCTTACCTTAACAGCTTCTCCACCCCACCTAACAACACTTCTTTTACCGGTTTTCTCACCTCCATTCATAATTCCTATATTTATTAATTTTAAACCGAAGTTAGTCATTTTTCTCTCCTCTCTTTTCTTTATCTATAAATACCTTCCTCATATCCTTCCAGTTTCAGTTCCTCTTCTCTCTACTCTACCATTTCATAGATTTCGATACTACCCTTCCTTTTCCCACTTCTCTTTCTTTCTTCTTCTCTTCTCTTTTTCTCTTTACATTGACAGCTTCTCTTCGCCTCCTGACAACCCTGCTGACAACCTAGCTTTTACTTCTTTTCTCACCTCCATCCATACTTCCTCTATTTATTACTTTAGAACCGAAGTTTAAGCTTAATGATCCAATTGCAGTATATTAGACTCAAGGGTTCAATTATCCACTAGGACACTGTAGCGCTGTTCGTTAACATTCAGTCATATTCTGCTTTGGGCCACTCCTTACCAGTTAAAAAGAAAAATATTATATCAATTTAATAAATTTATATTATGTATGGCAGGTTCTCTTTAAAGATCAGTTCTTCATATCAAAATTAATGGGAAATTCTAATGAACTTAGCGCAATTACAAATAGGATTCAATTACACTGTCCGATATGAAATTCTATTTAGCAGTTTAAATTGAATTTAACGGCAATTTCCCCTCAGTTTAATATTCTGCTTCAATCATGCATAGGGGAAACTTTTTTAATTTTATAACAACCAAAAAATATGACATTGCTACTCACCTATTATTATTATGTTGTAGTTTTCTTTTTACCTATTTGCTACTGCAAATAACTAGCACATAAAATTCTATATACACTCGGTCTTATGCTAATGTGTATATGTATGTGCTTAGTACATACCTAGTACATAGATGCATATGTAAATAGATACTCATGCACATATAAATACATACTTGAATATAAGCACATTCCCAAGATAATAAATTTTCCAATGACATTAACACACAATCAACATAACAAACATTATCAATGTCCTAGTATATGTGTGTGTGTATATGTGTACGAGTATGACTGTGTTTGGTATATTTGCATGCATGCATATCTACACACACAAGTCATAAATTTCATTTGTAAATTATGCATAATTGCTTGCACAAACACTCACACACAAACAATCATATATCAGCGTACACACATACTTACAAACATCACAAGTACATAAACAAATAAGCTCTCTCGTGTATTTGTTAAATACCACAAAAATATTACTTTTTTACAAATATATACAATAGCAAAGTACTACTTTATTCCAAAAAAAAGAAACAAAGGTCCTTGTCAGTGCCACAAACACACATGCATACATACGTACATCCATATGTATGCGTGGTATGAAGAAATAAAGAAATAAAGAAATAGCATAGAATTAACTTATCATACTAAAAACATGCACTTACTAACTTACACCCCCAACATTACTAAACACTACAACATTACACACTCGCACAAACACTTCCACATGTATCTAAAGACTCTTCGTATGTATGTGTTGAGCTCATAAATGAGCAAAAATGAAAACTGTTTCCATTTAAAGTTTTTAATGCCCTTGAGACACTCAATATTTACCCCAAAAACAGTCACATGTATGTACTCGTATGTATAAGCATAAAGAGCAGTAATTGAACTTCATATGCTTGCACTACAAACAACCACACACACACACACACACTCAGCAGCACACGTGAATGAACATACACACAAATGAAACCTAAAAACTCATATTACAATTTTGCAAGAAAAAATTATGTGTGAAAAGTTTCTTCAGTGTGTTTTACTCCCACACACAAACACACACACACACACATATATTCACCACCCAAACAGAAAAAGATTTTTCATCTCATATACTCGTACTCATACGTAGGCAGAAATATGGTGTAATTTTATGTTTATAAGTCCATTGGGTAGAATTTTCTGACAAGTGACAACACTCTTTTATTTCGGGTTGTCGATGCCGATGTCGTTGCTGTTGTTCTTTGCTCATACTTTCTGTTGATGTTGTTGTTGATGTTGATGTTGATATTATACATATTTTTCTTGTTCTTCGTCGTTTTGTGCTTCTTGAACTACTTAAGTAGATTTGCGTCATAATAATTTTAGGAAATGTATTCATTAGTTTAAGTTGTCATTAAGAAGTTTTTGGTATTTTCGTTTAGTTGAAAACTTAAGAGCCTATAAAACTAAAAGTGGAAAATTTAAACAAGAGCTCAAGAAGAATAATAATATTCTAATAATATTTAGAATAAATTGAGCTACACTGAACGTGCATGTACATAAATAAATATTTAAATTGTTTGAATGTCCAATATTATTGATGTATAAAAAAGGAAAAAAAAGAAAATAATCTAAAGAGAATTAATTAGTTTTATTTTTACTCTAAAGTTGACACTTGATATAGATATTTAATATTTATAAGCATTTAAAATTGTTTAATTTTTGTCTACTGAATTAACAAGAAAATGCAAAATATGAAAGAAAACTTGAGAAAAGTTAACGAAACGTTTTAGACAATTGTCTACAAATGTGGGATAAATTAAAGCATACTTTCGGGTGGCAGTAATAAATTCAAGGTAGTATGTGAGTGCTTCACTTATATGGAACATAATGGTTTCATATACAAATAAAAGCATGTAATTTTGAGAAACCTTTGAACTCCGAATATTACAGCTATTATATTCAGGCTTATCCTCTTCTCTAGATATAATACATATACATACCATACATATGTATTTCAAAGAAATAGTTTTAGTTTAGCATATGATATTTAGCTCTGGCTTTGATTATTTGTACAATGCAATGTGTTTGAAGCACGTAGGGATTCAATTAGAATTCAAGATTAATTTTTAATCGCCGGTCAAAAGTCATGTATCTCTCTTTAAATATTATATGAACATGAATCTTGGATATTTTTTACATTTCCAACCTACTTAATTTTTAATATTATTTTATTAAGTATGATCAATAGTTTAGAAAAGTCGAACCGTTCTTCGGAAAATTCCAAGTCAAACTTTTATTTATTTTCCTTTAATATTTAACTTTCATTTGTTAAATTTATATAAAATATATAAAACAAGAAAATTATAATAAGTTTTTGGAAGAAACCCATTTCTGAAGAACAGGTCATACTTTTCTCAAGCATTTGTTCTGCAAATAAACTATTATAACTTTTGTTTTTTTGTTTTACTTCAGAAGTATGATTTTTTTGGATTATTTAGATATGAAATATATTTGTATGTTCATTAACTCTAAATTCTACCTAAAACTTTGCTTTTTATAGTTTGCATACTTACCGGCATATAAGAAAATTGATTTCTGTGAATTAATTATGGAATATTGGCCGGAAATAGTTTTCCTTCCATATGCAATATTCAAGAATTTACAATTACAAATGAATTCATAAACGCAACCACTTTCAGGGAGCATAAAAATATAGTTTATTAAAAATAACTAAGAAATCGACAAAAATTTTCTTATGAAAAATGTGAAAGAAATTTTAGAATTTTAAATATTAATTAGTTCAAGGGAAATCCACAAGAAGTGTATAAATTATCATCTTTACACATTATGCCCACAAGTTACTGTCACATAAATAATTGAATAATTACTAATTAAATATTTTCATAAATAAAGACACAAAAATATTTTAAAATTTATTTTATTAAAAATTTTTTATTTTAAACAAAAATAATTTATTAGAACATTTCAATTGTAGATAATTTCGGTCGGATATAATTCCTGCAGTTTTTTATGCCTTCAAGTATGCACTTCTTATTGCAAAACATGTTACTTCTGTAGTAATTTGCCTATTTTTCTATAGGTTTTTTTATAAAAGTTAAGTTAGTTATAGTGTTTAAAAAATATATGGAGACCTGTGAGGTTATAATTTCGATATGAGCTTGTTAATGTATCTAGATGAATTTTTCATTTCAATGCAAAATATTTAATTACATTATTTTTCCTTGATTTTCCAAAGCACCTACAAAACAAGCATGTTTTGATTTCTTAGCAAGGTGAAAACTAATAACTAATAAATGGCAGTTTAAAATCCAGAATATTTAGAAATTATAAGCTGTAGTTTATTTTGGGAAACATTTAGAAATCTATTTTTGATGAATTCTCTAAGATTATTATTATTTTTATTTTATTTATTTACTTAGCTTAAGTAGTACAAGCGAGATAATTACTTAAATTGAAAATTACTTAAATATATGCTTAATTTAGGGGGAGGGATTTTTTTTCATTTATACATGGATTAGCAAGAGAGGAGGGAGGGAAGTAGGTTTTATACAGAGCATTCTTTAAGTTAATTTACTTTGGTGAAAGTCAAAAACCATTCCATTCATGTACAAATATAACACGCACAACATGAATGGATGCGAAAAGCTCGGCCTAGGCCCTCCATGGGCTGTTGTGCCATTAGAAGTAAGAAAGTAAAGTAAGAAAGTCAAAAACATTTGGAATGTCGTTGGCTATTCGAAGCATTCTAGACATTGGTTCATTGCCGCCATAATCTGTTCAGTGAGTATTTAGACGAAAATCGGGCACAAATCTAAGGTTACGTGGGTTGGTGTTAATAAAAATAGTTTGGAACAACGCGGGACAGTCAATGTTTCCAGGTAATAATTGATGAACAAATACTGTATCGGCGGTTTTTCGGCGAATTTCAAGGGGCTGTAGTTAATTAGTTTTAGACGATCCTTATATGGGGGCAAGTTAAAGGGATCAGACCATGGTAGGCATGGTCTAGTAGGCAAGGCAAACCGAATAAATCTGCGTTGCACTGCCTCAATTCTAAGGGAATGGATGTTATAATAAGGTGACCAGACGTGGCTAGCATATTCAAGAATTGGCCTGACAAATGTAAAATAGAGAGATTTTGTGACATATGGGTTTGCGAATTCTTTGGACCAGTGTTTCACAAACCCAAGAGCAGAGTTGGCCCTATTTACAACGTCATCAATATGGGAACGAAAATTTAGTTCCTTATCACAGATTACACTCAAGTCACGTAACGAAATTACAGAGGGGACAATATTATCGCGTATAAAATATATACTATACTAGGCAGTGAAGGAATTCGCTTTCTGGAATATGTTATGAATTGACATTTACTGACATTGAGTTCGAGAAATTTTTTTTTTTTTGTACCAATTTGAAAAATTATACAAGTCATCTAGTAGTGGGCGATAGTCAAGGGGTATTAGAATGTGTCGGTAAATTTTCATGTCATCAGCATAGATAGAGAGCTGCGAGTTTTTGATGATACAATCTACATCATTGTGGTTATGGTAAGTAATATCAATAAAAAAATTTAAATCACAATAATAATGGCTAAAATTTAACTTGGCCAAATTTATGTTTTTTTTTATTCTTTTTTTTAGCGTTCTCTAATTTTAATATAATACAAATTTAATATAATTTTTTATTTTTTAATCTAAGATTTATGTGCATATTTTATAAATATGGGGTCCGTATGATGAATCTCCTCTTTTGCCCCCGGGTTGGTATTTAATCTTCACTGCCTTGATTGCTTCATAAAATAATAAATATTTCCATAAGAGTTTAAGAAAATGAGAGGAAAACTCTTTTTTTCCTCCAAAACCTTAAAATTTATTGCAAAAATAACACAGAACATAAAAATTTTCAATTTGAAATCTCAATTCAATACAAATGATTGCCAAAAAACTTTTTTCCGTTTAATCCTTCTATAAATTTTCAAAAAGTAAGTAAGTATTTATTGCTGACGGATATTGGAAAGAATATTAAAATTTCTTAAAGAAAACTAACAATTGCATTATTTTTCCCCCTTTTCAATTTCGATTCATCTACTTTAATCAAAAATTGTGTAATATTTGCATAAAATTCGTTCAAAATGTCTAAAACAATTTCCTTCCATCAATCAATGCTAATGATTTAATCTTTTAGGTATATTCAATAGTGATTTCTTAGGTACAACTTCCTTAAATCTACTGAGTCTATATGCCTAGCAATTTCTATGCAGCCATTCATACCGCAACTTTTTCAATTTACATCGCGAACAATGACAGTAATTAAATGCGTCAGTTGTCACTGATGATGATGATAAATTCAAACCAAAAACAAAAAAATTTCAAATCATACACACCTTGTAGTTACTTATACACAGAGACACACACACACACATAATATATACATACACAAACGCATATACTACTCATATACATACATACAATCCAAACGCCCAGAGTTTCTTCTTCTTCTTTGAAGCTATAAAAATTCAACACAACATTTTTTGTTGACAACTTCTCAGAAAATGACAACAATATCTGCGGAAACTTGGCATTGTTGCTGATGCCGCTGCAATTGGCAATGGAATTTACGCTTTTGTTGTTGGTATTTGTAAAGCAAAGCCTTACATTAATTATAAGATTTTGTGTATACATACATGCATAAAAGAAATATTGCTGGCAAAATAGAAACGAAAAATATATTGGAAAAACATGGCAATAATAATAACAGCAAGGACAGGATGGATTAAATGCAAAAACGAAACACAAAAACGTAAGTACTCATCAATTTCTTTACCTTCTTGGACGTGGAAGCTGTTGATAGCTCAGACACTGAGTGAGACACGTTTGTAAAAAGCAAACACATTTCTATTGTGTTTTGTTTGAATATTCAATATTCACACAAATTTGCAATTGAGTAATTTCTTCAATGTAGCTTAGCTGTAAGAAAAAATTATTAATTATTCAACAATTTCATCTGAATTCATAAAAATTAAAAAATTTATTAGCGAAATTACATAAAGAAAAGACATAAATAATGTTAGCCTCGGTTTATTGGTTTCAACAATCGCCACAAAGTATGCAACAATAAAAAACTATAAACTATAAAAATGTCAACATAAACAAACACCACATTTAAATGAAGCATCATTGTCGCTGGCTCCTTCAGCTACGACCATTTCTTCCAGCTACAGTACTATTCCCATTGCAGTTTAGTTAGTTTGTCATGCTTATAGAGGTCGGTTACTCAGTGAATGTAGACCATGTATGAAACGCTCACACTTTCCACAAGTAATTCGCATGAAGTTCATATTCAAATGGTTGCGTCAACAAAGTACTTTATTTATTCTCGTTTTCTCGTTGCTTGAATTAGTAGAACAACAACTTAAATGCTGCACTGGCAGTGTTCGTCCCTTTTTTCGTTTTATTTGGTGCTAGCATGCTCTGCTAGGATTTATGTATATACATACAGCACAGAAAACGCTAAGCGGAAAAACAAAAAAACAAATAAACAACAAGGAGAAAACACGCGGAGATAAAATTGCATCAAATAGGAAAAACTCAAAAGAAAGAGCAAGTAACAATGCATATAAAAAGTGTGGAGTAGTAAAGCAAAATGCAAGCAACATTTCAGTGGCGACTAATGCCAATATATGGCAATAGTTTTTGTCCCTCTTCCCCTTTTTTTATTATATTTTTTTATTTTCTATTGTTTTGTTACACAGCAACAAGCATGTTAGCGAAAAGGATACGCGCGCATAGCAGAAGGATATAAGCGGATTTACATTTTTATTTTCATTTTTTTGGAGCTTTAATTTTTTTTTCAAATGGGATTTCTTTTTCTATTTTCTCTTTTTTTTGTTGTTGTCTAGTTGTTGTTGTTGTTGTTGTTGTTGTTTATCTCACAACAAACTTTGCGAAGGAATTTACGCATGCTTTTAGGCGGGCAAACATAATACGATAACGCATAAATTTTCAGATTTTCCCGGTATACAAAAATTTTAGTCTTTTGTTTTGTTTTTTCTCTCAATTTCCATTTCCTTTTAACTGCTGTTACTAAATTTTTTTAAAGTTATCTTAAGTGTTATTCTAGATTTATATAAGTATATATGTTGTTTTATTTTTACTTTAATCCTTGATATTAAGAATTAAATTATAGCTTAGAAAAATTTAGACATTTTGTTGCCATATAGAATGAAATATTGAATAAGCCTTCGTTAAGCTCAGTACTAGAGTAGCTTTGGCCGCCAGCATCTGTTGCCGCATACATTTATTATATAAATTCATTAGGTGTAAGTTTAGTACCCGCGATCGATTTTCAACTAGGTACTGGTTGTACTGGCTTGAGTGGCATTAGCCACTGTCTTCTATTCACCAATGCCATGATGAATTATTGTCATGTGTAAGCGTGAATGCACTTCAATCTAATTGAAGTTGTTTTCCCTGATTTTATTCAAGATAATTATTTTTATGTGATAAAATATACTTATCTTTTGTCCAGTAGTAATAATAAACAGTAATATTTCTTTCTGGCCTTGAAAACTAGTGGAGCAATAATTGCACCTCCTTCATTACACTTGACAGTGAAAAGGCAAACCTTTTCAAAAGTAGGGACACTATAGAATACTTACCAATTTCGAAAACGGTTTCTGGATAGTCCTTGCCTGAAAATCACTGATTCTATGTATTCTCCACAAACTTTAAGGCGGTTATAAGCCACCAACGAATATGAAGGAACGTAAACAATTTCACAACTATAGCCGGTGCACAAATTTGATACACAGTGATGGATCTAAAATAAAAGATGGCAGTGCTGGTTATAGATTTCAGAAATCCTTAGTGAGTGGGAAAACTCCGTATATATTTGTAGCAGAGTACGTTGGGCTGCTACGCAGAGTGTCTGTTCAAATCTCCGCAAAGGGAAATATCTGGTTTGTATCACTGATCACGAATAATTTGAGAAAAATCAAAAGGCGAATAACCTAGCGAAAAGGGGCACACCTACTTCCGTCATAGGTCCCTTGCCTTCTTGCGGTATGTATTCGAATCACACCCAAACAATAGCAAGGGATTGTGAAAACAAAAGCACTCAAAGGCCATTGGACTAGACTTAAAGGACATTTAACTCTAAATATAAAATCAAATTAAAAATAATAAAAATTCAAACTGTTAAAGGGGTTCTTACAGGGAACTGTCTTGTCAACTTCACCTTAAAAGGTCGGCTATGTAATGAAGACATCGAAACAGTTGAACACGTATTATGCGGTTGATAAAATTTAAAACAGGGGATAAAATCGAAGACAGGAGATTATATTGAAGACAGGGGATAAAATTGAAGACAGGAGATAAAATTGAAAACAGGGGATAAAATTGAGGACAGGAGATAAATTTGAAAACAGGGGATAAAATTTAAGACAGGGGATAAAATTGAAGACAGGGGATAAAATGGAAGGCAGGAGATTACATTGAAGACAGGGGATAAAATTGAAGGCAGGAGATTACATTGAAAACAGGGGATAAAATTTAAGACATTGGATAAAATTGAAGACAGGGATTAAATTGAAGGCAGTGGATAAACCAAAAAACCAGTGGATAATATAGAAACCAATGGATAAAATAGTAACCATTTAATAAAATCGAATTTAGTAGAAATAAACGGAAATCTGTGGATAAAATAAAAACCGTTAATTTTAGATAATAGATTAACTATTTTCAGACATAAAAATATTTAAGTTTTACAGATTTTCACTAGCAGCTTTTCGAAATAACAATAAATTTTTAAAACTATTTAAATTTTCAGGTAATTTTTAAGGTGAAAAAACCAGGGTTCATACACTCACACACCACACACAGTTGTTTCCTCTCACTCTAGCATCCTTATTGCCATTTATTACTCTGAGACCAATATTTAGCTTAAAACAAAAACCCCACGTTATTTCTGTTCAACCAATTGCTTCCATACAATCTTTGAGGATATTTGAAAAAAATGCGAGTACTTTCAAGTCAGCTTTTCTATATGAAAATCGATGGTCATACGTTGACCCCACGTAGCTCACCTTTCACAAATTTCTAGAGAGGTGAGAAAAAATTGCACTTCTTGTAAAATATGGTAGACAAATTATTAAAAAAGTAATAAAAAAATAAAAGCAAATAGCTGACTCGCCGAAATTAGTACCACCTAACATTTTATAGATTGTAACACAATCAACCTTCCATCTCAGTAGTAATATTGACCGCACTGTGTATGGTTTCATTTTCATTTGGTATTAAATTAATCTCGTTCGCAACACAAATGAATTCTATTATTCACATGGAATGGAAAAGAAATTATGTTAAAATTCAATTAAAATTCAAAGCATGGAGAATTGGTTTAACAATTTGCAGGTCAATGCGTAGACAAACAATGCAGACAGCTTTTCGACATGCGAACATGCCACGTACAATTGTCCGTGCGAGAAGCATGGAAATTTGAGATTGGAACCACACACTTGTAAGGATTGTCCTTGAGCTGTGTTGATCGTCATGATGAAAGCGAGGCGAACGGGGAACTGAATACGCTTGAACTCGAAAGGCAAGTCAGGAAGTATCATTGGAATTCTCGGAATGAGTAACATCCTCGCCTTTGATCTTGCCTCTGAGTATCGTCGCTTGAATGACATTGTACTTCAGCAACTTCACTGCCAATCTGGTTCCATTGCACAGCTTCGGTTAATTTATATTACGCAGCATAATGATGATTGGGCCAACTTTCAGTTGCAAGTTGTGTGTTGGTAGACCGGGCAAATCCAATGAATTTAAAATTCAGTGCGATAATTCGTGGCTTCATCTTCATTCGTGACGTAATCAATCGATTTGAACGAATGTAAATCGGCCGCGCTGTTGCTCTGAATGGTGAAGTTGAGAACGTCAACGTCCTTGTTCTTAGCAGCTAAAATCGTTCGCTCACACAGCCAATCGTGATTCAAGAGCAATGTTGAGGAACACTTTAGTAATAAACTCTTCCTTCGACGATGCGAATTGGCAGATATCCGGCGGGAACGAAATGAGGCCAGCCGACAGATCAAGCGCTATTTGGCCGTTACCAATTGACAACAATTGTTTGGAGAATTCATCGGCTGATCGTTTGGATTCAATATCAGCAATAATATCAATAAATGCTAGAAAGCTATGAATGACATGACAGTTTGTGCGCAGTGTCGAAGCTAACTGAAGATAAATGATGACGAATAAAGGAGCTGAGTCATACCAATTTTAAGTAATGTTTCGTATAGGCGGTGCCACGCCTCTTTTCCCACCATCATATGTGACATAGAGCTTAGAGTTGAACACATAAAACCCTGTATGGGGTATCACGCGCCTTTGTCCAATTCCGCTCATATGTTACATGGAGCTTAAAGTTGAAATCTTGTGCCAAATTTAGTTTTTGATATCACCATTTAAACGTCTTAAACGTAAAGTCACGCAAAACCTCCTTAATTAATTTTGTATTTTAATGTTACTATAAATTTAAGAAAATGTACACAAATGTAAATTTACTAATTTGTTTATTTAGTTGCATCACTGGATGTATTCCATAAGTATGCATATTTTTAGCATGAATAACAGATTGCATGTATTGAATTTTAATAAAAAATAAAAAGTCAAATAATATAAAAAAAAGTTCTTAAAAATATTTAAAGGTGGCCGAGTTATAGCATATATAGATGTAGTGTATGGGCCCCTTATACGATTTTTCACAAACATACCTTGTCCTGACATTTACGAACACAAATAAAAAAATCCACCAGCAAATCGGGCGCTCCATTCCCGAGTTATGGAACTACAACATGTTTCACGACTTTGTTTTATATAAATTAATTTCTTCATGATATAAAAACAAAAACATTCATTAACATTTGTATACCATTATTTTTTTTTTCAAAGTGATTTAGGATAGTACAACGTATGACCTTCATAATATTGAATTGAGCAAACCATTAGAAATATTTCCCCACACGGTAATTATGCTTTCAGACTACAAAAAGTAATTAAAAATTGTAAATTTGCATATTCAATACTAGATTCTAAACTTAACTACTGAGCCCTAAGGTATGCTAAGTAATTCGATGCCCATAACCTCAACTGATGTTGAGCAGCTTTAGTATTTTTCAATCTCATAAAAGCTCTTCAAATTGGTTCAAAATCCGACCTTTTCCTGAAATTACTTAAAATAACGTTAACAACAAAGGAATATAATATCTTCTCACCTTAATGTAGAAAGGACATAACTCACATGTTTCATACATATTACATATTACGTAGTTCCAGATCAAATTAATGTGACCTCTCACTACGACGAGTATTTGAAAGAAACCAACAAATCGTGTATATATTTCAGTCAGCAAAGTCACAAAAACATATACAGAAAATACAATTACAATTTACAAAACTGTGTGTGTAAACTTTTTCGTTTTTTGAAAAAAAAAAAACATAACATACTCATGCTATAAGAAGTGATAAAAAATTTTGATCATTTTTACTTTAATGGGCAAAAAATGAAATGAAAACTTTTAGGAAATTGCAATTAAACTTTGTTTTGGGTAACTTGGCGTATTTTTTATTTTATTTTTCAAATATACCTCGAGTATCGTTAAATTATTTAAAAATCTAATAAATGCTAAGAAAACTTTTTCATTTTATTTTTATTTATATAGGGTATAATTGTGAAATATTAACAGTACGCTCTAGAATATTCGACTATCCTCTAACAGGATTTTTTTTTAAATAAATCTATTGTAGAATGAAGAGTATTCTCCTATTTTTCTTTACACTTAGAGATTACAGAGAATCTGATTGATTTACCGGAGTAAAAGATCATAATTGTGAAGGATTAGTTTTGTGATGTTGTCCCAATTCTTCAGTTCCAGCTTCCCTTTTATATTTGCTGAACTCTGATTAAAGTGTCCGACTTTGAAGATAGGTTCAAAAATATTTAAAATGTTCTCTTTATAAATACACTTTATTGCCAGCACACCACATTCATCAGGCAAGGCGCACTCGTCGTTGTCATCATTACGGTCCTTGTCGCCATCGTCGTGCCGTTGTAGCAACAATTGACGAACGTTCGTCAACAAAACTCATCACAACTGTTGGAAATCACTAAGCAAACATCAGAGGTCAAGGGTCGCACCAGTCAGTGTACATTATTTTTAAGCTCTTTGCTTCCCTCAACGTCAAAATTGTATGAAAAAGCGTGAAGTGTGTGTACGAAAAAATGATTGAAAGAGGGAACGAGGGACTTGTTGCTGGCTGCATAGCAGAGAAGTTTAAGGGTGTTTGTGTGTTTGTTTAGGCATGTGTTTGTGTACTTTTCTGATAGAATATCCCATCAATTTTTTTTTCGTTCTACACTCATTTCTTATATTTGATTTGGGTGTACGCTTTTGTAAACAGTTGAACTACTTATGTACATATGTAGAGAGTATAGCATAACTTTAGGAACACTTACTAATTTGATCTGGACGAACTTGAAGAATTTGAAAAATTTTGTCACGGCGCTTAGAATGATCTAAGTCAAATTACATACATATATTTTTTTTTGTTAATGGTAGGTATATAGATTTTAAGAGATTTCCCTAAATCACGATTCCAAATCTGAAAACTTTTTTATAACTTTAAAGTAATTATCCAAAATTTGTCATTCACATTGAAATTCAATCGAAATTATGCAAACGTATAATTGTTAAATTGTTATCTCCACAACATGACATTGCTATAAATTTTTGATGTTGTAGCCCTGTCATCATTGTTGTTTTTTACTAACTATTTCTACAACATGCACACATTTATTCCTGCTGCCAACAAGGTCCATCTATCTCTCATTTGTTAACAGTCTAATTTACTACTAACTTTATCGAAAGCAACATCAGCAGCAACAACAGCTATAAAACTACTATAAAACTGATATAAAAACTAAACAAAACTAGTAAAATCTAAAACTTAAACTCATACATACCCAACGAGTTTGTACAAATACGAGTACTAATTTTCGTGCTGCATGCAACAATATTCTCTTGTTGTGCTCTTGCTTTGATGCTGATTGTTTGTTGCATGTATGTCTTTCTAATACTCGTCGTTACTTGAACATTTTTAACTATAGCAGCAACAATAGCATGAAGCAAAATAACATTGGCAGCAGCGCTACAAATAAACAATTGATGGAAATCTGTTAAATCCCGAAATGGGAGTACATTTATAAATGTAGACATATTTACATGCATGCATACATACATATGCATACAAGAGTAAACTTTCATTTCAGTGCGTTCATGTGTGTGTGCGTGTGTGTGTGAAAGTAAGTATCTTTTTGTGTATACTTGTATATGTTAGAATATCAATGACAGCAGCAATTTAGAATCACAACAACAATAACAACAATGACAGCAACAGCATCAGAAACATGACAACAGTTTGTGTACTAGTCTGTGGCTTACTTATATACATACATACACATTTACATACATATGGTATATGTATGCAATGCAGTTATACATACATTTCTTTGTATGTGTACAGAGTTGTGTATGTGATTACTTCCACTATACAAATTCCTATAATTAAAATGAAAAAGTTAATTACTTGAAATTTATCTTTAATTAAAACTGTATCAAAATATTTAATCAAAACTTTAAATTAAAAATAATTCATACTTGAAACGTGTACTAAAGGCAATGAAGTTTGCTTAGATAAAACGATTAAGATATTCCTGTTTACTTGGGCGAGAGTGAAACCCTTGCTCAATATCTATGCACCTGTTCTGAATGGTATTGATGAGATCGCAATCATTGCCTTGAGCTAAGTACTATCTGAACTTAAGCACATGAGGTAATCATAAACACTTGAGCTTTTTAGAGAATAATTTTGGATTTCACTAAGACAAATGGAGACAATCACTCTACCTACCTGTCTACTAAGTATTCTGTACATACTAGAGGGCCAGTATTTCGATATCATAACAAGCTTAATAAAAGTAGACTGATAGAAGGATCAGTTAAGGTCATTGTTTTTGTAAAATGTTTCAATCCCATCAATGTTATACTTATTTGTACTAAAAGCAACGAGGAATATAGCAAATATTAAAAATACACTTAATTTTTTCAATTGGGTGCTTTAGTTTGTGTGAACTCAGTTCAAATACTAGTTTAATTTCTTTCGATGTAGTTTAGAAAGCACACTCTATATCCGCTGTAAGTGTAAATTCTTCAGACAATCACTCCATAAGCACTTTAGTGCCTCAAGGTTATGTCCTCACCGCCACCTTTTTTTATCGGCCCCCATTTCTTTCTTTTCTTAACAAAGAGTCCCATCAACAATACTTTTTTACCATCTGGGCTAGTAAATGACCTCATGCAAATAAGACTACTATTGTATTTGACGTTACCCAAATTCAACGCCTTACCATCCTGCAACTGTCAAGGCAGACATTTGGAACAAGGGAATGTTAACCAGTTGTGTAATAAAAAAAAAAATTTAGTCCAACACTGAAATTATCGCCGTATTTTTATTCAAATTCAAGTTCTCACGTTTTTATACTGTCATTTATGTTTTGTTCGAGCAGTTGACTGCTTTAGTTCGAATGCTGTTGGCGAAACTTGAACCATTACTTACTTACTTACTTACTTTTAATGGCACAACAGCCCATGGAGGGCATAGGCCGAGCTTTTCGCATCCACTCATGAATGGAAGGGATCTACAGTTTAATGCCGAATCCAAACGGCGAAGTGAAAAGCTTTTCATAGCAATTTTTACTCTTGTAGGTTTGTCATTGCCTGCCAAGAGGTGGTGCCGTGTATAAAAATTATTTGTTCTACTTTTTGATTTTTTTATTTTGCCTGTGCCGACATTCGAACCCCGGACACTCTGCGTAGCAGTCCAACGCACTACCACTACGCCACAACGAAAACAAACCATTACACATTTTAAAAGAAATAACCTTTAACATAAAAGACTCTGATTAATTCAGCAAATCGCAAATGTCACAAATTTGTCCATGTAAATAAAAGCTCAATATCTCAATATCCTAATGGCAGATCTCATATTTTATGGAAATCACAAAAATTGAAACATGTTCTAAAATGTATCCAAAAGTTCTTCGAAAATACCGGGAAAATTATTGAAATTCAGTTTAAGCGCACATTAAATACAAACGTTTTTTAAATTTAAATTTATTTGGATGAACTTTCAAATGATTTGCGTGAAATGCTTAGAATTTTCATTTTTCATTTTAAGTTTGTTTTCTTTGTTTTTGTTTTTATTTTTGTTTTTATTTTTGTTTGCCCTACGGGGCTCATAACAATAGCATAATGTATACACTTTAAAGAATTTTTGGGGTAGTTGTTTTTATTGTTGCTGCATACTTGTAGGCGCTTAACATATGTATATAGAATGGGAAGTATGTATATATGTTGATTTATTTATTTATTTTTTCATAATATTATGATTTCTGATAAGCACTGCTAAGCAGTAGACGCTGATAATAAAGTTATTTGCCGCTTTAAACCTATAAAAGCTTTCTCTTATCGGTCTTTGACCGTATTATGGTTGCAAACATCATAAAAAAGAAACAACAGAAATTTTACGCATTGTTGTTGCTGTTATTGGTGCTGCTGTTGTTAGCACTGTTACTATTGCTCCTTTCTTTTTTTATGTACTACTAAAAACTGATGCGAGTATGTGTTTGGCTCGTGTTATTTTTTCTTTTTTTTCGTTAAAGTATTTTCAAATTCGAATTTTCGTTGTTTGTCACAGTAGGTTAGTAGTCACAAAAATTTGTAAATTGGGTAATAGTCCTACGAAATCGTAAAAGAGAGATAGAGAGAGAGAGAGAAAAGGCAAAACTAAACTAAAGCTTGCTAAAATAAGCTTACAATGAAGAGAATGCCAGCCAGAGATTTTAAATGTAAGAGAACTTTTAAAGCTTTTTCGAATATTGAACAATATCGAATGGTTTATTTTTTCTTTGCATACTTTTCGGAGTAATCATCAGTGTTCATGTAAAGTATAAAGTTCACACAACTTGGCAACGCTATCGAGTGAAGAAGCTATAGAAGAATGTGTTAATTAAGAAAACATTTTATTAATGTCATATTATTATTTATGGATTTACTAAAAAAAACATTTTTTTTTTAAACTTTCACTTTTATTCTTACCTTACTACTTTTAAGAAGAAGGTTTGAAGCAAATTACTTTTAGTGCAAACTAAAAAATATTAATATTTCCATAAAACTATAAAACGCATTAATCTTTGATGCCAAATGCCTATGAAATCTGCTTAACTTCTTAACTCAACTGAGAAGCAATTTTTCAATTTTCACACGCACAAATTGATAAAAGAAATTTTCTCCAAATTAAAATTTTTTCTGCAGCGCAATGTCATAGCAATCATCAACATCACCTAGCATCATCATCATCACTAAAATCAACAACAATAAGAGTAATGCCGCCAGCAGCCACACGCCATACCACCAAACAATGGTGTAGTTATTAAAAAAGAATTTCAGGTTTAAACCATGACCCATGAACTCCATGAAACTCTAGGAATCCCAATGAAAATATTTCCTTTCATTCATCCCCCTTGAGTTAATGCCAGAAAACGTCACTAGCCACAAACATAAAACCCCACCATTACCACGAGCAGCAACAACAACAACAAGCACCACAATCACTAAAAGTAAGTAAAAAATATATTTTATAGGGTGAAAAAAAGAAGAATCGTATACTAGTATGTAGTAATCGCTTCAGATTGTCAAAGCAACGCAGACAAATAGTTTTCGTTAGCAATCCTTTTTCTACTGCGTCACACCTGCCATCTTCATGCTCCAGCATCATCGTCATCATTGCAACATCGTTTGACTCATCAGCATGCCACTTCTTCCTTCCTTTATATTGTCACCGTTACTCCACCACTCTACTCTACTCTACTTTACTCTAGTACACTCAAAAGTGCGCAATTCTCACATTTTCACATTTGACAGCCGCCGACGCCGCCATTGGCACCTTTGTGAAAAGGTATCAGTATGTAGGAGTATGTATGTATGTATGTATGTTTGTATGCGTGAATGCTATAATAAAACTGTTAGTGATGGCGGAAGCACACGTGCAAACAAACTCACACTCAGTCGTCACTCATATGGATTGAATTTTTGAATTTGTAGTTTGCGTGTGTGCGTCTGTCTATGACACAGCGAGAAATCAAATTATAGATCATATGGAAAAAGAAAAACTAAACCTCCACGCTTATCACACCAGCGAATCAACAGAACCGAAATCGAAATCTCATATAATAGTGGAACAAAAATCATACTATGCTGGCAAGAATTTATCGAAACAAGGTGGAAATTTGGAAATGATAGAAGGAAAAAAATTCTATATTTCATATTTTTTCGCAGATTTTATTTTTGTTTATTTTGTGTGAGTTTTAAATTGAATTGAAATGATATTTTTTCGTTTTTGAATTGTTTATTAAATTTTTGTGCCATGTCGCTCGCTGGCAATCCATATCGCGATATTGTGTGTGTTGGGGTGTGTGTGTGTGTGGTGTGTATGGGTGTGTGTGTGTGTGTGTGTGTGTGTGTGTGTGTGTGTGTGTGTGTGTGTGGGTGTGTGTGTGTGTGTGTGTGTGTGTGTGTGTGTGTGTGTGTGTGTGTGGTGTGTGTGTGTGGTGTGTGTGTGTGTGGCTTCAATACATGCATTGACTGATCACAACATATACATTTTTATATTTCTTTATACGGCTTGTGACGTTTTTGGTCACGGCTTTCTCCTCTGCAAGTTATTTGAGGCGACTTTTACGACAGGCATTCCTCCTTAACTCGAGAATATTCGAACCCCTTTCCCGCAGGGTACGCGCGCGCTATCATGTGTATTACTATCAATACTACTTATTTTCACGTACGTGTACAGCGTACATCCTCAAATAACATATTTTGTATACCAAAGCAGTGCAATTTCTTACAAAGTTTTCTTGACGAATTTTTGACGTTGAAATTGAAAATATGTGACAGCATTTAAATTGTCAATTGCAAGTGCGCCTCAAAAGCTACTATGGAGTTTTGTATTTTTTACTCACTATGTATGCCAAGGTTTTTAATTTTTTTTTTTAAGTCATATTTTTATATATGTACATATTATTGTGTAAGCAGCAGAATTATAGGAAGGCATACTACAAGAAGTATACAGAAAAAGGGCGCAGACAAAACACCTGTAACCAAATATGAATTGGCATGCGAAAAGCTCGGCCTAGGCCCTCCATGGGCCGTTGTGCCATTAAAAGTAAAAGTAAAGTAAAAGATTCCGGAAGGTCGGTAAAATATGCCTGCTGCTATAGCATCTTCATTCGACGAAAAATGCTTCCGCTGGGAGCCAAATTTGGTGAATACGTTGAATGGTCAAGCAATTCTTACTTTAATTCCTTGAATTTAGTTATTGTGAAAAGATTTGTGTGAGGACGTGCGTTGTCTTAATGAAAAACAATTTTTTTCTTCTTTAAACCGGGTCTTTCTTCGCGAATTACTGCATCCAGTTTGTCCAAAAGGTTACAATAGTATTCAGAGTTTATTGTTTTACCTTTCTCATGATAATCAATCAATAAAATACATTTTGCATTCCAGAAAACAGTACTTAGCCATAACCTTTTTACCGATCGTTCGTGCTTTGTCTGCTTTGGCGCCGAACATCCAGCTTCAGTCCACTGTAAACGTTGTTGTTTCAATTTAGGATCATGATGGTAGACCAAAGTCTTATCCACATTTATGAAAATCCGTTTTATACTGTTTTGAACGTTCCAAATGGCGGCACTACTTTTCCAAACAGCTTTTTCATATGCAGTTCTTCATGTAAAATGTGGTTTACTCGTTGCTCTGAGATGCCTCTGATTTTCAAAAACAATAACATTTACTTTTTCAATGATTTCTGGTGTCAAAGCACTTTTTGGATGACCAGTGCGTGGTTCATTTTCAATACTTGTACGACCACGTTTAAATTCAGCAATCCAATTTTTTAATGTTGCATATGAAGGAGCACATTCACCTAACACATTTACCAATCGGTATGGATTTCTTGTCCATATAAACCTTTTTTAAATAAATACTCAATAATGACAAGATTTAATTTTTTCATTTTAAAATAACACTGTGGCACGTCAACTTTAAGCAGCTGTTAAACAAAGAATGGATTGTCAGATTGATTTGAAACTTTACACGTTTTCATACGAAAGACGAAATCATACATTGAACATATTTTCACTGCTCCACTAGTGCTATCTATGTGTCAGGCTAGAAATTTTTCTAGTGACCAGTAAAATCTACATTGCAATCTGAAAGTGTCAGAATAATTATGGTAACTGTCGACCAAGATCCACAAGTAGATAATTGTGTTTTTTTTTTTTGGAAAAAAGCCAATTAAGGGTTGACCGCTCCCCTTTTTCTTGGAAAGGGTAGTTACAAAGAGAACCTCATCAGAACCCTGATTCTGAGTTTTTTCGCTGGTACAGTCTAATTTCCTTTGTATGGTTTTCTTGGTGTTTTAACAAATTCCTGAAGATAGATAGAACAAGAGGAAGCCAAGTGCATTAGGGGGAGGTGCACATTACTGATTTAAATGTGAAATAGGCATATTTTTCTCTTATAAAGAAACCTCATGGAAACCCTATTCTTCCACACAAAGTAAAAACAAAGTAATAAAGTAAATAGTTTTAGCAGTTATGGCTTTCTTTTTCTCATTATACCATATACCAAAAACAAATAAAAAAAAACACTATATGAGAGTTTATGCATGTGAGTACTTAAGCTAATTTCTTTTAACTTAATGTTGATTTGCTGCATTGCATTTTGGTAATTTGCACGGTAATTCATGGTATTTTTCCAACTAATCACACATACACACACATCCATATGCAATTACACATATAGACACACAGAGAAACCCGCTTACTTACAAACGCACGCATAAGAGACCAGCATAAAAACATGTAAATTTACTTAGTGTTTAAATAATTGCATATATATACGTACCTATATATAAACGCTTTAATGAGGGAGAGTGCTTATGCGTGCGTGTGTGTGTGTGTGTGGGTGTGTGGGTGGGTGTGTGTGTGGGTGTGTGTGTCTATGAGAAACCCAAATGTTTTTGTCATACACATATCTTTGTTGTGTGGCAATGTTTTTGTTGTAATTTACAATGCATAATTAACATAAACATTTGCATTTGCATTAAATGTATGTGAAACGAACATAATCGTGCTTACATATACTTACATAAATATTATCTACGTATTCTCTAAATACTTGCATCTAGCTCTTATTTTTGTTGTCTTCTGCTGTCTTACACTTTCTCTTTATATCGCTGCCTCAGCTCTCTCTTTGGCTTTCTGCTAGCACTGCTGTATACGCTGAAGTATTACCATGTATCCATAGCTACTAACTATGCCCTTCACTCTGTTGATTCAACAGTCGCCATTCTCACTGTATACCACCGCAATTAATTTTCGTTTTAAGTTTACAGCTCAAGTGTTGCATGCGACAACATCACTTAATAAAC
The DNA here is from genome assembly GCA_958295655.1 of Palloptera scutellata. Lineage (NCBI taxonomy): Eukaryota > Metazoa > Arthropoda > Insecta > Diptera > Pallopteridae > Palloptera > Palloptera scutellata. The sequence continues at coordinate 127,599,768 of OY282449.1, read as the reverse complement.
TGCAATCTAATCTCAGAACATCCACTTCCCGGTTCCTTTTTACACTCTATGTACCCTCACTGCATCGCCATGGCAGTCATTCGGCTGGAGAGCAGTAGTGCACAGGGCAAAGGAATCGCTATGGTTTCGTCTTTACTTTTGGCTTCGCTACAGCTTCGTCCACACTTCATTTACGCTATTAGTTCCATTAATTTGATATTTTAATGAGGTACTTCACTGTTACAATTACTTGCTGCTGCCGCTGCTGCTGCTACTGCTGTTATTCTGCTTGTTACCCAGCATCTTGCCTATAACTAAGTGTGTGTGTGTGTGTTTGTGTGCGTTTGTGTGTAAATTAAGCCTTTGTTTCATTTCCATTTCCGTTATACTTACTCCAACATCAACATACTCTTACATAGTCGTACATTGACTTGTATTCAGATGCGTATGCAGTGAATTCTACTCCATGTGCAAGACGGCAAATGCACGTCATATGGCGGTATTGGCTTTCACCACCTTTACCTCAGCTTCAGTAGCGTAACCATGCTCTACACTTTCACCATCCTTAACACGTTTATCAGTTTCAATACAACACCACTGCCGCCATTTCTACACAAAATTTCCTCTCATTCTTTCTCTTCCTCTATCTATCACTTTCACTCTCTCACTATCACTCCCCTCATTCTATTCCGATTTCAAATTGTATTCTGACACTTCTTGCGTGCAGACACGTGCCAAATGATGCACATCATTTCCTCAGCTTCAGTTTTATCCTCAGTTTTTTAGTTTCAGTTTCAATCTGAAACTCAGCTTCAGTTCTCATTTTCTGCAGCCACTGCTGCTTCAATTCAACTCAGCATTGCTTAATTATTTTGTCATTTGATTGTTAAGTGATGGCAGCATCATCAGTGTCACTATAGTCGATCTGTATGTTGATGTTGTTGTTGTTGTTGTTGTTCTTGTTCATTTACGTGCAATTTGTCGTTAATGGGCGTAATTATTGTCACAAATCTCATGTTTGCTGCTGCTTGTGTTGCTACATTTCTGCTCATCTCGTGCCATCCGCTATTGCTGATTACAGCTGCGAGTGACATAATTTGTTGCATCCATCTGAATATTTCTATATACCAAGTAGTAACAGCTTCTATATATGTAACCGGTGTTGCCCGTGTGCTTATAAATTTCATTGTAAAGCAAAATCCTGGATTTACTAAAGAACTTAGGACTTGAAGTCCTTAGGGTTTCAATTTAAAGAGTTGAATTAATAAGTTAAGAGGAAGAAGCTTTTACCAATACAGAGAAATAATTTTAATAATTATAATAATTCCGGAAACAAGTGTAATACTTAGACGATAATAAGTCCCTGAGTTAATCAGTTAATTAAAGAATGAATGAATGAATGAGCCATTCCAAACGCTAATACATAAACCATATAAGTATAAAGGCGTGTGTGTGTCACCTTGAAATGTTGCGCATTTCCATTTGGTCTAATTCATTTTAGTTAATTCGAAAATATTTAAGAACAATAAAGTTGTATTCAATGTTGCACTTTCAAATGTGTCTCCTTATTCCGCTGCAATTTGAAGATAAAAAAAATACATAGTAGGTAGATCAACATATCCATCTACTTACTTACTTACTTAACTGGCACTACAACCGATGATCGGCCTTGGCCGCCTCTATCCATCTACATATCCATCTAAGTACACCTAAGATTAAACAATATAATCCTTTGTACTCGTATTAATAGTAAAACTTCAAGTGACATTGAAGCATTGACGGAATTTAACGTTCACTATTACTACTTACGAGAGTGTCCGAGGTTCAAATCACGGCACAGGCATAATCCAAAAGTAGAAAATTAATATTTTGGTAAAAGTCAAGAGCTCAGTTCTTAGTATGGCCGGAGGGGTGAATTAGATCTTAATAGGAAGTATTCGAAAACTACTTCTTCCTCATCCACATCTGGGTAGCTGTGATAACACTCGTTATGAGTAATTGCTACCTTATTCATGAGACGTAGAATTTCTTCTAACTAAGAAGAATATGTCCCACGAAGAGTCATGTATATATTGTACTTATTTTCATAATCGATGTTTTTTTTTATATAGAAAATCGTGCTTTAAAAATAATAAGTAATTTATATTTAACTCTGAACATTTTCCAAAAATCCAAATTTATGAAATTTTGCTTTTAAATCGAGTTCAGGTTCTATTCTATGTTATGTTACTATTACTTAGGTCGATCCAGGCACACGATGAAGTGAGCCAAACTTGAGCTTGAACAGCAAAGATATTTTTCCCATCGATTACAAAACTTGAGATTTTTTCTATACCCTACAAACTCTGTGTACAGGGTATATTGGATTTGGTCGAGTAACGGTGTAACGGTGTAACGCCGACATTTAGGCGTCCTAGGTATGAACATATAGATAAATGATCAGCGAGATGCTCGTAGTCGATTTTTCCATGTCGGTCTGTCCGTCTGTCTATCTTTGGACACGGTAACTCGAGTGAAACTTAAGCAATCTCAACCAAAATTGGTACAGACATTTGTTATTATCAGGAGGATATTAAGTTCTGAAATGGAAAAAATTAATAAATAAATAGGGCGTGGTACCCCCCATAAAAGTGAAATTGAAGGAAATAGTGCAGCGATTTGAGCAAAACTTAATACACGTCACTGATATAGTCTGTTAAAAAACTGTTCAGAAAATTGCTAATATTGGGCTACAGCCACCTACTTCCAATGCAAGCGAAATATGAAAGGAAATAGCGAGGCAAATGGAACCAAATTTGGAATACACTGTATTCCAACTGATGCGAAAATTAACATTATTGGTCAATAACCACGACTACATCCCATACAGAATTTTATACATAGTGAGTCAGTGATAAACAAAAAATATTTGTGCAAGTCCATAAAAATTTAACCGGAAATCGGTGTTTTATTTCAGTGTGTTTGTAGTGTACCGCTTTGTTCGACCGCTTCCGAACTTTTCTTTCGAGATTTTTCTCTAAAATGATAACAGTCCATGGTGGCGGGCCTAGGACCAGCTTCTCGCATCCATTCATACTGTTTTCTACATGAATAGTAGGCGAAGTGAAAAGTTTCACTTAGTAAATTTTTACTCGTGGAGCATGGCAAACCATTACCTGCCAGAAAATGGTGTAGTTTAAAAAAAAAAAATACTTTTTCCAACTTTCCAATTTTTGCCTGTGCCAAGATTTGCACTTGGCCATCCAGCGTAGAAGTTCAACATACTACTAACTACACCATGGAAACCATAACTGAATGAGGAATATGACTTCTTCATTCATATTCTCTAATGCTGAAATTCGGAAAAATTTTATTGCATACTTTTGGGAAAACATTTCAACAACTTTTATATTAAATTCAAATTATATTCAAGTACGAACTTAAATAATTCTTTAGCAGGTTCTTGTTTACATATATCATTATTATATTTAATTGTGTTAATCTCCATAGAAACAAATTCATAAGTATGCAGTTGAACACAATTTTTAAAAATTGTGGCTTAAGAAAAGTTAAAAATTTTTGTATACAACTTCCATAACGTAAGTACATGTGTGTGTGTGTGTGTGTGAGTGTGTATGTGTGTGTGTGGGTGTGTAATTGTTTGGCTGCTCAATTCACAAATATCGCATACCATAGTTAAGTGCTTTATTTTGCAAATAATTTATATTGCCAGTTAACGTGCTGACTCTCTCGCTCTTTCTTGCTCTCTCTCTGTCTCTACTTCAGCTGACCATCTCCCTTTATCTATCTATTCATTTTCTTACATCTATCTTAAGCAAATTTGTAAATTAGAAAATGTTAAAAATTTTACTTGGTACTTTAAAATTTATTTTCATTTGAATTTATGATGAGATGTTGAAGCCTATTTAACGTTTAATTATTGTTGGGATTACAATATTATCTATGTAAGAATATATGAAAGTTAAGAAGATAAAGACGAAGAAGAGGAAAAGGGAATTTGAGCTGGAGAAAGAAGAACAGTAGAACATTATTAACGTTGTTGGTTGGTTGTTGCTGGTCGGTTGCTGGTCGGTTTCTGGTTGTGTTAAATTGTGCAGAAGTGTAAATTGTGATTAGACCCAATAATACTGCTGTCTAAATTTCAGCTTAGAAGACGAAAAGGAAAGCAACGAACATCCTCGAACATCAAGTAGCAAGTAGCAGCATAAAGGCCTACATTAAAAAATTTGTGCATCTACACAAAAAAACAATAAGCAAAAACTTTCAAGTAATACCAATGAGAAAGTTGTTCACAATTCTTGTGTGCTGTTGCCTGGTGCTGGTGATTAATGCTCGACACCAACAACAATAAACAGACAAAAATTTTGCCAAAAACCCTTAGGACATTATGAGACGAAAATTTATTTTATATGAATTAGTATTTTAATTTATATTATTAAAATTTACATTTAAATGAATTTTTTTAATTTTTTTTTTTTTTTGTTTATTTTTAATGGCAATTGAAAAAATTTGTGAATGCAATGTGGGCGTTAGGGAAAATTAGCAATTTTAAATTACATAAAGCAGCAATTATTTTGTTTAAATATTTAATAAAGATTTTACTCAAATAGACACACACACACACATACACACACACACACACCCATACATATATAAGTAGGTATATATAATAAATGTGTTTGAAAGTGTAACTCTTGCTCATCGTCACAATTATGCAAGAGTTACTTAGTTATCATCATCAAATATTCATCAGCAGCATCAAGATTGCTATAGCGTGTCAATGTGAAATAAGTGAATTAGAGCAGTTAAAACCATGGAGACTGAAACACACACACAAACAAAGCAACTAACGAACAAAAACAAATTATGCTCGGCTGCCAAAGTGCGGAAATAAAGGAAAGGATTATTATTAGTATTATTATTATTATTATTACATCCTGTACATTTTGTCTACATTTTGTGATGCATTCGCGGTAAAACACTTACGGGCAATATTAGCTGCTGTTGTTGTTGTTGTTCCTTTGCGGAAATGTTTATATAGCATACGATAACATAAAGTTGAAGCTGAACAGTTGCGGATTTAGTTTATTTTGAAAGTGAATAAAATTTTGAATTTACTAAGTTGGATGAAATTTTTTCCATTTTAAATGTCATCAGCAATTTTGTGAAGCGATTGAGCCTTAACGAGCCCGTACTTTCACCCGATCGAGTGATTAACTCATTTGCAGGCGGCTGCTGTCCGGTCCTTTTCCCAGATTTTTTAATGCGTTTCCCCAGTTTGAAATGTCCTTTGCGAATACCCTCGAAAAAGGCTGAAAAGAAGAGATCGGCTCCTTTCGGATTAAGTTCTTAATAAGTAAAGTCCAGTCTATCATATATTTTTTTTTTTTTGTCTTTTGTTTTACTTTTTATGGTGTGATTCTCTATAACTAAATTATACCTAAGACCAAAAGCAATTGGATTCTTACCGACTGCCTCGCTTTCTATCTCGTTTTTTTCATATTTCTTTGTCACCATACATTCGCCGACTATCTTTGAGGTCAACTCAATAAAATCCATTGCTCTGAAAGTAGCTTGATTGAAAATATATCAATAAATATTTTGACTCTTAGACTTGCGGACAAAATTGAATTTTTCGCTCAGCCTTATAGAAAGAATCTCCCACAGAGTCAAGGTATATTGGTTTTTGGGATATTCTTTTGGTAGGTAAGCCGATCGGCATCTCTATCCAAGGAGAAACATTAGCTTCCTGCATATAACTTCATGAGCCAGCATCGAAATATAATTTCCAAAATGAATGAAACATGCTGTGAAATATTTCTTTAGGAATTGTTTGTTTCGGATTTAGGAGACACTGAAGTATACCTTCCATTCATGTACAAAAATAACACGCACATCATAAATGGCTCCGAAAAGCTCGGCCTAGGTCCTCCATGGGCTGTTGTGCCATTGAAAGAAGAAGAAGTATACCTTACTTACTTTTAATGGCACAACAACCCATGGAGGGCCTAGGCCGAGCTTTTCGCATCCACTCATGTTGTGCGTGTTATATTTGTACATGAATGGAAGGGACCTACAGTTTAATGCCGAATCCGAACGGCGAAGTGAACAGCTTTTCATAGGCAATTTTTACTCTTGTAGGTTTGCCATTGCCTGCCAAGAGGTGGTGCCGGGTAGAAAAATTATCTTTTATACTTTTTGATTTTGCATGTGCCGAGATTCGAACCCCGGACACTCTGCGTAGCAGTCCAACGCACTACCACTACACCACAGCGACCACCGTAGCTTATCCTACACTGATAAGCTACTTAAATTTGTCGAACAATTACACTTATAACATATCAAAATTCATTAATAGATTTCGCAGAAATATGTTACTGGATAAATAGTTGAATGAAATGGAAATTAAAATTTTCAAATGCTTTTCGGTTGTTTGTTTTGAAAAGTAAAGGAGCAGTACAAGTTTTGCTTATATTAGCTGCTGTCACAACAAATCAAAAATGGATACAATGATTTTTTGGAAACATTTCTACTATTTACTTAGAAATTAAGATTTTCAAGTAGTGTTTTTGGAAAAGTAAATTTCAATTAATTTGAAGATGCCACATAAAAGCGATGTAAAGTAATTTCAATGAAAGATTTGGGGAAAAAGTTTTCACATTGTAATCCTTTTCTTTTTTTGGCAGTTAAAATAAAAAGAGAACGAAAGTTTCGGATAAAAATCTATTAGATAGCAAAAAGATGATAAAGAAAAATCAAAGCAAAAACCGAGTGGAAAAAATAATAAAAGAACTTGATAGAAGAAAGCAAATAAAATTAGCTCTTGAAAATTCGAGCAGACAATAGAGCAAACATACTCGCGGTTGGATGTGAAAAGGAGTACACGAGCACGCACATGCCTCAAAGCACATACATACATGCGCACACATACGCGTCGTACGAACACTGACGTGTTCTCAAATTGTAAACACATACTGAAAAATGCCAGAATTATTAAGAAACGAACAGCCTAGGAGTACGGGTAGATATCAAAGAAATTTTCATACATTTTTCTTTCCGTTTTTCGTTTATCAAATAAGCGTAATTTATCAAAAGGATTAGAGAGCAACGGGACGGCAGTAGCAAATAATAAATATAGAAATAAGTGAAAGCGTTGCGGAAAGTACAAAAGGAACTAAAACAATTACAACAATGCGTAGAGGCATCAAAGAAAATCGAAAGCTCAGCGGATTAAAAAAATAAATGAAAAAAGGTAGGAGAGCGAAGTGGAGTAGAAGATAGAGTTTATGGTATAGAATTTTAGAAGTGAGTGCCTGCCTTCCCCTGCCGTGCCGTACGTGCCTCTGATATTTGCTGCTTGCTAAACAAAAACACATACCATAAATACTATCTACCACATCTTAACAATCTACGTATTTATTTATGCTCACATACGCAATCACATGTAATCCTACACATACACACTTTCTTACATACACACATTTATACATGAATATATATACAAACATAAATATGTAATGCTTAAAATTTTTATGACTTCCCTAGAATTTGTGGTTTTTTGTTTTCTTTTTGTTATTGCTACTGTTCGCTAGGCACAGTGGAACAAATTATGTACTCATAAGGAAAACAAGTTAGTCATTCGCAGTACTTGCGAAACTGTTAGATTCTTGAATAAAGATTTTTTCTTTTTTTAAGAAATTACGTCTGAAATTAATAAAAAAAAGAGTGAGAAATAATTTTTCCCTAAACTAATCGAAAAATCCGCAAATTCGGAAACTTATTGATTAAGAATAGAATACTGAAATTCCCGATTGATTGCGACGACAAATGCACACAATTTTTGACTCATTTAAGTGGAACCCTCAATTAACCGAATAATTTTAAATACTGTTACGATTTTTTAATTTGCCCTATTTTTTAATAACAACAAATAAAAAAGGTCGATCACTGGATTGTGTCGAAAACAGTTGCAACTTTATTAAATTCACCACTTAGCAACACGTAAAAATTACGTTATAAGTTTTTTCAACACTCTATATTTTCAGTAAGACTTGTATTCCACTGCTGCAGTCATATTTATAGCACAGATTTCGTCGCTATCACAAACTTCCCAGAGCTCTTAGAAGATTCTTTTTGATTGGCTAACATATCCACAACAAATTAGTATGGCCATGAACGTCGAAGCTTTTTCGGAGATTATATTCTAATACATCCCGAAGTCGCTAGATGGCGTGGATGTGTAATACATACATTTTGAACTTAACGAACCAAACTTTGAGACAAGACATGCAATACCATAAGTATCAATTAGGCATGTGTTCTGTAAACAATTGTTTTTCTGTCCGGATTTTAAAATTTTACATTTTCCAGAGTTGGAAACACAAAGTCATCATTTAAAGGAATTTCCATTTACAATTCGAGATATTACCGTCCAACGAGAAACTATAATTTTCCCCTATTTATTTTCCTTTCATTTCACCTTTCCGCCTTAATACTTCTGCTTTGAAAGTTGTATCAAAGTCATTCATTGAGTAAGCAATCCCCTCTTTAACTTTGCTGTTACTTTTTTGTTGAGTAATTGTTTTTTTGATTCCACTGTAATAAAACGCTAAAGCACAAAACAAAAGCAACTTAAAAAGCAAAAAGCGTCAGCATCATAAATACCAAGATTAATCAATTATCCGTAAAAGTGGCGCCCCTGAAATCTTAACACGCGCGCATACACACACTCTCGCACATACATATACATAAATACATTCATACATAAACATATGTATGTGTGTAACGGTAGATATATGTATGTACATTTTAATGCATAAATACGAGTACGTGTAAGTGCGGTGAATAATACATATACACTCACAATCATGTAGAAACATACATGCACTCATACATACGAGTACATTTTGTACATGCACACACACACACACTCGCATGTAAAAGCATATAAAATGAAATTCTTAATCCCATATTGAAAGGATAATCGCTTGTAGATTATGCGATAAAAATGACGAAGTAAAAGCTGAAGAAGCTAACACATAGAAAATGAAAAAGAAGGAGACGAAAATATGAGTAGGTAGCAGTGAAAAGGAAGAAGAAGAAAAGAAACAAAAGAAAATGGGTTGAGATTTAGAGAAAGTACGAATGTGTGTGAGTCTTTTAGAAGTGCGAGAAGAAAAATGTAACTGGCTTTGATTCTTTGTGTTCAAAAGCAAAATTTCAAGTGTGGCATATACCATAGTATGTACTCGTATATATGTACTATACATCTATACATCTTTGTGTGGCTGCGTGTAAGTATATACTATATTAGTTTTGTATGTATGCAGCAAGCATTCAAGCAGTAGTTAATATCTTTAAGTAAAACAAACTGAAATATACTGGCATACATACATATATAGATACCTATAGTATATGTATAATTCCTACTTGTTACCCTCTCTCACCTCCACTAATACCATAGCCTTAAAAAATACATAGCTTCAAGTATTACCTTCAATTAAAAAAGGAGACTACAGACAACAACAACAAAGTAATATAATATTTTCAATGATTTTCTGAACTGCACCTCTTATCCCCCTAGTTGGTGGTTTACCAACTCCCTTAACTACCTAACAACCTACTCTCTCATTATCTCTACAACACACAAACACACACACACACACACACACACACACACACACACCACACACCCTAACCCTAATTGTTTGATTTTATATGTTTTTTATCACATGATATTATTTTTAATGCTATTGGTGTATGCAATAACATATTTAACATGTAACATACTAGTATATATTTTGGTATTTGTGCTATGCTTAGCATATTTTTAGGCGTTTAATGAGCTGATTTCATTTTGAACATACATACACTAAGAACAAATTTCGGCCTTAATAATTTGTAGTACGTTCTCTTCTTATATCTTTTAAGATCGAAAAATCATAAATGAATAACACTGTCTTTTTATTCTGAACTAATTATCTTAATTTAAGAACCAAAAAAAAATCTTATTCAAAACTTTTCGGCCTTAAATATATAGTTATTCTTTCAAATTGAGCCGGAACAATCTTAAAACAAGAACGAAATCTTAAATTAATTAAAAAACGATCTCAAATTTGTTTTTGTTTTTTCTACTTTTTGATTTTACCTGTTCCGAGATTCGAACCCTGGACATTTTGCGTAACAGTCCAACGCACAACCACCACGCCACAGCGACTACTTGATTCTAGAGAGCACATATTCTTAAAGATAGAACAAAACAATCTCAAAATTAAATCTTTATTGTCAATATTCAAGTAAGCATTTAATTCTTGTTTTAAGAATTTTCGAACTTCACAGATTTTCATCAACGAATGGGATTAATTTATTACCGCCTTTCTTACATTTAGATCGTTTTTTTTTTCACAGAGTGTACACATACATACGAGGGTAGATCAATAAGTACCCGTGTTAGGAATGAAGAGGCAAGTTTTTGACAAATTTTTATATATTTATTTTTCAGCGTAATTTCCTTTTAGTACAATACAATACGTATTTGACAAATACGATTTGTCAAACTCTTCAAAATAGCATGTTTTTCCATCGAAAAATAAAATGCGAATTACGGACCGATATTGTTCTCTTTCCATTTTATCGCGAAACACAAAACACGTGTGATAGTAATGGCTGCCCAATTAAAAACTAACCTATGAATCAGTTTAAAATTTAGTGAGGTATCGTGTGGCAGATGGCAGTACACGACGGTAATGCCAACTTCCCTCAGCAACGCCACCTATCTGCACACGCGGGTACTTATTGATCTACCCTCGTATGTGCTCTTTACGTATATTTTCTGCTTAGCTACTCTATATCTCTCTCTCTCTCTCTCACACTCTCTCACTTTCTGTCTCTCACTCTCTGTCTCTCACTCTCTGTCACCCACTCTCTGTCTATCTCTCTGTCTCTCTTTTACGTTATAACGTTAAAATTTTCAGTACAGGCATACATACATAGTCAATCTCATACACTCGTGAATGCATATACTTAGCTCCTTTTGTGTGCTATACAAATATGTACATAGTAAGTAAATGCATGTATGTGTGTTTGTATTTATGCTATAAGCAATCGAAGGTTTAAGCGTTTAGTATTCTGTTACGGTTAAACTGCTTAATTGACTTAAGTCTACGCGATTGGTTAATTAAGCAAGTTTGTGAGTGTGTGTGCATGCCCATGTGTATATGACTGCTTGTAACCGTATGTGAGTCTGTGTGCATTTGAGAGTTTTACCGCCAAATTAAGCCTTTGCGCGTTGAGTTCATTAGCGCAAAAGGATTAATTTGCATTGAGAATGAGCTGCCAGCAAATGCTGTAGCTTCTGTAGCTGAACTGCACGTGCAATTTACTCATAAATATACAAATATAAGACATGTCTTTCTAAAGAACTGTAATCTAATTTTTGAGGTTATTCAGGTTTACATTTACTACAGTAATAAACTCGAAAAAACAGAAAAACGAATCAAAAAATTTACGACGAAATCAAGGTATCAAAATATCTACGCTCTGAAACACTTTAAAAGAAATGCTATTACGTCGAAACTTGTCACAGTCAGCTGAAGTAAATCTAAATATCAATGTAACTACATATTACGAGAAAGTTAAGCTATAGTTGCACCCACTTTGTATAAATTTATGAATTCTTAGTTTCTACTGATGTTTGCTGCTTCTTCTTCATTTATTACAACATTTAAGTGTTCAACCTCTAACAGTTTGTAAGTGTTACTTTAATACATACATACACACGCACACGCATACCTACGAGTATACGTAACGACAAGTTGTTGCAAATACTTAAAGCTACATGTAGGCATTACGTATAAATTCAAAAACTCTCAGTCATTCATGCTGATTTTCAGTATTTTGGTTTGGTTTGGTTTTTTCTTATTTTCTGTACATTTTTGGTGTTTTTCTTTTTTTTTTGCTGAGTTGTTTATTTTCTTTATTTTTCTATGCCACTGCACACAATTATTTCTTACACTTCATTGACAGCCACATTCACATTACAGCTGGTAGTTTTTCGTTGACATTATTATTCATTTTGTTTTTTTTAACGAGTATCGACAATCCTCATGCATCTGCTATTACCACAAAATGACAATATCGCAGAAAGATGAAACACTTACGCAATCAGGAGATGGAAATACTGGAAGCAGTTATTACTCATTGTGGGTATAATAAAGTGTGCCATAGAAATTCATCATTGAACATGTAAGTATTAAGTGAATTTCTTAGCACAATTAATTTGTTATTAATAATAATTAAATGAAAATTGTTAAGCACGTAAGTAGCACAAATAAAGCTATTTTGTTGTTTTAATTAATACAATTCAATGAAAATACTTATAAAACTAAAGCATCATCATTCAACATCATTTGAGATGCCTCTCTCTTTCTCTCTCTCTACCTCATACATGAAGGAGTTGCAGTCACTTACTTTGATTACATTTTCAAAAGCTTAAGTTTCGCTTACCTTCTAGGCCCAATTGTGACATGATAAGCAGAGCCTTTCCGCTGCGCTTTTAAATTAAGAAATCAAATCAATGTTAATAGATTTATATCTTCGAGACATGGTTGGAAAGGGCTGAGGACTTTACGTCTCCGTTCAAGAGGGGATTTCGAGGAAAATTTAAATAATCGAGAAATACTTGTACAATTCGACTTTCCTCTGCTGGATTGACGGCTTATGGATGTCGGCGTATCTTAAGCAAATCTTCTCCTGTCGGCTTCGTGAATAGAAATGGATCTTTTTCTAAAAATTTCGGTAAATTGTCTAAAGATGACAGAAATACCCCCTATTCATCAAAATTATCGATAGTAAAATAGAGTTGGCTAGGCTTGCCAAGACCGATACTTTAACAAATAACCTATAAAACTTATACAAGAGGAGTATCATGAGTCAAATTCCATAGCAAATTAAGGTCTCTACAAAAAACGGCAGCACATTACAGTTGGGTAACTAAATGAAATAAAGGAAATTACACGGAAATGCAATTTTTCCCTAAATTATATCTATAAATACTAAAGCCTCTCCTCCACTCCGAAATAGAAATACCAGCCTAGCTGTGCCGATAAGTTTTACAATGGACTCATTGAAGACTTTAATTGAGGCTCTCCAAGAAGCTGAGAAACATAAGTAGTACATAATATAGATATGAGAAACATTTGGGGTGATTACCAGAGAAATTGCAGCTCTTTGAGGTTGTAAAGCCTTACATAAAATGAGCCTATTAAAATAAAAACTTCTCTAGTTCCCTGCACTTGAAGATCTTAAAAGCTAGCCGTTTTGAAAGAACTGTTCTTATACTCATTTCAGCTCCAATATATTTACAGCACTAAAAAGGTCATGGAACTTCATATTGCATATCACAATGTTAATTTTTCATAGTAAACACCAAAAAATCTCAATTAATTTTACACCCATATTCTTGACTCTCAGATTACAATAGCAAAATGTATTTAAAATAATGAGACCAGGCATTCTTGAAAAAAAAGAAGCATAACTTTCCATTTTAGTGACTATAATTAAATTTTTTTCATACGTTAAAAAAAAGTTTGTCCCTATTTTCCGCTTATTTGAGGAGAGCCGCCGCAATAAGCAGGACAGTGAACTCTCATAGCAAAATGGTCTACACAAAACAAAACGAGTAGAAGTTGCAGACAATTTTTTTTGTCCTGTAAAGTCCTAAAAAATTTTTCCACCGCTTTTCTTAATGCACATTTTCGTTGCCATTTCAATAGTTCGCAAGTAAGAAAAAAGAAATACCTACATATCCTTTGAAGTTTGCTGTTTTTCAAATGCTGTTCATATTTAAAAATTTTTTATTTTTTTTGCATCTATTTGGCATTTCTGCTGCTCATGGATGGAAAGAAGCAGCGCACACAATTCTAAAGTAGAGAGGAAAGTTTTAGAAAGAATTTTTATTAATTTTATTCTCTTAGTTATCACCACGACTGCATGTATTAATGTTGTGCATGGGACTCGGATATATATGACATCCTTAAGCGCCGACGACGACACATTTATGTGTTCTATCTTTTTTGTTGTTATTAGTATAAAGAAACTGCAAAAAAATATGAAAGGCAGTAGTAGATGAGAAAAAATGTGTCGGTGTTTTATTCTTTGGGATTTTTAGAAGCATATATTCAGGCGCTTCAAGTGCACACACACGATCTACTTTGCAAATACAACATTCTTTTGGTGGTTCATATTCATTTTCGGTTGCATGATTTTTTTTGTTGTCAGAATATGAGCTTGATGTAGGGTGGCGCGAGTATGCAGTAGGGTGTGTAAGTATATGGCATTCGCTTGCTGTTAAGAGAACAGCGTGAATATAAAATTATCATTATTATAATAAAAAAGAAATGATTATTTTTTCGTGTGCGATAGCTTTGGCTTGCTTGCTAACATTTCTGACATCATTAAAATGTTTTTGTCGCTCGTAAAACTTAATTTCCTTTAAAGGGAAGTGCAACTGTCACGGAAGACGGAAGAGCGGGAAGAAAAAAAAATGCGTTTTTTTTGTGTAATTTATTCAAAGAAGTAAGCAGAAAATATAAGGTGAACTTTAGCTGAGCAGTAGGTGGTGTCGAAAAAATCTTTTGTTAGATTTAATTTATCGATAAATTACAAAGCGGAACATAATTTTGATCGCTTTGTGATAGTCCTATAAAAATTAATAGTAAAACTTATCTCTCCAAGTAGGTCGAGTCAAATGTGTATATACAAAGAGAATGGTCGAAAGATACATAACATCCAAGTTTCTTATGATATCATCCTCAAAAGCTTTATAAAAAGGAGGTGTCAGCTGTCTTCTTAGCACTACCTCATGGAAGGCTTTCACTTTCAAAACATTTCCTCTACGCATTTGAAAGTAATCATTATTATTTGTGCAGACACACAAATGTAAAATATTGAGTTTCTTCATATGTAAGCAGTGATATTAAATGGAAAACGAAGGGGAATTATTTATGTATGAAAAATTTCTCGCATGAAAGAAAAAAGTTAATGTATGGTATATATTTCTTTGGAAATTGTAGCTTTTTGCAAATTCAAATTATTTTCTTTACAATAAATAGGCATGGTGGCCTTCACACAGATACAAAGATACCACATATGACCCTACGAGAACACACACAAAATTAAACAAATGACTTTTAGATAAGTTAAAATATATATGTATGTGGAGACAAACGACAAGTTTCTCGATGTCTCCTTATTCAATTTTTAATTTATGATGTTACGCATATATAAAAAAATATTGCAGGAAAAAACCTTTTCATATAAGTATCAAAATTATCTTAATGTATTTTTAATTATAACGAATATGTTCCCAATTGTTTCGGGTACTCTGGCAGATAGATGCAGGCTATTTTTTTGTGTTTAGTGTTTCTGAAATGTTCATACTTATAGTGAAGGTGACTTATTCGTTTTGTGACAAATTTAGCCCAACAAAAATGTCGCTTTATTTAAAACTTAATATTTCATATCTTTTAAAGGTCTTTTCTGTTCTAAGTACATACTCTGTTAGTCTTAGAGATTACTATCTTTTGCAAAGCAACCAAAAGACTTGAAGAAATTTGCAGATAAAGTGAAAGTAGTTGAGAAGTGAAATGTTTCGTCTCTCTTGAAAGGGACATGTCATTACTTATGTT
This sequence comes from Palloptera scutellata, assembly GCA_958295655.1. Taxonomy (NCBI): domain Eukaryota; kingdom Metazoa; phylum Arthropoda; class Insecta; order Diptera; family Pallopteridae; genus Palloptera; species Palloptera scutellata. The sequence goes on along the minus strand of OY282449.1, from coordinate 127,584,103 downwards.
AGCCTCATTTAATTTTGACATGTTAACTACAATTTGCTTTCTTGTTTTTTTATTTTGTATTTGTGGCTGTTGACATTTGTTTAATTTGTCAGAATCACATTTTTGGCATTTCTGCACTCTAACCAAGCAACAGCAGCATCCCAAAAGTTGAGTGCTGCCTGCTTTTTTGTTGAAAAGTGAAGAGTGTCTTGAACGGCTTTCAAAAGCTTCAAGTATTCTGGAAAAATAATTCGTTATGTGTATGCAGGAATAATTTTGGTAATTATAATATAATTATGGGCTACATGGTATTTTTAAATTTTTTTCTTTAAACAACATGCAATATATTGCTGCAATCAGATTCAAAATCACATGTCTTTTGTCAATTTTTCACCTTGTAGCAATCAAAATAAAATACAAAAACTATAAAACTTAGCATAAAAGTTTTACTTTTACTTTCTTCCATTTGAAATACTTAAGTATAATGCATATGCAGCACTTACATACTCACATATTTACATGTGTCTGTATAAATCTTCTCGCAACTGGAATCTATAAATTACCTTTACTTAAACTTTTCAATTACGGAGGCAAGAGTGTAAACAACTCATATAAAATCTAGAAACTTCACTGATGTGTACCGAAATGTATGTTTTGGTTTTGGTTGAGAATTCAAATGAGCAGCATACCTTTAGGGGTTTTTGCTGATGAACGTTATTTGTCTGACTGGCGTGTAACTTTTTCTTACAAATGTTCGCTTACAATCTGAAAATACTTAGAAGTTGCTCCTTTTCACTAGAACTGGATATATTCATGAGAATGGTAGGAAATATGAAGCAAAGCCTATTGTTTGATTAAAACAAATATTCATAATTAAAATTAAAGTATGCAGGTACTTATTAGTTTATTTGTGTACATTCTGTGGCCACAAGTAGGCATGGCTTTTGCCAAATGTTCACAGATTTCCAAGAAATTATTTAAGAGACTATTTCAATGATACGTATCGAGTTTTGCTCACATCGGTTTAGAATTTCCTTAAAAATTTATCTTTGAAAATTTTACTTGTACGGGAGGTACCACAACCCGTCTTGAGCGATTTTGCCTATATTATATTTATATTTTCTTTAGCTAAGTGCATCATATTTTGCCGCGACTTTCACTTACTTACTTACTTAGCTGGCACTACAACCGATGATCGGTCTTGGCCGCCTCCACAAAGCTCCGCCAGTCGCTTCTGCTATGCGTACGCTGGCGCCAGTTGATAAGGCCAAGTGCAGTCAGGTTGCCCTGCACCTGGTCTTTCCAACGGAGATTAGGACGTCCCCTTCTGCGTGTTCCTCCATCGTGGTTCGAATAAAACACCCTTCTAGCCGGAGCGCTTTCTTTCACATGTTCTAATAATCTGTAACAACTGAATATCGCCTTTTACTCCCGGTATTTAAAAAATTTCAACTACAAGTATGGCAAAATATGGTAAATGCTTTACTTTGTTTTCAATCACCTTCGAAGTACTTGTCCATGTCTCTATGCATTTATTAACAACGTATTTAGTTATTTTTTGACTTCAGCGCATCAATCAATGGAAAGGCTAAGGTTTTATATCCAATCTTTTCCTTTATTGAGAATCTGCGAAATGGATGGATTAAATGGCATGAATAGAGGCAATATTAAAAGATGTCACACACCGCAAACCAAGGACAGTTTACTGTATTGAATTAATAACTAAACACACTCAGTCATCTGATAGATTTGTGAAACCCGCCCAAAATTTTGCTTCAATAACGTTGTGATATCGATACTCTTGAAGTGTCAAGCAGTAAAGTCGCGGCAATTCATTGGTGGCCACGAAAAATAATTATGAGAATTGATGTCGAGAAATTCTTCACTGTCTCAACTAATTCAATTATATAAAAAGGATGAAAAGGATCCAACTAAGAATTGACTTCTTCGATAATTCCCTTATACTTATTGAATATCAGACCCTCAATTCATTTTTCTCACTTCTCTTCTTTCCATATTTCTCTCTTCCACTTTCCCGCTAACTTCTCTTTTCTGCTCCATACTAATTCACTCAATATTTGGAAACAAAAATATGCAAAATGGGTAGCGGTAGTAGGTAAGAGAGAGGAGAAAAGAGTAGGTAATAAAGAGAGAAGTTAGAGAAATGCGAAAAATTATATATTTACTACTACGACTATATGGGAATGGAAAGGGGAAAGGAGTAAGAAAAGAGTTATATTTTACCCGATTTTTTTTATTATTATTATTAAATGTTTCTACATTTTTTATGACTTTTTTCATTTTTTCTCCTAACCGAAACCCCCACTTTCACCAAAAATATTTATTCTCCAATTTTTGTTTAACTATTCCTAAGCATTTTCATCTAAAATTCTATATTTCCACACACAATTTGAGGAAATAAAAACATTTGCTTTCCAATCGATAATAGTAGTTACTAAAAATATTTAATAAATTAAAACAAGAGTTATGCAAATGAAAAAAAGCACTTGAAAACTAAATACAATCTGTACGATTCATCGCTTCAAATAAACAAAATGTGCAATTTTATATGTATGTATGTATGTATGTATGTATGTATGTATGTATGCATGCATGTAAATATGTGCATATGAATGTATGTCAGTATATTTATAACTAAAATCACAAAAGTTGATTGTTCTTAGCTAGAAAAATGTGAACATATTTGCACTCAATTAAAATTATTTTCAAATATGTATTTTGTAGAGCAAAATCATAAAATTTACAATTTGCTTTGCGTTCTACATATGTACCTAGGTATATTCACTCATTCCAACAGCTTTAACAACCCTTAAATCTACCACTTTTTCATTTACATTTAACAAATAATTTATTAGAAATTATGGCATTATTTGTTATTGACTTGAAGACAAGACAACAAAAGCCAACAACAAAGCTTAGTAGTATTTAAAAAGATAAAAATATTACATTGTTATATTACAATCGAGAAAGAGAAAGGCTGCAAGGGTCAACTACAATTTGTTTACATGTAATTGAGTATGTGGTTTTAGTGCGTATGTCCTTTCACCAAGTGGTGAAAGCATATTGGTGAATGTAAATATGCAAATAAATGCCATATTACAATTTTCTTATTATGCAAATACTGTGTAATATACTCTAAGAACACCTATGTAGAGATGTATGTATCTATGTGTGAATGTATGTACTACGGTGGGCAAAAAGTAGTAAGACTTTGTTCATAATTTCAAATTTTTTTATTCATTCTTCCAAATCCATTTCGTTCCCTTCAAGCCCCAATACACTTGTGCCAACGTTTTTTCCAATTCTCGAAACAGTTGTTAAAGTCAATTTCCGGAATAACCTTCAATGCGCTTAGCGATTCATGTTTAATGTCTTCAATTGACTCAAAACGGTCAAACGGTCCACGAAGCGGTTTTTTGAGTTTAGAAAATAGCCAAAAGTCACACGGTGCTAAGTCAGGCGAATAGGGTGGTAGGGTGGTTGCGGAACGATATCAGTCGAATTTTTGGCAAAATGGTCTCGTAAAACCAATGCAGTGATTTTCGAACCAATCGTGCATTCACTCTTCTTAGGTCCAAATGATGTTTTAAAATGGTTTTCACTGATCCTTCCGATATTCCAACGATGCCAGTAAGGTCTCTGACTGTTAATCGTCGATTCTCGAGCACCAATTCCTTGATTTTATTGACGTGTTGATCATCAGTTGATTTGGCACAGATGTCACCGACAGTCATACCAACCTTAAAAAAATAATATTTTGATGAATGGGGTTCCGCGCGAAATTTAAATTAAAAAGTCTTACTACTTTTTGCCCACAGTAGTATGTTGTAAGTGCTGCTACGGCTACTAACCAACATTTCTCTACACTATAGAAGCTTTATGCTGAAGGTTCTTACAAACTTACAAAACTCAAGACAATTTTATATAAATTTTCTTTCAATTGCTGTGTATGAGTATGTGAAGGTTTGCACTCATATCTTAACAGATATTTCTATTTGTCATAAAGGATATACGTGGTTGTTTCTGTTGTTGTTTGTGATGATACTCAGTGAATTGGTATAATATTTGAACATTAGAACATATCCAACTCAATATATACAAGACTTGTTTACAAAATTTGCATTAGACCTTAAATACTTATATTATCACAATATATTTATTAATATTAATCTCATTTTAAATATACTATACATACATTAGTTTTTATATTTTTTTCCTTACAATTGAATGAATTAATGTAATATGTAAATAACTTATGTCAGAAATTATTATGCATACAAAAATATTTATTTATTTAATGCACATAATTTAAATTAAATAGTTGGAGGTTTGTTATTTTATACATACACTGTAATGAAATCCGAATTTTTTGTATCACACAATGAAATAACGAAGAATTAGTGGATAATAGCATACATGAATTTCTTTCTTACCTGTCTTCCCTCTAAAAATAGTAGTTAAAATATTTCTTTAGATTAGGTTTTAAATTAGAAACTTTTCTCTATTTTTACTTTAATTGAAAGTGATATTCTAATACTAACTCACTAATAATTACTTTAAGTATTTGAAGAAAAATATATCACCAACGCCAACATATTGTGAAGATATTTCCATAACTACAGCGTTCGCATGCATGTCTGTATGCATGTATGGAACATGTATGTGGAGTCATCTGCAATGGTATACACAAATGTTTAGCTGTTACGCATCTACGCCATCTAGCGACTTCGGAATTTTTGAGAAAAGAAACTCCCAAAATGCTTCAAGGTTCGTGGCTAGGCTAAAGTTTGTGGTTATTTTAACTAATGGCATTAATTTAGCATCAACATAGCATCGCTGGTTCGCGACAGCGATGAAATCTGCAGCAGAGGAATACAGGGATTCACAGCTCGTCATCTTAGTGAAACCTCAAAGTGTAGAATATAATTGTGAAGTAATTTTTAAGAGTTTTGCTAAGTGGATAATTTAATAAAGTTGCAATTATTGGCTTTTATACACAAACCAGTGATCGATCCTTTTTTATTTATACAGTAGATAGTAAATAATCAAGACAATAATATAATATTAGATTAGATTATTTTTCTTTTTTATCACATCTATTTTCTTTCTGATTAAGAAAAATGCTGCCGCATAGTGTTGCAGTAATATACATATTACTTTTACATATTACATTACAAATTATGAATTACAAATTAAGTAGTAATTGATATGCATTTCTTATAATACATACCCACATAAATCGATTAACCACAATTAAAATATTAAATATCACTCATACGTAAAGTAGAGCAAGAATTGAAAATGTAAGTGGAGAAAGCATATAATTCCTTATCTTCGATCTTACTTACTTACTTACTCAACTGGCACTTCAACCGATGATCGGTATTGGCCGCCTCTACAAAGGTTCGTCAATCACAGTCACTTCTACTATCCGCACGCTGGCGCCAGTTGATAAGGCCAAGTGCAGTTAGGTTGCCCTGCACCTGGTCTTTCTAACGGAGGTTAGGACGTCCCCTTCTGCGTGTTCCTCCACCGTGGTTCGAATAAAACACCCTTCTAGCTAGAACGTTTTCTTCCATTCGCTCAACATGACCCAGCAGCGAAGCCACTGGATTTTTATACGCTTGACTATGTCAGTGTACAACTCATACAGCTCATAATTCCATCTTATTCGATACACGTCGTCCACGTATACTGGGCCATAGATCTTAGGGATTATCTTCTTCTGGAACGCTCCTAACAGCCTCTCATCATTGATGGTCAATGTCCACGTCTATGTGCAATACTTTGGAACGGGAAGGATGAGGGACTTATAGAGCGTTATTTTCGTCGGTCGAGAGAGGGCTCTACTTCTCAATTGCCTACTGAGCCCGTAGTAACACCTGTTGGCAAGAGTTAATATCCGCTTGATCTCAAGGCTGACATTACTAATGGTGTTTATGCTGGGTCCTAGATATAAAAAATTCTTGACGACTTCAAAAGTATAATTGTCAACAGTGACATTTTGTCCAAGACGCCGAGACTCTTTCTTTGTTGACACAAGGTATTTCGTTTTGTCCTCGTTCACCACTAGACCTACACGACGAGACTCCCTTTCCAGGTTGGAGAATGCTGCACTGACTGCTCGAGCGTTTTTGCCAATGATGTCAATATCATCAGCGTATGCTAGCAGCATGACACTCTTGTAGAAGATAGTGCCAGAGATGTCGATGTTCGCAGCTCGAATTATTTTCTCCAGCATAAGGTTAAAGAAGTCGCACGATAGGGAGTCACCTTGTCTGAAACCTCTTTTGGTATCAAATGGTGTGGAGAGGTCTGTCCCAATTTTCACTGCGCTGGTGGTGTTTGTCAGTGGCATTTTGCAAAGACGAATGAGCTTTGCAGGGATACCAAAATCAGACATTGCAGCGTACAAGTGATCCCTAATCGTGCTATCGAAGGCGGCTTTATGAACGACGAAGAGATGATGGGTGTCGATCTGTTTTTCTCGGGTCTTTTCCAGGATTTGGCGTAGTGTGAATATCTGGTCGATGGTGGATTTACCAGGCCTGAAGCCACACTGATAAGGTCCAATCAGTTTGTTGACGATGGGCTTCAGTCTTTCGCACAGTACGCTCGACAGAATCTTATATGCAATATTAAGAAGGCTTACCCCACGGTAGTTGGCGCAGATCGTGGAATCACCTTTCTTATGGATTGGGCAGAGTACGCTGAGATTCCAATCACTTGGCATGCTTTCATCTGACCATATTCTGCATAGAAGCTCATGCATGCGTTTTTTGAGCTCTTCGCCTCCGGTCTTAAATAACTCAGAAGGCAGGCCATCTGCACCTGCAGCCTTATTGTTTTTCAGCCGAGCAGTGGCTGTTAAGACCTCCTCATAGTCAACGCCGTCAGTGAATGGGGTTTCCGGAGTGGATTCCGCAGTGGATTCCGCAGTGGCGGGATTATTGCCGTCATCGCCATTAATCAGCTGCGAAAAGTGCTCCGTCCATAATCTTATTATGCCCTGGGCATCTGTCACCAGATTTCCTTCTTCATTCTTGCAGGAAGAGGCCCCGGTCTTCAAGCCATCAGTCATCTTTGGTCGTTTCATCCTTCTCATCCGTCGGCGCATGGACACAAATTAGGCTGATGTTGAAGAATTTTGCCTTGATGCGGATAGTGGCGCTCGTTCATTGCCGTGAACCTCGAGACTAGATGACACAGTCTCTTCCCAACCACAAATCCAACACCAAATTCGTGTCTCGACGCATGGCAGCTGTAGTAGATATCACAGGATGCTCTTTTGGAGCAACCCTGTCCCGTCCATCGCATTTCCTGTGTAGCGATGATGTCAGCTCTATATTGTTGGAGGACATCCACCAGCTGGATAGAGGCACCTTCCCTGTAGAGGGTTCGGACATTCCAGGTGCATATCCGTAAATCGTTGTCCTTTGGGCGTTTGCGGGAGTCGTCAACATTAGAGGGGTTCTTTATCCGAGGCTTATTTTGAGGATTCATTGGTGGGTATTTTAACGTGGTGGGTTCCAAGCCCGACGCACAACCATTCATTCAAAGAAATAGAGAAGCCCTCCGCATACATTAGTTAACTCACTGACGGTTGTCAGATCGCTATCCAGGGGACGCTGCGAGAAGGCTGTGTGTCGACTTGAAACGTAGAAGCGCAAGGATCGACCATGGACGCACCTGCGACTGTCACGAACATTACCTTGTGTCCTACGCCCCAGGCCCCCCTATCGATCTTAGTTTTAGGAAAAACAATAAAATATATATATAATGTGGGAAAGGTATGCATGTCACAACAATTTTATTTACATATATGTGCTTACAATGGGTAGAAGCTGATATCATCTACGTACAAGAATATTAGTAAAGATTTTTAATTATCGAATTATTATTATCGAATATATTATGTACATATGTATAAAAAAGATTTGGAGTTGTACTTGTGGCTTATTAGATTAACATGAGGCATCAGTATAAAAGCACGCGGTAATAGTGTTTCCTTAAAAATGTATTCCCTTTATACATGTTCTATTATAGAAATGTCGTAGATTAGCTGATTATAAGGATAAATCTCAAAGATTTGACAATTTTCATTGACATTAGAAATACACTTCTTTTTTTTTGTAATATCTTATCCATCAGTCTTTGAACTAAATTACTTCTTTGTACTTCATTGTCGATACAGAAAATGTTTGTAGTTATGGACAACTCAAAATATTTCTTAATTAATATTCTGGTAAATAAACGAAATCATGTTTCCTCACTACTCATTTGATCTTTTCGAATTGTCATTCACAAGACAATAAGTTAATAGGGAAATACTAATAATTTTTTTAAAGGAAAGAGAGTAGAGAAATTTCGAAACTGTTCGGTTCCATTCTTCCAATAACCTAAAGATATTTATATTAACATGTATACTTCAAGCATCATATATCCTCATGGCTTCAAAGCTTGTCCTAATGTGTAGAAGTGGCCAGCATTATTTTTCCAATCTTGCAGAGCCGCAGGTACATTTTCTGAATGATTTTAACGCTCTTGACATGACGCAGTGACATCTTCTTTTGATATGCACACAATTTATTGAAACTCTTCATGAATAATCAATTCACTGTCATTAAAACTCAAATTCTTTTAACTTTGTGCCGAGTTGTAAGCATATTCATTGAATACTACGAACAAAAACCAGAAGACTGAACAGTGTACGAATTAACTTTAAAATATTTTAAAAGAATTAGTATTTGACTTTAATTTCTAGTGGACGACCTCGACAGTCTCTGGTGGTTAATTCTCAGAAACTTCTTATGTGGCATCAAAATGGCCCGTTATAGCCTTAGTATTTAAATCAAATCAAAACAATCCCAAACCAATTTTTTATTTCATGATATTTATTGGTATATATTTCAAACAGGTGTCAAGCTAGTGGCAAAATATCCTGATGTATATTTCAAAGAGTTTTTTACAAACACTTACCACTTATTAAGTCATTACATTAGCTAAGCAATTAATGAATGTAAATTCACTTTACAAACCAATAGTCACTCTGAACTATTTTTTTCTTAATAAAAAAACTGCCGGCATTCCATTAACCAAGCAAATACGTGTTTTTCTTGTCCTCAGGCACTCGTTTATTTACTTGACCCAAAATCTGCTTTACACCGAATATTATCTCTTCTTCTTAAATAAAAATAAAAGAAATTTGCTTGAACTTTAACATTATAGAGAAACAACTTCCACTATCTGGCCTAATAAGTAGTTCATGCATTTACTAATTTGGGGAAGAACGATGATAGATATAACTACTGGCTTTATATCTATCTACCAGGAATATATTTTTCGTATCGTTCTTTAGCTCACCGTAAAGGGATTCACTTAAATATGGGTTTGACTATGCAATTTAAGAGTTATTCGATTTTTACACTCACCAATTCAAGTAGAAATAATTTTGATATTTTTTTGTCAAAAGTAATCTTACAAATTAAAATAGTGAAAAATTGCATAAGTCATGTAAGATTGTATTATATAAATCATGTATGTGTAATAAATTGTACATTTTATAGAAATATTTAAGTGGAGCGTAATACTGGGCGTATGAGTGATATAATATTTGTATGGAATCACATCAAAATATCAGAATCGAACCTTTGTATATATTTATTCCAAACTATAGTAAAGTGCTATACATATACTTAAATATTTCTTCTTCTTCTTTTAATGGCACAACAGCCCATGCACTTAAAGTCTGTGCAAAATAGGAGAGTAAAAAATTTCATAACATAAGCTATATGCCTTTTCCCAAAATTTTCCAAATTCTTCTTTTTTCCTTTTCGTATAATTTTTTTCTATTTTTGTGTAATCTTATCTATTTTCAGCTCATTTCACAATATAAACATTATATGAAAGTAATTACGTATATGTATTATTTTATTAAATTTGCCTCAAACGTGCTCATTAAAAAAAATGTTTGCTTACTTTTCGTTTTATTTTTCTATTGACGACAACAAAACTCAAAAAAAAAAGATACCCTGTGGATCGCCGTAGGAACACATGTGCATTATTTATGTAAGGCCGGAATTAATATTTTCATCAATAATATATATTTACATACATGCAAACTAATCTAGCTAAAAGCCTAAGCACTACATTGTGTTAGGAAATGTTAAGGTCACTCACGTGAACTTTATCACAATAAAGATAATAATAGACATTTTCTTCGAATTATTTCAGTAAATGAAATATATTTTTAGAAAATACTATGGCGTAGCACTAAATTTTCCAAGCAGACTGTACTTGCTTTCATTCTTTTCTATTTGATTTGTTTTCATTGACATTTTTCCCCTCTATTTTAGACAAAATTTTCGCTTTTATTTATTAAATGTTTTTCTATTACTGTCAGATTTTTGCTTATATTTTAGCGTGCAATTACAGCTACTCTAACCGTCGCAACAAAACAAACAAAGTGTAAAATTTCTGACAAATAACTTTTCCAATTAATTTTTTGTTCCTTTATTTTTTATAGTTGATAGCGCTGCAATGAATTTTGTATTTTATGTTTTTATGATTACAGTGGAAAAACGATTTCATGCCATGCTAAAACCTTGCACGAATACAATTTCTCTATTCTATAAATATTGCATTTCCTATTTTGTAGTGCAGAAAAACAAATTTTTCGTTTCTAGATTAGTGCGTTTTCATTTTTAGATTAGAGCGGCTGTCCTATACTTAAGCCAGTTTGGCCCAATGTAAGTAATACGACGTAGTTTGAGCTTATGTACTTTACAATACTTCAGAGTCCCTGATTGCAGCAGTTTCAACTAAAGAAGAGTTGAACCATTGCTTGGTTTTTATAAACTTTTCTAAATGCCTAATGTCAATAGTTTCGATATTTAGATTATATACTATATATAAATATATAGAGGTTGGAAAAAATTATAGACAAAACAAAAATATAATTTCGAGTTTATATTTTGAGTTCATTATTATGTATATACCTACATAAGTTGAAGAGAAATAGATTAAAAAGAATAATTCATAGCTTAGCTTATTTGGCCCGACTTCATTTGCTATATCTTTACTTTATTTTACATTACTTTTAATGGCACAACAGCCCATGGAGGGCCTAGGCCGAGCTTTTCGCATCCACTCATATTGTGCGTGCTATTTTTCTACATGGATGGAAGGAACCTACAGTTTAATGCCGAATCCGAACGGCGAAGTGAAAAGCTTTTAATAGCAAATTTTACTCTTGTAGGTTTGCCATTGCCTGCCAAGAGGCAAAATTATTTTTTCTACTTTTTGATTTTGCCTGTGCCGAGATTCAAACCCCGGACACTCTGCGTAGTAGTCCAAAGCACTACCACTACGCCACAGCGACCATAACTTTGCTATATCTGCATGTATAAAATTTATATTTATTTATGCATAAATGTTGCAAATATTTAACTAACAGCTATTTTAAAGCATTTCAAACACATACACATATAAAAATTCAACTATGTTCTTCCGAAACTGTAGCAACAAATGATAAAATAAGTTTTAAATTTCATTCTAATGCTTTATAAATCCACTTCATATGTCGAATGGGGTATGTGGAGTTAAAAAGGTTTTGTGTTACAGTTACAAATTTTTACAACTTGCAAAATTCAAAAAATAACTAATAACTTTTGGAAATAAATTTTTGCTACTTTTGTTAAATAAAAGTGAAAGTTAATATTAGTTTAAGCAATTCAGATTTTAATAAAATTTTGTCTACAAGTTGTTGGTAAAAGGTAGAAAGAGCTTAAATAGCATATAGCTAAGGAAAGAGGATTACATTGCATACACATACAATATTGGAACAAATTATTAATATAATATTGGGACGATAACTCCAGAACAAAGGCAAGCGTAAATGTTTATAGATATGTGGAGTGACCTGCAGTGGTATACACACATATATAACTATTAAGCATCTACGACACCTAGCGACTTCGGAAAGTATTAGAATAGAAACTCCGAAAAAGCTTAGAGGTTCGTGACCAGGCTAATTTTAGTGGTTATGGTATCTAACGATATAAATCATTGCATCATCTGGAAACTTCGAAGAGCTCTGGAATGTTTTCGGTGAAATCTGTGCTATAAATACGGAAACAACCGCTGAATGCTGAGCGCCACAGTTCGACAGATCAGTGTGTAATATAATTGTGCAGTAATTTTCAACTTTTTTATTAAGTGGTGAATTTGTAAAGTTGCAATAATTTGCTATAAACACAATCCAGTTATCGAACCCTTTATTTGTTGAGAATAAATAAACAGTAAAAAGTAAATAATCATAACAATTTTATGGCACTAGTGCCCGACCATCCACAATCCAAGTTTTGATATGGTTTCGAATTGTTTCCAGTTCAGTTTTAACTTGATTTTGAGTTGATTTCAGTTCAGTTTCGATTTGGTTTCCATTTGGATATAATTTGGTTTCGATCTGGTTTCGGTTTGACATTAATTAAGTTTCTCTTTGGCTTCGAATTACCATATTGTTAGTTTTAATTTATTTACAATTCGGTTTCTACTTTTTTTGCGATTTATTTTAAGTTAGATTAGATTGAAACAGAGACTGGGCACAACGCACCAAATAACTACGGCCTAAAAAAGCCTATTGTGAAGAGGCCATTGAATATGCTAGGATACATTTCCTAAGCTAATAGTATTATATTGCCCACTTCAACCGTAGTTGGATAAGGTGACGAAGTCTAATTGGTTTCTCTTCGGTTCTGGTTCCCCATTTTGAACATCTGTACGATGTATTTAAACTTTACCCAAAACTAATTACTGGTCGGTATTTCAACATATATTGCCTTTCAAAATTCATTTACAGTACTGAAAATTATGGTTCAAATGTCAGGTAAACGAAAGGTAGTTTTGAAAATCAACAATAAATAGTAGATTTAATTGTTTTTCATTTCAAATATGAAATTCAGCGAGACCAAATAATAAGCTTCTTATAAATACTTTAAACTCGGAGGTCCTCATTTATTTTTCAGAGTCTATATCTGACCAAAATTTTGTAAAAAAAAAACATAAAAAAATATGTAATTTTCTACAAAACATCAAAATTTTGCAGATTTCGCTGAATTTAATTTTTAATGAAACTTTAAAAGAGTTTGCTTATTGCCAACTTCGTTACGTATGAGCATTTATGCTTTTTTGTACACTTAAGCACATTATTTCCTCGAGGTAGAACAAAAACTTCAACACCCTCCGAAATTTACAACATTTATTTAAAGAAAAAATTTAAAACCTTATCACTGCTTCTGGTACCAGCTCCAAATGGCTTTTGGTTTAGATTCGATTTGGCTTCTTAATTACTTACTTTTAATGGCACAAAAGCCCATGGAGGGCCTGGGCCGAGCTTTTCGCATCCACTCATGTTGTGCGTGTTATATTTTTATATGAATGGAAGGGACCTATAGTTTAATGCAGAATCCGAACGGCGAAGTGAAAAGCTTTTCATAGGCAAGTTTTACTATTGTAGGTTTGTCATTGCCTGTCCAGAGGTGGTGCCGTGTAGAAAAATTATTTTTTCTACTTTTTGATTTTGCCTGTGCCGAGATTCGGACCCCGGACACTCTGCGTGTCCACGCACTACCACTACGTCACATCGATTTGGTTTCTGTTAGCTTTAACTCGATGCGTTACAGAAAAGATTAGACTTCTAATACTGAATCCAACACAAACTTCCATCTCTTTGAACAGAATTTTGCCAGATTTGCTCGTCTATCAAGAACATTTTATCCAAACTGGAATTATTTAAATAGCTAAGGACGTCAGTCACATTCACATATGAACGAAATAATAACAAATTCTTACACAAAATATTACTCATAGGGTAAATACATAGGTATTTAAATAATATATATTCTTACTTTAGTCTCTGATTTCATTTATATCGTAATTGTATCTTCAAGCATGTATCTTCAAGTCCGAATTAGAACACAATATTATTAAGATTATTTCTGCAAGAAAATTCATTATAGTTCATTTCAATTTACTTATAATTAAAAAAGTCTAACCGTAGTCAGCACTTCACTTCAACTTACTGCTCAAATGTGAACGTGGCAAATTGAACGACGTTTTCATCGGTCAAAGTTATTTTGCTGAGTTATTTTTTAGGTTATTTTTGAGTTTAAAAGCTATTTTTTTAGTTCCGCTTTTCTGATTAAATGTGAGCATAGTAATTTTCCTTTAACTAAGTTAATACTCTAATACTTGAACACATTTATTAACTTAAGATTTCATTAATCACACACCTACATAGACAGAAATATACGCAGTTGAAAGCAATACAATTTTGAATGCATCTTTTCTGTTTACTACCTTAAAATTATCTTCAAATAAATAAATTTACTTTTCTCTATGTCAACGAATGTTTGCCAGACAAATACATGACATATTCTTCTATTACTTTAGTACCTTTAATTCGTGAGTAATATTACAATATATACAAATATAAGCATTGCCAAATTAACAAAAGGTAAGCAATCAAGCAGTAATGCGAAACAACGACTAACGCACACAGCAAACGCACACCGAATAGGTTTTTGTATTCGAAATCTATGTATGCATTATTATTTTGAATGAGAATGTCTAGTCCTTCAGGTATTCTTATACATAGAACAAGCTACAAAAAAACAAAAATGGAAAAGAAATATCCTTTGAATTGAATAATTTGTCATTTACGACTTCTACTCATCTAATCGGAACGATAGACAAAAGGCAAATGTATGTATGCATACATATGCACATATGAATGTAGGTATACATATATACCTATATGTATATAGTAGGTATGTATATAGTTGCAACTTGTAAAAAATTGATATTCCGTTTCTTTTCTAACTTTTTCTCCTATGAACGTATTTTAGCTATGCACAGTATACTTACTTACCTACATTAGCTACATTAACTTATTTTTATTTTTTTCAGCTCGCACAATTGTTCATTTTCCTATCTGAAAATCGCTCCCGTGCGGCACATTTCAGCTTAACAGACAGACGCACCAATAACAACAACAACAGCAATATTTATCGATGATTTAATATATTACTACCATATTATTTGTGTTGCATACTTCTAGGTAAACGTACTGCAAAGTAACAAAATCATTTTATTTTCATTTAAAGCTGCAGTTAAATGTGGTATATATATTTTTCGTTGAAATGACAAAAGACTTTTGTTATTTGTAAATAAATTAATGTTCGAGTTGGATGAAATAATAATAGCGGCAACAACATCAATAGCCGCATTAACTTAAGCACGTAAATATGCAAATAAGAATGTACCATATTTGTATGGCTCCTGATTATAAGCAACATTCATTTAACCTCCCCTTTTTTTTTGCGTCTTAGTACAACTTCCTATATTTTTTGTACCATATACGAATGTAAAAAGTATAAAGCACACTAAATCAATTTCCAATACTAAACACATACTAATACAAACAACAAACGGACAAAGAAAGCAATATACAATAAAAATACAAAAAAAAATAAATAAATAAAAATACCAAATTACATGCAAAAGATTATAATGTCGACTGAAATTATGCTTCCATTCATGTACAAATATAACACGCACAACATGAGTGGATGGGGAAAAGCTCAGCCTAGGCTGTCCATGAGATATTGTGCCATTAAAAAAGGAAAAGAAAAAAATTATGCTACCGGAAGGTGTCAACGCACATACACACACTCACATACAATTTAGTTTTTCCCACTTTTCGCCTTCTTTTATTTGTGTTTCTATACTAAGTATGTATTTGGCTTTGTTTTCTCCTGCACTTTCGCGCTAATGCAAAACTTTACCGTAAAGTTTTAATATTCATACGTTCGGCCCATTGTGTTAGTTCGGAAGTTAGTGGTGTTGTTGCTATTGTTTTGGCAGTAAGTTTCCTAGTGTCTTTGAGTGTAAATGACTTTTTTATGCAAATCTGATGCGTGTTTTTTTTTTATTTTCTGCTCTGTGGATCTTGGGAAAGTTGAAAGACCAAATAAAGACGTTGGAAAAGAAACAAGTGAGAATTATTTTTATATTTTTTGGCAGGTTGTTTTTCCATTGGGGTAATATAAAATTCATGTGAATGAGTGTGTGCACTTAGTATGGTCTCAGTGTAGATGGTGTTTAGGTGTAAGTGAACAATTTAGATAAACGTTATTATATTTTTACCTGTTGCCGGTAGATTCTTTTTGGTTTTTCTTTCGCTGACATACTTTTCAGCAGAGCAGTTTTAAGTGCCTCTCCAACGTTTTCAAACAATTTTCGCTGACGTTTAGAGTTAAAGTAAATAGAAGTTTAGTGACAGTTTTGCGGTCACAGCTAAAGTAACACAACAAATGAATGAATGTTTAATGTGGCTAATACACATTTAAAAATAGAATATTTTCGCTGCAGAGAAGATAATTTTGATGGATATTTAAAATCTCAGTTACTTTAAATTCAAATGCCATGCTTTAGATGGTGATGTGGCGCATAGAGTTAATATGGCTTGGCTTAAGTGGCGCAGTCTGATAGGTATGCTTTGAAACGGAAAGTTCAAAGCATCCCAAAACAACTGAAAGGTAAAGTTTACAGACATGCGTAATACCAAATATACTGCGCGTTACAGAATGCTAGGCTGCTTAAGGTCAAACACAAGCAAAATATGATTGAGACGGATATGAGCATTCTCCGTTGGTCATCCGGAAAAGCACTAATGGGCAAAGTCAGAAACATATACCAACGAGAAATGCCTTGAAGGTTATATCTATCACAAAGAGACCCTCGAAAGAAATAAAAATATCCGAAATCTCATGTAAATGCACAAGGGTGTCAAAAATCTTGGTTCAAAATCTTTCTCACTTATTGTATCCTTTCACATTGCATTCTTATTATTACCTAAACTCTAATATAAATAGCCAAGGTATACTATAATAAATAGTAAAAAGTTTTAAAAAAAAATTACCGTCATAATGTGAATTGACTTACATTTAGTTAGAAATTAAAAAATTGGAGAAAAATTTATGACATTAAGTTGAAATAATTAAATCATTGAAATGACCGCCTCCTGAGTTGATATACATTTTTGCTCGTTTTACGGTATTTTAGATCCAAATTCGTGACTTGGATGCGTATAGCGCTCTATTGATTCTTGTCAAATAATTTTCTATCTGTTTAGAATATAAATTTCAAAACACAATGTCATTTGACGTCGTTACCAAAAATTATGACACATTCACATTATGACATTACTTTTGCCCACCTCTTCAAAAGGGAAGATCACAAGGCCCAGAAATTGGTGTTTCAAAAATACCATCGTTGCCCGAGCTGTGTATCGCTCCATTGCTTGTTGTAAACTAATTCATTTGACGTCGTCAGGTTACTTTTGCCAACCTGTTCAAAAGGCAAGATCACAAGGCCCAGAAATTGGCTCGTTGCCCGAGCTGTGTATCGCTCCATTGCTTGTTGTAAACTAATTCTACATCTGTCAACAACATAAATGTTAAAGCTCTTTCATATTATGAAATTACTTTACCTTGTATATTAAAACCAACTCTGTGTGAATAAATTTTCGTATATCTAAGCTAATTTAGAAAGGTTTTACGCATCCCCTATAATTTTATGCCTAAAACTATTCTATGAAAAATCTACAATTGCTCTATGGGCGAATTTGGGAATTATTTTCATAGTTGACTGAAATTAATTTTATTAAATTAAAACTGAAATATTACTAATTAACATACAAGTTGACTATAAAATACCAAAATATATACGAATATCAGTTAAAGTTCACAGGATTATGGTATATAAAATGTTATTTGTCACAATTAATTAGCACAACAAAACAAAGAAAGTTACACAAGGATAATAACCAAACATTTGCAATTCATAAATGGGTCCTTTTCACAAAATGTTAACAAAATTAACATTTTCTATTTCATATACATATCATACCACCAACACACATAAACTAATTAATCTCATAGAATAACCTAACTTTAACAAAACAATTGCATTTAAATTATATTTCATTTTATTTATTATAATTAATGTTGACCGCAAAAATTTACATTTTTTTCCCCCCTATTTAAAATTATTATTAATAAATGATTTAAACTTATAAATTATTTATTTTACAATTTTACATACTTACATAATATTGTTTTTAACGCCAAAAAATATACTATACAATTATACATGATTTTCTATATGTACATGCAAATATAATTATGTACATATATATAAAGTTATGACTTTCATTTCCATTCAATTTATTTATTAATTGTTTGTCATAATTTAATTTGCTTATGAAAAATTGCATTGGCAAAAAATAAAATATAATTTTTTTAATTTTCACTCCCAGCGCAGTTGATTTCAAAATATATTTTATCACTTCCGTTTTTATTTAATAGCTATGCGGCAAAAATGTGTCTGCTACATTTATTGACAACTAATGTTGTTGTTTCAATGTTGTTATTCTTTCTTTTAATGTCAGAGGGAAAGAGTGCTTTGTTCCTATATCGTCTGCTTTCAGTCTCTTCTATTCCAGCATGTTCTGAAATCATAAGGCTTCTAATTTTATCACTGCCAAGTTTACACTTGCAAGTTCTCAATTTGTGCCTAAAAAATTTAAAGGTGTCAGAGACAAGTCTCTTGGGTCTAATAATCAATTGGGTAACTTAAAAAATGTTAAGAATAAAGCATTAAAGAAACACACTCTGAAGTGGCTCGCTTGGACTTTCTAAAATTACGAAATGATTTTGACATTTTACACAAGTTTTTATATATAATTAATATATTTTTGGGGATTGAAACAAAATTTTTAAAGCCAATCCATCATCGTTTTCATATTATTGAAATTCGAAACGGAAAACTAATGAGTTTTCATCGAGCATGTTCTTCTTTCTTCTTTAAATGGCATATCAACCCATGGAGCTTTTCGCAGTCACTCATGTTGTACGTGATATTATTTGTACATGAATGGATGGGACCTATGGTTTTATTCCGAATCCGAACTGTGAAGTAAAAAGTGAGGAACTGCGAAGGCCAGCGCACTGGAGTTTTTAAACAAATTTATTATTTCTACCGATGATGTGGTCTCTGCGATTTCAGACCTGAAGACAAATTACAATGTTGAACGTGGCGGTTTACCCCTAATCTTTTTCAAGCTTTGTGCAACTAAATAATATAGTTGAGCCTATAAATTTACTAATAAATTTATGCTTAAAAATAGATATATTCTTAATATATCGATGATGATCGTAGTAATATACATAGCTAAGTGCTAATGTTAAACAAAGTACATTTGCAAAACTATGTTACCATATCATTAAAAACAAACTGTTTGATCGTGTTAAAAATACAATCTGCGTTATACCATGAAAATTCGCATGTTATAAATGACTCACTCAATAAAGATTTCCAGTCAATCTCCGAGTGAGGTCTCACGAATAGAGTTAAGTTCAATGCACATAAGACCCAATGTTGTCTGTTTTTTTTTTTTCATGGATCTCTTTATCGGTGTCCTGTTATTGTATTCCCTCTATCATTCTCCCTCTTTCTTTCTCCCATCCATCAATCTTCCTTCCAATCAACACAACGTTCTGCATTCATAGCGGTACACCCTGTGTGCTGTCTGTAAAAAACAAAAAAATACTCATATTTGTCTTTGATTTCGGCAAAAATTATCGATGCACAATGGAAGTTCACCATATTTTAGTTAATTTGAAATTAAAGAAATATGGATTATCTGAAAGTTTTATAATTTTTTCTAAGTAAGTTCATGAAGAAGTTGTTGTACCAATAACAACTTCTGAAACTCTTTTAAACGCCTCTTCTGGCATTCCGGTAGGTACTTATTGTGTAACATTATTATTTTTAATTTTATTAATGATTTACGTCACATTTTTAAAGTCTCTGAGTCTGTAATGCTTGCAGTTGATGTCAAGCTTTTTCACAGTGGCTAATTTCAATTTTAAAATTCAATTTAAACATAGACAAAGGTTGTGTAGTAACATATACAAAGGGCATAAACGCAACTTTTTATATTTATACGCTAGATAACATTCAATTAGATAATATTAACGTGGTCGCTGTGGCGTTGTGGTAGTGCGTTGGACTGCTGCTCAGAGTGTCCGGGGTTCGAATCTCGGCACAGGCAAAATCAAAAAATCAAAAAGTAGAAAAAATAATTTTTCTACATGGCACCACCTCTTGGCAGGCAATGGCAAAGGCAAACCTACAAGAGTAAAAATTGCTATGAAAAGCTTTTCACTTCGCCGTTCGGATTCGGCATTAAACTGTATGTCCCTTCCATTCATGTACAAATATAACACGCACAACATGAGTGGATGCGAAAAGCTGGGCCTAGGCCCTCCATGGTCTGTTGTGCCACTAAAAGTAAGTAAGTAACATTCAATTGAACCGCAAGGAAGAGACGATACACTTAGGTGTAATTTTCAATTCAAATTTTAGTTTCAATTGACATTATTTCAAAATCGTATGCTATGATTGGATTTTTAAAAAGAATCGCACACAACTTTAAAGATCCAATAACAATAAAATCGCTTTATGAGTCGCTTATACGCAGCATAATTGAGTATTGTGAACCTTCAAGATCACTGAGGAATAAGAATTTCCTAAAGGCTAAAACTCTTGAAATTAATTAAGCTGTAAATGATCCAATTAATAGTTGTATTTCAATATGTAATAGTTTTGGTTTAGTGAACCTGAATCCAATTTTAAATTAAATCTGTTGATGTTTTTTAAGTAATTTTTATAGTTTAAGATTTTTTGTATAGTTTGTAAGATTTTTATTTTGTTTTTCAGATGAATAAATAAATAAAAAACTAAATAATCAGTTACATAATATATGTGGTGTAATTTGAAAGCGGGATGCATATGTAAAAAGTAAAATCTAATGAAACTTCATGTGCATTTGCTATCGATCAGGTTATTTACACTATCACCCACAAATAAGCCCAAAAGTATGCTATGAAAATTGTAACAAAAATGTGAAATGTGATTATGTTCATTAGATTAAAATTACTTTCCTTTTTTTATTTCATCGGTATAAAATATTTACTCAAGAAATTAGTTAATTATAACAGCATATACAGTGTCGGACAATAAATAAAAACACCCTGCACTATAAAACTTAAATTGATTTCTTTTTTATCGGACCGCTTGTGGCAAACAATTTTTATAGAGAAGCAATTGGTCTGGTATATACTTTATAAATTTCTAGGTGGCAATACTACATTTAAACATTTTTTGGGATTCCCAAACAAAAAAGTTGAAGCGAAGCATTCGAAGGCGGACAATCTAATAACAACAGCAGACGAAAAAATTTATATTTTAATAAGAAAAATTAAATTTGTTTATAATTTGTACTGGTAAGCATTTAAATGGTAGCATTGAGGGTAATTCAACAAACTAAATGTAAACTATTCCGTAATGTCACAGCAAAATGGGTCGAGCAAATGCTGCAGCAAAGAGGAGCGTGATTGGGTCGAAAAACTGGAAAATGAGGAACAAAGCATCCGCCAAATAGCTAAAACTATTAGCAGATCCCCGATATTTGTCTACCATTATATAGTATATTACCTCAAAAATTTCATTGCAAGAGAGGTAGACCCCGTAAAACTACAAGTGCAGATGACAATCGCAAAAAAATTTGGCGCCACACAATCCATTTAAGGCACCTGTCGCTATTAGAGAGGAGACAGGGGTAAAAATTTGTGCTCGATTAGTAAGGAGACGTTTGGTGGAAAAAAAATGTATGGGAGAACAGCACGAAATTTACCAATGTTGACACAAAGACATCGAAAGAGTCCCATAGAGTTCGCTGAAGCGTACTTTGAGTGGGATGGTTCAATTAATTCAACAAAATGGTCTAACGTATTATGGACAGACGAAAGCAAGGTGAATTTTGTTGGAAGTGATGGCAAACGTTGGGTTAGACGCCCGAAAAATGCAGAATTGAGCCCAAAATATACTAGGAAGACGTTTAAGCACGGAGGTGGAAGCATCGTGGTATGGAGATGCTTCTCTTGGTATGATGTGGGCCCTCTGTATTGGATAAAAGAAACGATGGGCAGATTTCTTTATATAAACATCCTTCAGGAGGTGATGCTTCCTTATGCTGAATGGAAAATGCCCCTGAAATGGCAAATGGAACAGGATAACGACCCAAAACACATCTCAGTCCTTGCGCGAGATTGGTTTTCCCATAATGGATTTCCCGTTATGTTCTGGCCTTCACAATCTTAATCCAATCGAGAACTTGTGAAATATTGTCAAAAAGAAGATTAGCATTACCAGAGCAAAAACAAAGACGAATTGTGGCAAAGCATTCAAAGAGCGTGGTATTCCATACCCCAGGCTACTTGCGCGTCTCTGGTGGAATCAATGCCTAGAAGGTGTAAGGCGGTTTTAATTAACAAAGGCTATTCCACAAAATATTAGCATTAGTGAACAACTTGGGTCAATATTTTATAAATGTGATTTTATGTATAACTTTTAAATTTCTTTTCTTACACTGAATTGATTTTGTTTTAAGAAAAAATTAAACTTATGCAATAAATGAATAAAAGTAAATACCTTTTAAATTTATCATAAGCCTAGAGAAATATTTTTTTAAGGTTTTTCGTTTCAGAACAAGGTGTTCTTATTTGATTGTTCGGCACTGTACATATGCATAAATATATACAAATAAAATATAAAGATAAATAAATTGTAAATTTATAATGGACCCAAGTGACAATGGACCCATTGTCATTTAATCTTTAATCAATACGGCTTCTCCTTATTTACATATTATAAATATTAGAAAGTTTCCTTTCCTTGTGATTTTTTTGTTGTTAATTCTGTCAACTTATCGGATAATTTTTTATTAGATTTTAAAATCTTGAAAAGTTAAAAATAATTCTTTTGAGAAGCATATCAAATTTCATAAAGAAACCTAAAATATGAGAATGAATAGAAAAAAAAGCAAAAAACGTTGGAACTTTCAATGACGGGTATATTTTCATTGTGTTATACTTTTTTGCGCGGCCTCAAGTACCCATAAAAATAAGCAGCAGCATGACTTTAGCAGCAACAACACGAAGCATAAAAGTCACAACACAGCAATTGTTTAGTGCTTACGTAATGATGTTGCAAAAGAGTTAAGCTTTTTGCAATAAATAAAAATGATTGGACAAAATGAAAAAATAATTTTGATGTTATAGCTTACATGTTTAAAGCTCGTAATGTTTAATACTTTATACTTTGGCTTTTTGCATACTTTGAGGCGCATAAAGAAATGCATTTCAATATTTGATAAATTAAGTTAACAACGGCGTTGATAACCATTAAGTGGAACATTAGCTCACAAGCATAAACAAAAATATATAAAGAGACATGTTCTTATCTACCCAGTAGAAAGTGAAACAGTCCAAAAGTAGAACATCGGGCGATTCTACTGTGAATATATTAACTATAACTTTTCTTTTTTCATGGTTTTCGTGAAATTTTTAAAAATAAATATTTTATAAAATCCATTTACTCTATAGTAAAATTCAGAATTCAACTGGAATCTTTCAGTTCACCTAGATAATGAATGAATTTGATCACTAAAGTCTCTTAACCTCAATAAAAGTATGAATGCTTAGTGACAGCTTTCACTGACAGCAACAAACACTTACTTGATTTACTTTCAGCAAATGCTTGAGAACTTTACCAGTGGGTGCATTCACTCCTACATACCGAAGACCCACTGGCATATAAATTTATTTAAATTGAAAATTAAACTAGAGCAACAAATTTTCTTTCAATTCCTCTAGCCATAAGCTACAAACAGCACAGAGAAAAGGAGTAGTAGAGTTGTAAATCGTATGGAAAGAATAAAAAGCATTACCTAAAAGTGTGCCATACAAATTGAACCATTGGCCGCAGTAATTTAAATATGCTACATATTCTTTTGCTTTGTGCAATTTCTACTCGTACGTTTGGAAAAACACAAACAAACAAACATGGAAACACCAAACAAACATATGTAGACATATAAGCTACATCTATATTTTCTACTTAGCTTATCCTCAATAGTGCAGCTGCATGCATGTAGCATAATAATAATTTTACTTCATTTCTCATGTAGTATGCATTTGCCACACATACATACATACATAAAATTGCTGCAACCAGCGGGAACAATAATAGCTGCAGTAGATATTACTACTACAACAACACAACGTACTAGCTGCAGCAGCAGTAGTATAAGTCAAGGCGAAAGTGATTTTATGTTTGAAAAACGTATGCAGCACTAGCTCCAGCTAGCAGCAGATATAATGTAAGAATGAAAATATTTCTCTGCCAATACCATAGAGATTTCAATAAGCCTTGGTATTTATGAAACCAATTTAAAATAGGTGCTTCAAGCCACCTCATACATACACACACACACACACACACATATTATCCCGCACATCTACACTCGTTCCTTTACGTTGAGCGTATGCAGGCAGTAACAGAAAAGAAAAATAGTGTTTTTTTGTCGAGCATAAAAGTAGGCAATGAAAAATTATTTTTCGGTTTCCTTTTTCTTTTCAGAGCTCAAGCTATAGAAAATTACTTTCCTTCTTTCTTTCTTGTGGTTTTCTTATTTTTCAACGGTAAAAAAAAATTCTTTCGTATTTTCCATGTGTCGTTTTCAGTGGTAGTGGTATAAGATATTGTCGGTGGCGTTGTTGTTGCTATTTATTGTTGATGGCAAGATTGTTGTGCAATTTAGTGTAGATTGTAAATCATTTACGATTAACTTAAATTTTTACGCATTTGTCGGTTTTTCTTTTATGTATACACAAATTATTTTCTCTTAGGCTGTTTTACCAAGAGCTTTACTTTATGCTTCTAGAGCATTCATTAATTATGTTATGTTTGCAATTTGAATTCTTTTGGGAAATTTTTATAATTTAATTTTGATAATGAAATTTCTCAGCAGCTCCCACACCAAAATAAATTGTGTTTTCATTTATACACATGTCAGCTATTTAAGCTAAAATAGGAAATCCTGTATTTTGAGAAAGAAGTATAAAAAATGTACGCCCTATACGACTCCACCTACCACCTAAGGCTGCCCAATGCAAGTAAAAAAAAAGCAGGACATGCAAGTGGTATTGCATTTAGTAGTTGTTGATCTTTTCAAAAAGACAAAAGTTCATAGGAACAAGGTATATTTGCCTCCACATATTTTGAATATAAAAATAAAACCTGTCCTTTATTTTCGAACATAAATAATAGAACAACATAGTCACCCATATACTTACCAAAAAAAAATCTCGCTGCGTCTGCGTCTTTGACTTAAGTACAGACATTACAACCTCGATGCAAAAATACAACATAATTAGCTAATATTATAATATCAAACTAAAGCAGAAGGGGGGCACACCGGACTTGTAAGAACAAAGCTGAAAGCGGATGTCTTCTATTTTTTTCGATTTATTATACTTATTAAAAGCGTAGCATAATAAAATTGCTGAAAAGACGGAATGAGTTACTTTTTATGCTTCGTGTTGTTGCTGCTAAAGTCATTAGCGGATGAGGGTAGAAACCAGCTGTAAACACATTTCTCAGAAACTTTAAAATGGCGACATTGACTGGCCACCCAGATCTCCAGATTTGACCCCTGCCTCC